>CM068879.1:3907500-4357500 GCA_035149815.1 Branchiostoma lanceolatum | reverse complement strand
GAAAGGTGAACATACCTGGCCATAAATTATGCTAATGAGGACCTCATTTGCATGATTTATGCGTAAACTTGTAATTCCCTTACCGGAAAAGCTGCAGATGTCAGATTTGACATGTACGTACCGTTAGCAAAGGTGATCACACCTGGCCATGAATTATGCTAATGAGGACCTCATTTGCATAATGCATGCATAAACTTGTATTTCCCTTACCGTGACAGCTGCGGGTGTCATCTTTAAGATGTAGGTACCATTAGGAAAGGTGAATGCACCTGGCCAAAAATTATGCAGAAACTTGGATTTGCCCAGGAGTTATTTTGGGACAGCCCACGTCTTGCATGAGGAGTATGGGCGAAACATCCTGAATTTGCTCTTAAAGCAAATGACGGCCAGTCTAGTTTTTGTCAGATTTCTTCTCCTTCTCCTTCTCCTTCTTCTCCTGTCAAATCTTCAAATCGCTTCTTCTCGGTCGTCCGTCGACCAAATAAGCTGAAATTTGGTATGCAGGTAGAGTACGTGTATACCCCTAGACCCTTTTAAAATTTTTTTGATATAAGTTTTTAAAATGATTTTATGGAGGATTTTTGGTCATTTTCAGACAAAAGTCGCACATGATGGCCTCCAGTGCCGTGGTGTTGAAAGCTGAGGACCTGAAATTTGGTGTAGTTGTGCATTGGATATTTACCCAAAGGACCCCATTATTTTTTTTGCCATACACTACTTCAAAATGATTTATTTTGCAATTTTTGGATGCAATTTTTGGTTATTTTCTGTCGGAGCCAGCAAGAACTAGGTCATACTGTAACATAAGCCCTCCTACACTTCCCCTGATCTGGGACTTAAAACCAAGCAGATGTCAGGGGGTACCTCTACTAATGGTATTACAGAAAGTTATATGTACCTTATGTTACATGGTACGGATGTTATATTTGAGATGTAGGTACCTATAGGAAAGGTGGCTACACCTGACAATTACTTATGCTAATGAGGACCTAATTCGCATAATGTATGCATAAAGTTGTATGTCCCTTACCGTAAATGCTGCGGATGTCATCTTTGAGATGTAGGTACCTTTAAGAAAGGCGAACACACCAGGCCATAAATTATGCTAATGAGGACCTAATTTGCATAATCGATGCATGAAGTTGTATGTCCCTTACCGTAAAAGCTGCGGATGTCATCTTTGAGATGTAGGTACCGTTAGCAAAGGTGATCACACCTGGCCATTAATTATGCTAATGAGGACCTCATTTGCATAATGCATGGATAAACTTGTATTTCCCTTACCGTGACAGCTGCGGATGTCATCTTTAAGATGTAGGTACCATTAGGAAAGGTGAATGCACCTGGCCAAAAATTATGCTAATGAGGACCTCATTTGCATAATTTATGCAGAAACGTGTATTTCCCTTACCTTACAAGCTGCAGATGTCATATTTGAGATGTAGGTAGCTTTAGGAAAGGTGCACACGCCTGGCCATGACATATGCTAATGAGGACCTCACTTGCATAATTTATGCATGATGTTGTATTCTCCTTACTGTAAAAGCTGCGGATGTCATCTTGAACATGTAGGTACATGTAGGAAAGGTGAAAGCACCTGGACATAACTTATGCTCATGAGGACCTCATTTGCATAAATTATGCAGAAACTTGGATTTGCCCAGGAGTTATGTTGGGACAGCCCACTTCTTGCATGAGGAGTATGGGCGAAACATCCTGAATTTGCTCTTAAAGCAAATGACGGCCAGTCTAGTTTCTTTTCTGTTTTTTGGTTTGAGTTTTATCTAGATCCACAATTAGCATCATAAGATGCTATTCTTCCTGTGATCTACACATTCATATTTACACATTACAATTAAAACATACAAAGTTGCTTTTTCTTGGTGCGTCCATCCAATATGAACACTTATAAGTCGTTGTAAGAATGTATTTATAAACTTCAAGATTTATTTCCTGGTATTTCAGCCATTCATTTGCATAGAATAGCTGATTTAGGAAAATTGAGATTCATCAAAGTAGGGTCGTTACAAATAATTTGTGCAAGCCCTCTTGGCCTCCTAATCATCGAGGTTCTTTGAATGATTAATTAGCTTCTCTGATTGGCCTCTGATTTCCCTGGACCATTGACCTGGGGCTTTACGACACAAATCCCCTTAACCTACATGAACCGACATGGCTTTTATGGCGAATGTGGCGCTGCTGCTTGACAGTTTTCTCTTAGCAAGTGTACCCGTTCATCAAATACTTCTTACACTTATATATTTATTTACATTTTCTGTTAGACATGAATAAATGTGCCACTGTCATTGAAAACTGATCACATATGACTGATATTTGTATTGTCATCAATCATTTGGACAAACATAACAATTAGATCGATGATTTAAACCATCAAATCAGATGCAAAGATCCTTTTTATTACACCATGCACTATAGTCCGTGCCTACAACACAGAAAAAGGTTGTACAATCACATTTTCCTGGGGGTAAATACATTAAAGACAACGGCATGTTTACAACAAGAAGGAATGAATCGGTTTCGTTCCTTGAAATAAACTCAACATGTTGATGTATTCATATACTTGAACGTAGATTAATTCATTTGTATCCCCTTGTTTGTATGACTGTATAGTTGTAGAAGATCTTACAAAAAGTCGCTGTACTTTTGTTGTGGTGATAAAGAGTGTAACGTTATATCAAGCTAGGTCACCATTCAATATGGGATCATCAATATGCATAGACCGGCAGCTTAAATAAAGGGGATGGCAATGTGGAAATGAAAATTGATGATTTTATTGTTGACAAAATGCCATGACTAATGAGGATGGATTGGCTACATTTTTTCACAGTTCGCCAAATTAGGAGGTACTGATAGATATTAACATATTCTTCCACTAAGCTGGCACAACAATAAGATATAGTTCAGTGTGAGATAACGGACGTTCACAAACAATGGGGATGAACTCATCTAATAGGCTTGTAGGTACTTAATCCGTCATGTGGTCCCTAGTGTACAATTATGGTTAGAATACATAACAATGTTATCTAATAATGTATCCTCCTTGTTGTTGAACGAGTAAAGAAAGAAAAAGTTTATTCTACAATTCTGAAATGGAATGTAATTCATGAAACTACGGATGAAAATGACTATGTGATATTTAATGTAACAAATCAGGCGCATATGAATATTCATCGTGCTTATCAAGTAAACTAATTCTCCAATATGATATAATATCGTTGCACAAGATGATAGACTAGATGTCATGAGTAGTCATTAATACAGAAGTGATCGCTATGGCGTCACGATGACGTAGTGGTAGGCAAAAAGCAGGGGGTAGGTAAAAGATTGATTTCCATCATTTCTGCTTATCTGAATATCAATTAGTAATTTAGTCTGCTAACGTCTTTTTGCCTACCAGTCGACGAATACCCCGGATGCAAACAGAAACAGCGATCGCTCGTTTGCACCTGACGTAACAACCGTCATTTTGGTTGGAAAGCAAAGTGATCACGATCCAGCTTAGCTCACTGAAGAGCCACTCTTCCACTGGTCGTGACAGAGAAGACAAACGCTTTGTAAAGTATTACAGCTTCATTGTACCGGGGAAATTCCCCTATATGTAGCTCAGCTTTTCGACAAGCACAATGAACAATGGACCACGGCTGAACGTCCCGTCCTAAGGACTGCGACCCTTTCCGGTAGCGTGCGTGTCGGATAAGCGACACAGCCGGAATCGAACTCGCGGCTTCTAGTTCCAGAGGCAAGATCGCTAACCACTGGACTACGCACGCTTCCAGGTTGCTTGAATCTGGAAGAGAATTTGCATGGACAGGTTCGAATTCCCCCGGTAACCTCTATGTTTAACCGACCATCATGGCGGACAATGCTTACGTCACTATCACGTGACTGCAAACACCCTGCTATTCGTGTTTCTCTCATAGTCATTTTAATTAGTGCTATCTTTCCCCTGGATACTCATTGAAGCAATTAAAGCTGATTGCGTTCTGGGGCTGCATGCTTGTTAATGCGACTGTCTCTTCCAGTCTGTCGGTAATTGCACAAATGCTCTTTGTTTTTATATGGAGTGGTAGGTAACAAAGACAACAGAGAACGTGTTAACGAAGGCTTTATCAGCAAAAGTTCCGGTGACAACAATGGTCCAAGATGGCTTGATTTTGATTAGATTGAACGCTCTATTTTTATATTATTCAGTATAAAAAAGAGGGATAAAGTGGATTTTCCCTTACTGATTTGGACTTTGTTTAGTTTACATTGCTGGAAAGTTTTGATGGTAAGTGGCATGTCGTGTACTATATGAACCACAAAAATAATTTCAAGCGTACCACGAAGAGCTACTCGAGGGGTTCAAGTAAATGACATTTTGACCACATGATTTTCCTATTTCTATTTTGTAGTATGTAGTTCACCGTGCGAAAGTCATTGTACTTTTGTTGTGTCAATAAAGCTATCTAAGAAAACAAAAAGTAAAATAAACAAAGTAAAAGGATCTAAGAAAAAAAGCAACAAAAAAAGGTCGTTGCCGGCTGCCTGCTGTTATACGTACGACATTTTTGTTATAACGTTGGGTAACCTAAATTCGCGGGGTACTTAAATTCGGGATTTTTCGAAAACGGGGTATTTAGGGATATGTGCTAGATGCAACATAAGTAATACCGCTAGAAATGCAAACCTGCCAGACTTACGTATTCAGAACACTGTCTGAAAAGCTTCGATAAGCATGGATTATAAGGCGACGAGGTCAAAAACTCTCCGTCCCTTATTGGAACAGTCTGAGGACTTCGTGGGAGAATTAAACAACATGGTTGTCGGCTGGTTTATAAGAAAAATGTCACATCCGCTTCCTGCTCAACACAATTATTTACAAGACAACTTATAACAATCTCTTTTGCTAACCTGCAACTGGATTATAAGTGTGATCAATCATCAAAACTCCTCTCTGTTGCTACAACCTACGGCACGTGTATTTTCCCGCCGCCATATTGTTAACCAGAATCCTGTTGTCAAGCAGACGACAAAGGTTTGTGAGGAACACTTTTTTGTCTAAATGCTGCGTGTGATAGTGGACTGAGGAAGATATTTTCCTCAAAGTTTGCTCCTAACACAACAAGGAACACATGGACATAGTAGTATTACCATTGCTACGGCATCCAGCTAACTTCCCATGAATAATGTAACGTTACACGTTGCCCGATGATGACGATGGGCCGACTTTGAGTGAAGTTCTACCGACTCAACACACGGGTTGTACCCGAACTGGCCTGATGTGTGCGGTACGGCCGTTTTTTCGTGTATTTTTTTACTTGGACACGTCTATATCCATAGCACTGTCCTCAAGCCAAGGATGGAACGAATAGCTGCTGTATAAAATGTGATTAGCGGTAAGATATTCAAGACGAATCTTCTCTCCCGAATTAATGTGCCCCCCTGTCCGACAGCACCGTAATTGTGCGTGCGGCGGACGGTAGTTTCAAGTTGAAATATTATGGTGTCAGCACGACTAGAGACAAAATCTACCATATATATGATTAGTGCAAAGATAGTACATGATACTGACAGAATTATAGAAAAAAAGGATGGTTTATTGTTCTGCTAGATTGATTTCAGTCAACCATTATCGGAAAAATCCCGAATTTATGTTACCCAACGTTACCAGTGGGACAATAAAAGACGCATCCCGGAGACAGATCCGGGCATTAGCTTTATAATCTAATCAAACATGTATGAACTCGTTAATTAGTTATTGCCAATAGACATAGTCCTGATGATCGTAGTCTCATCAAAACGATGATCGTAACGCTCTAAAGTGTCATTAAAAACGGCCATTTTTCGTTATCACTTGGGTTGTTGATTTTCATAGCTGGAGGCCATAGCTCACATAGACATCACGCACATAATGGTAATGGGATCTTGCAACAGCCGGGTGTTTGTTTACGCCCAAGGGAAAGCTTCCATTATCGCAGCACATTCAGGAGTAGTAGTTATCATTTTAAAACTTCTGTGGCAGTTTGGCGTTTGAATAATATCCACGGAGCATGCTATAGGTTGGAATCACTGCTGTCTCTCAGGGCGTAAAAGAACGTAACGCTAGCGCTAGATCACCTATCTGGCAAAACAGTACACCACCATTTTTGTCTGTTACATGCCGATATGACAGACTACCATTCTCACTTGTGCTGTACGTGTTACATTTTTTCCTGTAGTACTGTACGAAGCTTTCTGAACTTTTCTGGCGTTTGAGTCTCTCAAGTTTGCAAATTTTTGGGGCATTACTGATGTTGCATTAGCATACATGTCTTCCTCAATACTCCGTTTTTAAAAGGAACGGATGTATAAGCAGGATAGAAATGAACTACATGTAGCGTTACACCCACTTGGGTGATCTGAAATTTTCATGACGAACTTTAACAAAACAGAAATGCTTGGGGCAACTTTTTTTACGGCCATTTCTATAATTACTTTTTTGTAGGTTTCCTGTGTCGTATATTCGCATCTACAGGTGATTGTATCAGCCCAATGAAACTGTAATATTGTGCTGGGTGTATTTCTTCCTGTCGGCCATCACAAAATCCTGTTAACGCGAGACGTACGTAAAATAGAGGCGATAGCCACTCCAGTTAGGCCCGTAAAGTTTTACACCTCTCTCTCCATGTTCACGCGGAGGTGTGTTATCATAAAGGTGACAAAATAACGGAAATTGTAGTAGTCTATAAAACTCTACCCCTGTGGGAGATTGTGAATGATAGATTACGTTTTTTTGTGAAAGGCTGACGCGTCATGTGAACTGCAGAGAGATGTGTTACCTTTGCAAAGGGGGTTATGTTTTCGTGTTTGTTTGTGTGTGTGCGTGTGTGTCCGTGTGTGTCCGTGTGCGTGTGTACGTGAACACGATAGCTCGAGAATGCCTCGGTGGGTTGTCTTGATATCTGGTATGTGAGTAGGTCTTGAAATATTAAGATTTTGGGCCCCCTAGCGGTTAGTTTTCAACTGGGTGTCGAAGTTTGCTGAAGTTAGTGGTTATACTATAGTGACAGCAAGCAAAAATGCCTGTCATTACTGCAAAACACACAACAGGAGTCTAGTATCCCTTGGTGTTTGCTTGGGCGTTATTGCTACTTACAGGTGTGCATAACGTTAATTCTATGCCAAGTAACACTCATCATACAATATGCCATCATCGAATAGGTTATATGAGCTATTACGTATGATTCGCTACCCGTGTCATTGATACAGTAACGACAGGATAGAGTTAAGATTAAAGCTGCGCCATTGCAGATGGCTTTGATGTTTCAACAAGTCTAGCGTTACAAATGCTAGGCAAATAGGATAGATAGCGAGACAACGATTTACTGTTCAGGTTCTGCCGGTATTATGTGGCTGTCACCATCTTCTCGGCTTCTGTAGTGTGATAGCATCCCGGTAATCCGTACTAATACCGGGTAGGGTAGAATGTATGTGCTTCAGAGACGCTTCATATCTTGATGAATTGGTCATACATAAAACATGACGGATAGGGTGGACTGGCGCAGAAGGCAGCGCGGCGGCAGCGCCCGATAACAACTCCCGTTACATCCTCGGTCGGAGGACGTGGAAGAGCACATGAATCTTTACCTCTCTAGATAGCAACTTCTCCTCTTCTTCCGACTGACTAAGGCAGTCCAGAACCTCGGTAAGTACGTTTACGGTCTCTGCAGATCATTGTTCTGTTTCTTGGATAGTCAGCAGATCAGGAAATAAATATGGGGTAACGAAATATTGGGCAATCAGGGGAAAGTCGCTACAAGCTCTTGATATGTATTTAGATCAAAACAAACATCCTAATGCCGAGGGGAAAACAATATTCAATAATTTCTTGTATCAAATGCCTTTAAATTGATTTTTAGACACAAAACGCCGTATAATCAAGGGAATATTGTACTCCGTTTCATTCGAGGCTTTACGTATATTCCATATATCCAATAATGCCTTTTTGCTTGCAGAATATGCATTGACTACCCGGGCGGAATGCCATCTAATTACCCGCCTGATAATGAACGTAAATCGTATGAAAATGGCTCACGCTACCTTCGTTAGTTAAATAACGCGTGCATTAATTTTATGGGTTGGAGTTAATGGCAAGTGAATGCTCGAATCTGCATGGTAAACATCGTTATCCTATTTTCAGTCTAAACACGTTCATGTACTACATTGACGACTTGCACTCATCGCCGATTGCTACCTTTTGTAGAATTGATAGTCCTGGTCTCTTGTGGCCTTTTTATGGGACAAACATTGCTGGTTTTGAAATAACTACAGAGTGATGTTTGTTTACTGTGAAAGAAATATTAGGGAAGAAGAAGGCACGCTATTCGATGTATTTTTTTCTCTCAGTAAACTATAATCATTGTTCCATATGGAATTTATTTATTTATTCATAAATCTTAAGGGTATCAAGCACTAAATAAAATGTTATGGCTTTGCTTTGCAATAATTATTTCTAATTCTAAATAGACGTAATAGTTGGCAAGTTTTACAGTCAGTATAATCTATATCAACGATCTATCAATGTATTTGATTCTGCTTTGATGATGAATAGTTTTAATGTCTATTTCCTCCAGTTTCGCAAATTACTTCATGAGGGTAAATTCTCTAGCGCATGTTATCATTAGGACTTACTTTATGAGTATTTTTTGTTACGGTTTGGGGAAATTGATAACAAGGATTCCTTGTAGTCAAGCAGGGTCATATTCTATTGAACATCCTCTGAGAAATTAGGTTTTATGACCGTAGCATTCATCAATATTAAGAGTTGCTTAATAAGTCAGCGTAACAGCGTCTAGGCGTTTTTACGAGCGAAATACATTACTGCTTTCATACTTTTCCATCTGTGCGTTTTTTTACATGTCTTTGCCTTTTTACTGGGAGTCGTCTTTCGGCCGTACAGCTGACAGCCTCGCTTTGCAAAGCACCCTACCTCGCCATATTCTGTTAGGGATGAAGCATCGCATGGCCTCCAGCTTATCAGTCATTTCCATATGTGGCTCCTAATGCGCTGTGGAAAATTAATGTCGAAGGCAAGCCGGAGGGCTTCAGTTGCAAGGACCTCCGACTTTTCCGGATAATCTCTCCCTGCAAGGCTCCACGTTTCTCTTTATGGTTCAGAGACGGGCAGATCCGCACCGCGACTGACGAGGTTTCCGTACACAGCCTTGTAAATGGCGTTGATCTCATAAATGACTCGTCCCAAATGACGATGATAATTACCGTGGTAAGACTTAATGGAGGTAATAATGTGCACCACTCGTTCCGGCGCGCTAAAGAAACGCAGTGAATGCCACACGCTGATTGATTTTTGACCCTGATGAGGTATTGACTTTTCATACTGTCATAAGAATCTCAGTCTAGGCATTGCGATAAACGAGCTTGAGGAGAAACCGGGTAATACATGTAGGTCCCATGCCGAAGTTGATTCATGTATACAGTGGCAATGATGCATTGCTGTGTCGCGTGATGTACTGTGAATGGGGTAGCCAACAAGGTGGTCTTAAAAGGTTATTGACTTAGAATCTGAAGATTCTAAATAAAAATCTCTAGCAGGCCCCAGTGTCGTGATTTTGAGAAAGTTACTTTACACATCACTCGACTCAGGTGACAATGGATAGCTAGCTTCGGCTAGGGACGTCCTCGCTGATGGGACGTAAGCAGGAGGGTCCCGTGTTTGAGGAGAGCCGCACATTGAGCAGGTGAAAGAACCTCCACACTTCCCGGTGTGAGTGGATCAAACCTTACAGTCTGGTTCTGGGCGGATATCTTGGAGAGGTGATAGTCACCTGTAATCTCAACCTTTCCACAAATGACTTATGTGGCAAAATTGATTTTTGTCTTCCATCTTGCTCCGGCCACATTCTAGTCATTGTGCCACCCTGGTCTCTGCTACTTACTGTGGGACAACCATCATGACTAAAATTGACGTTTTTAGCTGTGCAATGTGTGTATGTTCTTGTTTATGAGTATTGTGCATGTACATGTATGTATCCAGGGACACCTGAAAACCGCTAAGTCGTGATTTCCCCTGGTAAAATGAATGAATGAATGAATGAGTCAGTCTCGGTTGATAAACACGGTGCTTAGCACCGGAGTTAGGGAATATGAAATGTACGCTCGTTTGTACAAGCCTGGGGGAGACTGGCCATGTCCTCTCTTTGATCCACAAGCATATCATGATTGATTAGAATATTGAGATTTCACAATAGTATGCGTGGATGTTTTAAATTTGGTTTATGCTATTATAGATCATGAGTTAGCCCCATTGTGTGTTAAGCTAGTTCTTGATTTTATGTGAATAGCTGTGATGAAACATGACGGAAAATATTGTTGAACAAGAAGCTATCAATCCTAACAATACCCACATATTGATCAACATTTCAGTAAGCCACATTCTCTCTCGTCCACAGCAGATAAAGCTATCATGTGATCGACGATGCAACCAGATCCCCTGATGTTTGATCGCCACGTGACAGAGCACGTCAGTGAACACCCGGATGTGTCATGGCCGCCACCTCTGGCCACGACCTTGGCCACAGTAGAGAGGCCCACTAGACCAACCCTGGATATCTTCGGGGGAAGATGTCAGCCTCTTAACCCCAGGAGCCTGATCATAAGGTTTGAAGAAATCCCTCGGCAGGCATTGAGAACTACCATAATTCTGTATCTCTGTATCTGTATCTATATGGCCGATATAACCGCCCTTCGGCGTAACACACCAGCTTCGCAGGCACGCGTCGGTTGTGTTACACCGAACGGCCTGTCACGTCTAACTTTCTCATATCTACCTGCATGCAATTCACCATGCTAAGAAATACAATACATAACTTTTATTGCATTGTATGATATCATTTGGTGTTATTTACTGTTCTTGCTGTGATCGTTACAGCACCCCAGAAACAGAGGATGTCCCTTTGACCAACATCGGCAGCTTGACTCCTCTGGAGGAGAGGAACGAGCGGGACAGCGGGTTTCCCTCGGAGTCAGACATCTCTCTCTCATCCAGCGCCACGCCCCTGTATCCGGCCATCTCCCCATCCTCCAGTACCACCCCTCTTCTCGGGGACTTCTCGAGGTCATCCACCTGTCAATCACTGGGAGAATGTCTCTCACGGTCATCAAGTTCCACGCCGCTGATTGGCCAGAGCATCTCGAGGTCTAGCTTGGCGCCGCTATTGGGAGAAGTCGCTCCTTCCTCGGCAAACTCAGACTACGACATCACGAGCGAACAGACAAACAATTCGTGCCTACCTAAGTCGTCCAGTACGACTCCATTGCTGACGGATCTGGATCGGGACGATTCGGGGTACTCTCTCGACTCTCAGACATATCAAACGTCGTCGTGTAAAGGAGCGCAGGTGAACCTTGGACATTCGACATCTTGCGATGCGATAGAGGAACATAGCGGAAAGGAAGAGCCAACAGACTTTACAATACCTCCAGGTAAGACAAGGATGAGTCAAAAATCAGATTGTTCACCAGACTGTTTAGTGCCAATCCTGCTCTGTGACATATGCAACAAAAGTCTTGGACTAATATCACTTTTACGACAGAAGCATGTCAAAACGAAAAAGGATTTGCAGAAAATCTTTTAGATGATGATCATGACCTCGCGGCGGCTGTATTTCCAGTAGGCGGTCCAGTCTATTCGATCACCATGTCTGGTTGTGACCGTTGCAGAGGCTATGCCTAATTCCTTGAGGCAGTCCCCTTTCCCCTTAACTTTATAATGAGAATATTATGCAAAACGTTTAAGTATGACTAAAAGGACAATAAAACACACAAAGCGTTAACAGATTGATGTTTATCGTTGAGCGCTCTTTCAAATCGCTCGGTTGCAGCAAGGTCGCCATGCGCCAACGTGCATCCGCTTCAGTATGATATCCGCTCAACGGAACGCCGTGTATTTACCATTGACTCTCTGAATGAAACAGCACCCATAGGGGCCAAGTCAGCATGCACCGGAGTTCAATGGTAGAAGATGTAGCGATTGAATAAAAAGACTCTTTTTACACAACCAAGTGATTTATTCAACCGACGTTTCGGTGACCCTCTATAAGCAGCGACACATGTACTGCAGTTCAATGTAAACCAGTCAGAATTGCCTTGAGGAAGGTGACAGATGGTCACCAAAACGTCGGTTGAATAAATCACTTGTGTAAAAGGAGTCTCTTATTCAGTGACTTACCAACCTGATTATTCACGGAAGTTTTAACTTCTGTTTCTGAAATTCTCTCGCAGAGTTTGAGAGAGTGTACGAGGAATGGCAGGGCGGAGGGGGAGTCCCCCAGCGGGAGTACATCAACAACGGCTTCGACAAGGTTTACGACCAGGTATATGACATCAGCAGTATCGTCACGGTTAGTGGTGACGTCATGAGAATGACGTCATACATTGCTGTTACAAATATCAAAGGAAGGTTTCATGACGCCATTTTCGGAAGAAAATGAAGATAGCATATAATACGATGATGCAAATAGTTAGGCCCCCATTTCACTTGACGGCGATCGCGCTGCGCTCACTCTGCGACCAACACTGGATATGTGTAAATCTTGACTTCATAATTGGGATGTTTTGCAAGATGAAAATATAACAAGACACGCAAAGTGTAAAAATGTTCGTTTTTTATGTATGAAAATATTATGTTTCGTTGAGCGGTCTGTCAAATTTGACATCATAGCGCGATCGCAGTGAGGTCGCCGACCTAGTGGAATCACCCCGACCAATCGATCGCATTGAAACTCAGATTCGTATCAGCCATGACCCGACAAATCGCTTTCTAACTTGCATTAACGACTAAATCTGACAACACAAACTCGCCAGTGAGATGGTGGAAGGTGTCAGCTTCCAAAAGATGTTTTCAGATTGACAATTTTGGCACTTTGGAAGTGATTGAATGCGTCCGCGATTAACGTTTAGAAAGAAATAGATTCTACTACTTTTCTCTAAATTTTTCAATGCGATCGATTGGTCGGGGTGTGGAATGGGGGTGTCAGCAAGTTAGGCAGGGACTGTGAAGGTGGGTTATACTTGAGCTTTTATGCGTAGGTCATCTAGTCACGAATCCTTCGAGACTACTGCATTATCATACGCTGACTATTTTGTTTGATTTCTTGCGAGTTCCCACTTCTTTGTGAAGTGACAGCCTTACCACATTGTGTAAAGCCCCTGTCACACTTATGCGTATATACAAGTCCGCATGGGTTGCGTGTTAACATGTTTTTGGTTGAGGTTAAGTTTGCAGCCGAAGAAGTACTTTCTTTGGTTTGATAACTAGACTGCTCAAATGTGGGTCAAAGTAGAAAACAACTTCCTCCCCGCAAAATTTACTTAAACCAAAAAAATGTTAATGCGGAACTCATGCGCACTTGAATATACGCACAAGTGTGACAGGGCCCTAACTACTCTCACCCACGATTCGACGCACCGAAAGTCATCTTGTCCGAAAACTACAAGCCCGGGGCCGGAGAGAGTGGAACATTACTGTAGAAGACGACCTGATATCATCTTCTTTACACTAACGTTATCTGTAAACAGGATGTTACCGTTAGAATGTATAATTGAATCTAAAATCTTCATGGTCATTTTAGTCCATTAGTTCGGTCCTTCACTTTGCTCTCCCCTATCTCATGATGGGGTACAAACATACCACACCACACTGGTACTGCCCGGTCCTTCCCTTCTGCTTATATATACCCACAATTTATCTCTCAGATGCCGAAGAATATGTGTTACAAGTAAGAGTTAATTCTACAGGATGTGTAAAAATAAGGAACCATTCATCATATCCAGGAGAATTACCCTTCAGACTTTTACGTATAATATAACATATAAGTAAAAGTCTGAAGGGTAATTCTACAGGATGTGTTAGAAAAGCAACCATTCATCACATCGTCGCCCACAGCTTCTGGAACACAGAAAATGATGTAAGATGGATGTGGCGTGTCCTCCGCTAGTCCCACCTGGGGTACGTACTGACGTCTACCCTTTCCTGGCATTTTAGCATGAAATAAAGCTGACATTCACTCAGCTTGACTTCATTTTCCATGGGGAAAAAAGGTACGACGTACGGCGCTGTATCGCATTCAGCCCTCTGTCCCATTGCTCTCGGCGCCACTCGGCTATCTCCTGAAGCTTCCCCGCTGAACAATTTTCCTGACGTACCTACCGCCCTTCTAATTCTCCGTAGCGTACATATACTTGACACAGGCATTGACACATGATCAAGTGTGCTAGAAATTCTATGAATAACATTTGAAGTCTTGAAAGAGTGATTTCTACAGGAGGTACCTCTGCCTGATCTAAGAAGAAAGCTGTTCCTTGATGTGAAAATTGCCATGTTGATAGATTTGTGGGCAGTGAGTGGGGATTACGATTTTGATCTCCCTCATGCGATCAGATACAGCTGTGAAAGCCCGCCGAAATTACATCCATACATCATGGAATACCACGAGAATACAGGATATCAACTTAGGAATATTCGTGTTATCAGAGATTGCTAGTAAAGTGTGTAGTGTAGTACAAAATGTTGTTGTTGCTTTCGTGTCGCAAACTTCTCTAATACGACAAATGATGTATGAATCCACAGTAGATGCGATTTGTTACTAGTGATATAACCATTTTGCTCACGGCCCAAAATGGTACAACGCTATTTTTGTTGCTATCATCACTCGAACTGAGCACCCCTATATACATTCAACTTGATTTGTATATTTGTATTCAGTAATTTTCAACGGGACAAGAGTACATGAAACCATACTTAAAACACACACACACACACACACACACACACACACACACACACACACAAACATACATATCAATTCAATCAGGCAAACGTAACCAAACAATTGAATAATGAAAGTGGAATAAATGGCGTATCTCATGTAGTATCTTATACCTGCTATAGAGGAAATGAATTTTTTTAAAAATCTTCTTAAGTCCAATAATATATCCGCTAAGTGTGCGTTTGGTGCCGACAGTAGCCTATGCCTTTTCCATTTCTAAATACCACCACCACAGACATTTGGAGATTGGCACACCCGGGTTGAAATATTAAACGCCGCTGGCACAAACCGTCCGGAAAAATGTGTCTGTGAAAGTTTGATTGCGCAGCTAGCGGCCACCGCAGAGCCAAGTCTAATCTCTGTATCCCCTGAAATGCCAACTCGCGTCCTGGCATACGATGTAGACATACTGAGGCTGAATTCCACCGCAACCGTTACGATAGGCCCACGCTGACTTAATTACATGGATGATACTCGTGCGCGCATCAAATGCGGACCACTTTCAAGGAAAGGTTTGCAACCGTGCTGTTAATCGGACAAGGAAACAGCAAAATGTGCCGTTAATTGTCAGAAGAAAAACCCAACGGAAAACGGATACTAATGAGTGAAGTGGTTTACCAACCTGAACGGAGAATGTTAAGTATCTTACATGTAGGTTCACCATGGTTGACTGCTGTCTGTGAATTTATTTGTTCTATTCCACAGGTGGAGAGAGGCGGCACGTTACCAAGAGACCCAAGCACAGTCTTCCACCAGGGTCTGCCCCCAGACTACATGGGAATGTCCGTTTTCTCCACCATATGTTGTTTTGCACCTCTCGGTATAGCGGCGCTCTACTTTTCTCTCGAAGTGAGTATTTTTTTATTATTTTTTTAACGAACTCGCCCAGTGCAAGGCCATAGGGGGGCCACTCATCCAAGCACTGAACTAATTCTTAGTGTAGCAGCATCTCTTCACCCTAGGTCAGAAATATCAATGCTCAAGACAAGTATTGACTTCAATGACCCATTAGGAGAAGCAGGGTGATTTTTTACCTTCGCCAAGAAGGTTAATAAGTTCTGGTAGAGTTTGTGGTTCAGCAGCATAACTCCAGAAGCTATGGATGGATTGATATGAAATGTGTCATGCGGTTAGGCCTTGAGCAATTGAAGAAATTATAAGATTGATAAGACCCCATGGCGGCTTTACGTGTTGTACGCTTAAAATGCAACTTCACCCACTGGTCGCAGCCTAGCACAGAGGTCGCATACGTGAAACAATAAGTAGTAAGGGAATTGTTATTGCCAGTGATTGACATTGGGCCTTTCTGTTTCAGAGACTTCGAAAAACATCGCAAATTTAAGTTTAAAGTCGCTTCGCATTTCATCTTACTTCCTCCATTGGCACCCTATTGCCCGCCCACGCAGCAGAAACACGTAGCATTAGCACGGGAACGCCGATTAACGAGCTAGATAGGAGGGTTTTCTTAATTATGGGGAAGCAAAACATTGAGTCAATTAGGTGTCAGTAAAGGTCATTATCGTAAACACCTCGTCTATTTATAACAGGCCGTTGAATTCATCAACAGATCGCCCTGTCAAAACATGTACCATGCAGAATACTGATGAATCGCTCTTAGCTAGCTATCGTACTGTCTTAAATGCCAAAATTGACATGTCATGTGTGTAGATACATAGTATCTCCAGGCCTTGTACGGGGGTGTATTGGATCGTGGAATTTGGCAAGAAGGGGTATACTTGGCCAGGAGAGTCAGTCCGCGGGAAGGTTAAAGGCAACCCAAGCAATATTTGGGCCCGAAAATCGGATTTTCAAAGTCAATTCATTTAGCAATTTCTTACATGATTAGTTCAAACAACACGATCACAAGGTATAGCGACGTCCATCATGCAAAATTTCGACGTTGTCCGGATGTGAGAACTCACTGAAAATTGTCGAAACTAAGGGAATCATCGTACGGCACGTTTTTGCGTGGTTTTAAGATGCTCAAAGTATGAAGTTATTACGCAATTGTGCTAAGTAGTGTTAGTAAATGTCATTACCATGAAGATTTCAGCATTTTAAATTTCCATATTTTGGGCCCTAAAATTGCTTTGGTTGCCTTTAACATTTCCCCCTCCTGACTGCGCCTGGCCAATGTTGGCCAAACTGCCATGGCAAAGTTATTCTCCTTACAGCCAGCGTAGTTAGTCCGGTAGAGACTAGTAGATACATTGCATCCATACAAAACACATTGTCGTAAGAAAGATTCGTGTTTTGATAGTCCTAGACTAGATGATCGCAAACTCACATCCAGCCCGCAAACTTTTAATGGCCTATGCATGCTTCCATATCGTTTGCACATGTACCTGCTTAGAAATAGTTATAGCAATTTTACAATGATTGTCTTGAAATTTAGATGTTGTTTCCACTTCCTTACAGACGAGTAGCTCAATAATTCTTGGTGACTACCACATGGCGAGTAAGACATCCCGTCGTGCCCAGCTCCTGTCAATCATGGCCATCATCCTCGGAACCCTTGCCTACACGGTGGCGTTGGTTGTCGTGGCAACGCACATGACTTGACCAACGGCGACGCATATGATTAGACCAATGGCAACACATATGGCTTGGCCAATGGCAACACAGATCACTTGACCAATGGCAACACACATCACTTGACCAATTGTAACACATATAACTTGACCAATGGCAATACAGATGGCTTGACCAATGAGGATTCAGATGACGTGACCAATCGCAACACAGATGACTTGACGAATGACAGTACACATGACTTGGCCAATGGCCATACACATGACTTGACCAATCGCGACACAGATAACCTGACCATTGGCAACACAGATGACTTGACCAATGCCGACACAGATGACTTGATCAATGGCAACACAGATGACTTGACCAATGCCGACACAGATGACTTGATCAATGGCAACACATATGACTTTACCAATGGCATCACAGACGACTTGACCAATGGCAGCATACATGAGTTGACAAATGGCAACACACATGAACTAACCAATGGCAACCACGCACAGCTTGGCACTTGCCAAACTCGAGTGACTTTGACCATGGTGCTGTAAACATGTTCCAGGAAATCATGAATAGTGTATGCGGACATTTTAAGGCAGCACGTCGTTTGGAAACGGGATCTTAGAAGCTGACTCTTCAGAATACTGTACCATATTCATCACAAGAAGTCATATTGTGTCGTCCTAGCTGTCAAATGAATGGGTACGAGCTATCTTCGTTAAGTTACATTTGAGAGAATTGAACAATGGCAGATTCTCCGTATGTAATTCCTCAGAACCTCCATGCGAGGTCCTCTTCAACAGATACCTCAAACTGTGAGCTGAGATGAGGAAACGTGTACATATCTGCATGTGTACAGTCAAGAGAGAAACTTCGCTCCTCAGTTGTCGTATTATTGATGTTGAACATGCCGTGTGTTCTTATCAAAGTGTATGTGACAAAACGGTAGGTAGCATATTACACGTTCATCCATGTAACATGATACAAAATGATTAATTGAGCGTGACTCTTTTTTCTTATCAAGAGAATACTATATGAGGTACTTGTACCGTGCATGTTGCTCTACCTTCAGATTCAAAAGTAGTAACTTGTACTGCTTTAACTTTGACTATATCCTCGTCCAAATGTACAAGTATTAGTTGAGTTAAGTTGTAAATAATGTATAAACAAGTTCTTAAAATTACAAGACGTTTATGATCATGCTACGCGGTCAAATTGAGACACAGAACAGAACTCTACACGGAATCGGGAACAGAAATTTACCCAAAATATTTAAAGACTGATAATAATCTACGTATGGACAAGCATGAAACATGACTCAACAGTAGTGTTTTACTCGTAGTTGTATAATTAATTCGTTTATTTATTAATGCTTTATTTAGATGTTTAGTGATTTCTATTGTCGTCTACTGCGTATATCTTACTTGACTGTAAGTGCCATCCTTACCCATGTATTGAAAGTAGACAACAAAGATACTTTGGTACTATGGCCTGAAAGCATAACGAAACACATTCGACTATGATTATTGTGAATCAAAACACCTATCACAGTCTGTTCACTAGGGGAACTGGTGTACAAATGTTTTTGTTTTCCAACAATTAGAATGCACATACAAGGTACGAACCCTTATTTATACTGTACTGCGTATAATATTGTGTGAATAGACCAAATGTAGCACGACTAGATTATTCTTAGGCAGGCTTTGCACTTGCTTTTTGGATCTTTCATACTAGACATCGTAGTCTTCTTCTCTCGTAGACTACAGCTTCGCGAGTGTAAAGACGTATGAAGTGAAGTCTACTAATGGCTGTCTACAGACGTGTACTTCGGCCTTGAAGGTTATAGTACACTTCTGTAGTAGACTTCACTTCATTTCTCTCAAGAATCAGAAAGAAAGATGTAGACTATGAGAGAGGTAGACTACGATGTCTAGAAAAACCAAATGTAAAGACAGCCTCAGTTGATATGACTGTTTGTATGGTGGTTTGATAAAGAGTCGTTCAATAAAGGGTGTCGAATGTAACTCTCACTGGTCTCTTACTTCTTCGTCAGACAACTTAGATCACGAACATACAATCGCCTGTGTACTAACATACACATAAATCTTCATTCAATAGTTTTTTAAAAACAACTGGGTAGTTCCGGAGAAACTTAACCTGATTCTGAACGTTGTACTAGTACCAAGGCATGCTAATAAAAGTTGCAGCTCTCATTGCCTGATCTCCACATCAGTCACTACCATCTTTCCTTAAACAGCTTCTCTTTTCAAACATTTCTTATCTGCTCTTCATCTAAACCAGCGGTGTAAAGTTGCCTGGATACGCGGAATGATACATGAGTCCGGTATTGTGAGTAGGTTCATCAGAGTTGTAATGGTTTTCGAATCGATTTCCGTAAAGTCAGATACAATATAAAGCATGAATAGGCCGACATCATGTGTTTCGTATGTAGGGTGACTGTACAGTGATATATCATTGTATGGGCTGTTACAGAGTGCCTTCGTTCGTTAGCCGGGTGTCTATGCTAGTCTTCTGAAAGAAAATGGTAAATCATTCTTTCATGTCTTTTCATTCATTCAGAATAACTCAACTATTCATGAAGCACCATCCAGCAAATCAATTCAAGAAATCATATAATATCACATAAAATATTCCATTTACCACGGTGTTTGTCTAGTCTTCCCCTCCTTGTCGCGATGATATATTCTACTTGTTGAAATAAATTAAGGTACTTAAGGAATGTTTGAAAATTTGAGCTTGGTAAAGCATTTCCAGCTTGCTGCTTTCTCCTTCTCCACACGTCCAGCGGTGTTGGCGCCCTCTTCAGTGGGCCCGCGTGGGGTCTCACTAAAGACCAAGGGTTAACAGCTTTTCACGGCTACACTGGCGTCCATAATTGAAAAGTTGAGTCCCCGCACCACTTCGGGGCAAAATATGCATGTCGAGCTATCTATCAACATAAGCCTTATACATGGTGCGGAAATCAAAACGGCGTGTTCGCACCTGTGCCGAGGGGACGGCTGACGAGGTCTGATAACCACGGCAAGGGTCAGTAGTTCCCACCTTTGTGTAGAGTTGAACAAAATACAGTTATGATTGGAATCTAGGGAAGATGAAATCGCTGATCAGAGACCTGGGTATCTGTGAATGCATGTGGCCTATATGTGGTTTAGAATTACATTCATATATTACTCTGCAATGTTTTCAAGAGGCCTATACTTTGAGTTCAGAGTCCGTCGTCCGATGACCCCAGCCACCCCGATCCCCACTGCTATCACCAACAGTACAACTCCAACAGCGATGATCAGCACCCTATCCTTGCCGCCTCCAGAGCCGTTTGCACATTCTTCTGCCTGGGAGAACTGTCCTGATCGCACGTCAAACGGCTGAACCTGAACTTGGCGGAACGTTACGGAAACGTTTTTGGTTACAGCGACACTGACATCTTGAGTACACGTGTAAGAGCGACCAGTGTCAGTCGGGAATAGATTAAGTGTCGTGTTAGCTATCTCTTGGGGTCTGTCCGGGGTTAAGGTGTCCAAAAAGATGGCGGGTACTTCTACGAAGGAAAGACGGGCAGCAGTGCCGTGATACGTGGTCGCGTGATCATCGCTGCGTTCTCGCGAGAACGAGAGCGTCAGATTAAACATGGCGCCGTAGAACGTCAAGGTCAGTGTCGAATGTGAGTTTCCGCAGACTCCTGACGCCTCGGCGTTTGGAGGCACATCGAAAACGGCGGTCCCGAGAATGCCGCCCTCCTTGGTGTAGTTAATATGGAGCCTTATTCCCATGTTTGCTAGTAAACATTTATCGCCTGACGCATTGTAAACAACGTAGTGACCTTGTGGCACAGGAGGGTACACAGGTGATGATGGCGGCACGTTTGAAGTGGTCAACACAGGCCTGG
The DNA here is from genome assembly GCA_035149815.1 of Branchiostoma lanceolatum. Lineage (NCBI taxonomy): Eukaryota > Metazoa > Chordata > Leptocardii > Amphioxiformes > Branchiostomatidae > Branchiostoma > Branchiostoma lanceolatum. The sequence goes on along the minus strand of CM068879.1, from coordinate 4,336,233 downwards.
TGGTGTAGTTAGTGGGGAGTATGGTGGATGCTGGACCAATAGAAGTGAAGTTGCCTTCTGTAGTAGTTGGGGTGGTTACTAAGGTGGCATTTTTGATAGGGTACATGGTCACTGGGTAGTCCTTCTCACACTCATTGGCAGCACTAAAATGCTCATTAATGACACCGAATGGCTGAACCTGTAACTCTATGATTTCCAGAACTAGTCCTGTCCCAACATGGAACCGTTGTTGCTCTTTGCACAAGTATGATCTGCCAATGTCGGTCTGAAGTAGGTTAAGGTTTGTGATATTCTGTATGCGACTTGTCCTTGGGTGCTTGGAACCTGGAAAGTAGCTTGGAGTTTGTTCATAGCCGACAGAAACTGCGTCTAGCGAGTACGTCTTGCCGTTGGACTTAAAAACAGCCGTCAGATTAAAGACGCCGTCAAAACTGAGGGACATATTAGCGACACGTAGAGTGCAGGATCCTGTGATGGTGCAGTTATGCGGGAGGACGTAGGAGGCGTTGCGTACTGCGCCATTCTTTAGCTGATATTCCACGTGAAACATGGCACCTAGGTTTGCTAACAGACAAGGTCCACCCTTTAGATCCCGTAAAATAAAATGGCCGACAGGAATGATCGGAGTTTCGGTCGTGGCGGGTACGTGTGGTGTCGTTGTGAGGGGCGCTTGTGTCGTATGGTGATCACGTGAACACTCTTTAGCTTCCGAAAATTTTCCGAAACGAACTTCGAAGGGCTGCACTTGGATGTAGTGAACGGTTAGATTGGCCACCGTGCCGCCAGGATTCTGATTCAGAAAGAGTTCAAAATCAGTCTTGCACAAATACGAATGGGGGACCAGGATGCCAGATGATGTGTTCAATCGGACGCCCATGCTGTAAGGGTACGCCGTCCCGTTCGGGTACTTTGCATCTGGGAACAGGTCGGGGGTTAACGTATGACTAGACATGACTTCCCACAGGTGGAAATGCTTCATAATGAGTGAGTCCCGTCCGAAGGTCATGCCCAATCCAAAGTTTCCATGGAACACATGACCTTTAGACTCGCAGTTGGTGAAGTTCAGGTGAATGAATGAGTCAGGCCCGATACTTGGACACTCACCGGTTACACGACTTGTAGGAGGCAAGTCGTACGACACCACAGCGGTAGTGTTGTCAGTCCGGGTGTACTGGACGTTGAACGTGGCAGCGAGGTCCAGTAGCAGGCATTTTTTTCCGTGTTCTTTCAGCGCAAAATGTCCTATTGCTGTCGATCCTGTGTTGTCAAGTGCAACATCCGACACCCCGAAGCAATATTTGAAGAAAATGAGGAAAATCAGACAATCGACAGACATCTTCGGTCACTTTTGCGGTCTCGATCGCACTGAAGTAAAAAGCTGTAATATCGTGTTTGCTGTTCGTCCAGAAACCCACAGGGAACGTTACCTGTCCCCTCACATACTTTCTAGCTCATGTGACGCAATCAGGGGACGGATCGCATGGATGACAAAGTCCAAGTAGATGACAAACACATTTCATGCGAAGGCGCGCGATCCCCTCGGGTCAAAGTACATCGACGATGGTTGAAAACATGACTATGGCTTCTCGACTCCCCTTTTCATCCGATCGGTTGTTCACCATTATCTTTATTGTTGGACTCTGTGTGAGTGCAACAACTGCGTCTGCTGGCTGGTCGCCTCCTACGGGACATTTCTCACTTCATGAAAACGGTAGGCCATGTTTTCTTCTCGACCTGTCCGCAACCTGCCATGTACAGTATGAAAAGACAGACGGAACTCTCGCTACAGTGTCCTACGCAGTTCCCACCTACAGCCAGGCGACCGGGTACTGCGCCACTGAGCAATATGACACGCTATCCTCCATTCAACTGAATTTCGGTGACCGTGTTCATGGACATGGTTTTAATGGGACGTTTGCTTTGATATTAAATTTTCAACGAGAAGCTCCGGTCATGACACACTTCTGGTTAAACGAAGTGATTAGTGTCCATACTCTGTCACCCACTTTGTTTCCTGACGCCAAGTTTGCCAACATGCCCATGCACACGTACAACATTGGAGCCTATCTCAACACTAGCACCTTCCTGTCACCACGTTCCTACCTGTGCAAGAGTGACGAGCTATACCTTTTGAATCAATACGTTTTAGAGCTCCCGACAAACGTCACCATAGACTACATTCATGTTCAACCGTTCGAGGTTCAACGGGAAGGAAGGTTTTCCCAAACAGAGGAATGCCCGCAGGACTTCCTAAGTACAGAGGAACCCCCATTAACGACAACCGAACCCACCAATGCAAGTTTCACCATTGTGCCGGCATCATCCCTGCTACCGACCAACCGTACACACACAACAGTCATGCCGACACTACCACCCCCTGTCGGTCCTACCGAACCACTGCAGGGTAACTACACAGTGTACGATTCAGAGGGCAAAGTCTGTCTCCTCGCAGACATGGGTCTACAGCTTAGGATTAACTACACCCAACAAAACGGACAGATTGCCACAGGTGTCGTCAATGTGCCAGTGAACTCGGAAGTGTCTGGTAAATGTTCCGAATCACACACATCGCTGACTCTTGCATTCTACGATGAAACATTCAACTTGACGGTCTCGTTCGCCATGCACAAAAACGACGGCGGCTCAAACACCTACCGATGGAAAGGCATTTTCTTCTCGTATGTAGAAGTGTCCTCTATCTTTCCTGGAACGCAACACCCAAACAAGCCAAGACTGATATCTAATACTAGTCTCGATCTACTTACAACCAGCGCGGGTAAGTCCTACAAATGTAACGCAGACGAAAACGCGACTGTAACAAAGGATATGATAATGCTTGTTCGTCGGGTTCACGTGCAACCTTTCGGTGTAAAATCTGGCCAGTTTTCAGCTTCAGAAGAATGCGCTCAAGACTCTAACGGGTCGGCGGATAAAACAGCTATAATTGTTGTTGGGGTTGTTCTATTTATCGTAGCCCTGTGTATAGCTGTCATTGGTGTCGTTGGTAAGAGGAGAGAGAAAAGGATGTACATTCCTTTGCCATCATTACTGGATTGATATGCTTTATGGCAATATTGACTTGTAGCAAAGTCAACTACATGTATACCAAACATAATAGATCGATAAGACTTTGGTGGTTCACAAACACAGGGGACACCACAAAGAAGATGACTGCGATATATATGATAAATAGTGTTGTTGTTGTTATAATGATATACATACATCTTCATGTCGTCCATTTTGCTGAGTTACCTAGGTACAATATCAGCACTTTGTCCATATAAACAATATTTGAAGAAAATCAGCAAAATCAGACATTCCACAGGCATCTTCGATCACTTTTGCTGTCTCGCCCCGAAGTAAAAAGCTGAAATACAGTGTCTGCTGTTCGTCTAGAAACTCACAGGAAACGTTCACTTTCCCCTAACATACTTTCTAGAACCATGTGACGCAATCAGGGGACGGATCGCATGGATGACAAAGTCCACGTAGATGACAAACTCATTTCATGCAAAGGTCACGCGGTGTCCTCGGGTCAAAGTACATCGACGATGGTTGAAAAAAATCACGATGGCTTCTCGACTCCCCTTTTCATCCGATCGGTTGTTCACCATTATCTTTATTGTTGGACTCTGTGTGAGTGCCACAACTGCGTCTGCTGGCTCGTCGCCCCCTATTGGACATTTCTCACTTCATGAAAAAAACGGTAGGCCATGTTTTCTTCTCGACCTGTCGGCGACCTGCCATGTACAGTACGAAAAGACAGACGGAACTCTCGCTACAGTGTCCTACCCTGTTCCGACCTACAGCCAGGCTACCGGGTACTGTGCCACTGAGCAATACGACCCGCACGCATCCTCCATTCAACTGCATTTCGGTGACCCCTTTCCAACGCGTGGTTTTAATGGAACCTTTGCGTTGATATTGAATTTCCAGCGTGACGCTCCCGTCATGACGCACTTCTGGTTAAACGAAGTGGTCAGCGTCCATACTCTGTCGCCCGAACTGTTTCCTGACGCAAAGTTTCCCAACAAGTATGTGAACACCTACAGCTTTGGAACCTATCTCAGCACGAGCGCCTTCCAATCACCACGTTCCTACCTGTGCAAGAGAGAAAAGCTATTTCTCTTGGACCAATACGTTTCAGAGCCCCCGACAAACGTCACCATACACTACATTCATGTTCAACCGTTCGAGGTTCAACGGGAAGGAAGGTTTTCCCAAACAGAGGAATGCCCACAGGACTTCCTAAGTACAGAGGAACCACCATTAACGACAACCGGACCCTACACTACCGTCACACGGGTTATCCCGGTCGGCCATTTTGTTTTGCACGACGACAAAGGTCAAGCTTGTTTGTTAGCAAACTTTGGCGCCATGTTTCGTGTGGAGTATGAGTTGACACAGGGAATCTCGCGCAACGCCACCTACGTTCTTCCAGAAAACTGCACCCTTTCCGGCTCCTGTGAAGAGAAAATCGTCCACGTAACGTTGAGTTTTGATACTGCTTTTAATCTAAGCGCGTCTTTCTCGTCAGACGGCAAGGCATTCAAGCTGGTGTCTTTATCAGTGGGATACGTAAGAAGCTCCGACCACTTTCCCGATGCCATGTACCCCGATACAAGCAGCATTGAAGAATTATCGAACTTGACACTAATGGAGACCGATGCCGGAAAGTCGTATCTTTGCAAGGAGCCAGAAGTGATCAAAATTGGGTCCAATGTCACGCTCGAAGTCCTGGAGCTACAAATCCAGCCTTTTGGCGTACAGAATGGAAGTTTTGGTGAAGCAAATGAATGTTACAAGGACAATTCATCAACAATTGCCCCTCCCCCCACCAATGCAAGTTTCACCATTGTGCCGGCATCATCCCTGCTACCGACCAACCGTACACACACCACAGTCATGCCGACACTACCGCCCCCTGTCAGTCCTACCGAACCATCGCAGGGTAACTACACAGTGTACGATTCAGAGGGCAAAGTCTGCCTCCTCGCAGACATGGGCCTACAGCTTAGGATCAACTACACCCAACAAAACGGACAGATTGCCACAGGTGTTGTCAACGTGCCGGTGAGCTCTGCAGTGTCTGGTAAATGTTCCGAATCACACACATCGCTGACTCTTGCATTCTACGATGAAACATTCAACTTGACGGTCTCGTTCGCCATGCAAAAAAACGACGACGGCTCAAACACCTACCGATGGAAAGGCCTTTACTTCTCGTATGTAGAAGTGCCCTCTATCTTTCCGGGAACGCAACACCCAAACAAGCCAAGACTGATATCTAATACTAGTCTCGATCTACTTACAACCAGCGCGGGGAAGTCGTACAAATGCAACGCAGACGAAAACGTGACTGTAACGAAGGATGTGACAATACTAGTTCGTCGGATTCACGTGCAACCTTTCGGTGTAGAATCTGGCCAGTTTTCAGCTCCAGAAGAATGCGCTCAAGACTCTAACGGGTCGGTGGATAAAACAGCTATAATTGTTGTTGGGGTTGTTCTATTTATCGTAGCCCTGTGCATAGCTGTAATTGGTGTTGTTGGAAAGAGGAGAGAGAAAAAGATGTACATTCCTCTGCCATCATTACTGGATTGATAGGCTTTATGGCAATATTGACTTGTAGCAAAGTCAACTACATGTATACCAAACATAATAGATAAGTCTTTGGTGGTTAACAAATACAGGGCGCACCAAAGACAAGTTCACTGCGATATATGATATACATGTCCGTGTCGTCCATTTTTTGAGATACGTAGGTGAATTATCAGCACTTGGCCATTTACATATACCTCCGGTCACAGTGATATTGTACATGTTATATGAATATAGTCCTGATGGAATAAGAAGTCATTCAGTCTCATCATTGAACAGTCATTAATTATATGTTCAGGCCGTAGTACCAGCATTAGCAGCTTTAGCCTAGCATTCTATACAGTCTTGCGTATGATTGAATACAATAACTTTAGAGCGACGCAGTCAAACTGTAGTTCAGGGCATCAAGCTGTCGTTCCCAATCCGCTAATTCGTCGTCGTCATCATCATCCGCTCTCGTTCCCTGCTTTTCGAAATACGTCACCAGCCGCAGCGTGTCTCGTTCCCGTTCTTCCTCCTCCTGGGCCACGTACTTGTACCGTGACGCCACGCCGCAAAACGCCACGAAGTTCACAAAGCCCAACGCGGCCAGTAGAAAGAGGTAAGCCTCCAGATAGCCCTCGTTTGGTTCGTCCGGGTACCACTCTGTGCCTGACGGAAACATGTACTGTACATGAGTCAAGCATTACATTGTACATGGATAGTCAAATCCTAATGTTACTATGCACCTAGTGCCAACCGTGATGACTCACAGTGTCATATTATTATATACATGATGTTTTGCACATTAGCTAATGTATAACACTAAGTGTGTGAGTCGCTACAAGGATCTTGCCCCCTCCCCTCCCCCCTACCGTTCTATCTTTCACCTTTGACTTGTACACGTCCCAAAAAACGTTAGTTAAATGTATTTTTGCTAGCTTGACTTACGATTTAATCGGGAAATTTCGAATATTACAGATTGGCGCACTGCTAAAGCTGTTCCTCAATAACACAAGGACCGTAATAACTGTTGAACGGCTTAGCCTGGACCTGCAGACTCCTGGGGCTCACCTGGTGTAGCCGCATTCACCACGTTGATGAGGACAGCGCCTGTGAGGCTACCCAGCCCCATGGTGATCCCGACTAGTCCCATTACTACGGTACTCAGGGGGGCGGGGGCTTCCGTGTAGGCGAACTCGATACCTGGGTAGGGGTGGTATTGAAGCTCCATATTAGCTTAGGATCCTAAACTTCTGCATAGTTCTATATCTCGCTTGTTGTTAAACAGTCCACAGATCAAGTGAAGTTTAATGTGTTATGTGTAATAGTGGTCTTCTCTTTAGTAATCACAACAAGGGGCGTCTTTTGCTTGTATAGTTACTAGTAGCGAAACATTTTGTACTGGTTCTAAAATGAGTCTTGTCCTTGGTGCTGAATGACCTTCAAACCTGAATCGTGACGCCCCTGTCCTTGGTGCTGATCAGTCTTCATTTCGTCATAGCGAGAAAGACCTGGTTTTACATGTAACGTGAAAGAGATGAAGCAAAAACAGCCTTGAACTGAGATATTTTACCTGACGACATGACGAACACCTCCCCCGTCCCAACTAGCAAGTACTGCGGGCCCAGCCACAGTGCATTGATGGAGGACGCGTTGAACGGGACGCCGCCTAGCGATTGTCTCACAACTCCACCCTCTTCTATAACGTTTTTACGTGCGATCTCCATCCCCGCTGCCACCAGGATAGCAAGGAGTCCAAGGAAGTGTCCAGTACCTTCAGAGGAATTTAAACATGAATTAGATATCTCATCGGTGGAAGCTATGCGCTTGTACTATATTATCAGTGGGCGAGAAGTCAACGCAATTTAGAAATGACTGCTTTGCTGATTTTAAAAGAAGTTTGATGTTTGAAATTTAATATCTGATGTGGAAATCGTGATCGCTATGTTGAATATAACACTGAAATTCATGGACATGTTGTCACAGATGACAGCAAATCTAAGACCGACTTCGAGAAACGGCATTCGCTAACAAAGTCAGCAGGTTTCGTCTTCTTCTCCTCGCTATCCTGTCAATCTTACCGAATACAATGTCTGTTGAGTAATCTGACATTGTCAATCTATCTTTGTCAACATTTTTTTTTCATGCAGCATCATAGGTTTATGATATATATAAGGACTTACCCATTCTCTTTAGTGGACTCGGCCTAATATTGCACATCTCAAGTATGGGATATACCACTCGGTCCATGAGGGGGACCAGCAGCAGGATGGGGATGATGGCAAACAGATTCAGGGCGGCGATGGGTAGATTTATCCCGGTCGAACCCACGTCCAAGTTCAACCGCATGGCCTGTAGGAAAAACGTCGTCGGTATCTGTTGGGGGAAAATTGAACAGATTTATTGATATCTATATTTGAATATTTAAAGGGAATCAAAAGTACAAAGCAATGGCCTTAAACAGTGGAGTAAAGCGGGTGTCTCACCCGGCTGTGCCTTATCGCGCCAAATTGCGAAATACATTCGGAAAGTGGTTTAAACCGGTGCCTATCGGCGCCAATTTGTCGCCTGAAACTGCGATTTAAAAAAAAAGATCGCAATTATATTGGCAAAATGGCGCAATGCGGCGTAATCACTGCAACTTTCTTTTTGATGAATTTTAATCATTGTACATTGGTTTATGAGTCATTGGGAACATTGCGATTTCCAATATAGGGCAATAAGTTCAATCTCCAAGTAGATCTATCGGTTGCAAGGCAGTATCAAAAGGGCTGACGAGTATCCAAAGCCACCGAAGTACTCTTGTATTCGATTTGGGGCCGAAACTGAGAATGTGACATTTTGTTTGTAGAGATCAGGTATTTTGCCCGCGAGTCGCGATCGCACGTCAGTGTGACCGCAATGGGAAATTTGCCAAGTTACCGCAATAATTTGGCGCAATTAGGCGCAGTCCAGTGAGATATCTGCTTAAAGACAGTCAAGTAATTTAAAAATCGCCGCGTAGACATCCTACCTGATAGAAGACAGTCCTGTTTAAGATTTGCACAAGGAAGACGGGAAAGATTCTCTCCAGTTTCTTCACCATCTCCACGTGTGTGTCTGAGAAGGACCCCCCGCAGCTCTCTTTGGCTCGGTCTAACCAGGAGTCCACGTGACCACCCAGCCGGCCTCTCCACCTCACCGTGTTCTTGGCCGCTTGGAAGACGATTCGAAGTGTCGTGGCAAGTGGGCTCACTGTAGAAAGAAACTTGCGTTACAGCCGAGTGTTATGTAATTTCATTGAGATGCATGTCTCTTGTAATTTCTTCACCTTTGACCTACACTCCAACTTTTGACCTTTATTGGTTTCGACCTTGGAACGACTAAAAACTTAGGGTTATTGACAATAATTTGATCTTAACATAGATCTATCAAATTGCATTTGTTCTACTGAATGTCGTCCCGTTTTTCTCCACCTGACTGCATGTGACAGGTCTTGTCCTGTATACACTGGGCCCTCTATCTTGACACACTGACATTTGCTGGTGACAGGTGAACGTAATTGGACCTTGACACACTGACCTTTACTGGGCGTCAGGTGAATGTAATTTGACCTAGACACGCTGACCTTTGCTGGGTGGAAAATGAACGTCACTTGACCTTGACACACTGACGTTTGCTGGGTGGAAAATGAACGTCATTTGACCTTGACACACTGACCTTTGCTGGGCAGCAGGTGGACGTAATATGACCTTGACACACTGACCTTTGCTGGGCAGCAGGTGGACGTAATATGACCTTGACACACTGACCTTTGCTGGGCGGCAGGTGGACGTAAGACTTCCTCCCCAGATACAGAGCGAGCAGGGCCACCAACATGGCGACTGCGGGGATCAGGTAGCCGATGTAGAAATCCACCTCCTGCTGGATGTAGCAGATGGCCAGACACGCCATGGCGGACGCCACGTTCATCAACCAAATCCACCTGCACGCGGGAAAAGTGTACTGAATGCATGTTTCGTAAAGAATTTACTATCATACGATTAATGACAGGCCCAAATGTGTATACGGGGACATATATAACGCTTGGTCGGTTCCTATAACCACCAAATAAACCACCGATTGAGCGAGGCATAAACCACCGATTGAGCGAAACATAAACCACCGATTGAGCGAAACATAAACCACCGATTGAGCGAAGCATAAACCACCTGATTACACCGCATACACTGGAGGAAAGTAGATCTTTAACATTGTCATCATCATATTACCATTATTATCGTATATCAAACTGCCACAAGTGAGACAAGTCCTTTATAACATATAAATCTTTTAATCTTACACATTAAAACGAACAGGAACTTTTTATAAATCACACTACTGAGATTTATTTGACCATACATCTGTTCGCTGCCTGACTGACTGTCACTCACCAGTTGAAAAAAGACTGTAACTCTTGCTCCCCTAGATCCCTGAGTTGGTACGCTCCAAAGGCGCTGACGTTAGCTTTGATGCCGCCGATACCTACTGAGATGAGGAGGAGGGCGATGAGGAAGATCCCCTCCTTCTGTGGGTCAGTCAGGGTGTAAGGGGGGCTCCTGTGGTGTTCTACCAACTCGTCAAACGGGAACGCCATCACAGGGAGGAGTGCAGAACCTGGATATTGTGAGATTGCAGAAAAATCTTACTGTATCATCTAGGCTGCCTTCTTCTACGTAACCACGTATGTCCATCTGCCGAGAAATCGGCAATTACTGACATGTGTCGGGTCAAAGCGGGCTGTTAGGTTTGGACCATCGCATACCGGGAAATCTGACGATAGCCATGCACAGTGTAACATTTGCGTTAACCTTTGTACAGAGGATGTAATTTGGGCCGTCCCAGGACCGCGAGGTCCTTTTTTCTGAATAGAACCATTATCAAACCATTAATGTAAGCATCTGTATGTTATATGTGTGCAAATATAATGGATCGTGACCCAGTCAGGTCATATCAATGGCAAAGATATCTAAAACAATTACTCATTTCAAGTGGGAAGTTAGAAGTTGATATGACGAAATTGGAATTTTATTTTAGCTCACAGATTATTTCTGAACCATATTGACACCCTTGAGTTTTCCCTGTGTGGTGTTAGAATGACGCAGTCAGACCCGTGACGTTTGTCTATATGATCAAGTGTAATCTGAAACCAACACCAGATATCCTAAATATATCATCAACTTTATCCTTAGCTGGAGGGATATCCCTGTAGCTCAACTAGTGGCAGCCTCACAGTTGAGATTCTGGTTCCAATTATTTGGTAACTGGGAAACCCGATTCAATCCTGGGAAGGGCATCTTGGTTAGGGCTGCACCCGTCTTTCGAAAGAGACGTAAAATGGGGGTCCCGTGTTCGAGCTGAGGTGTCTCGAGTTAAAGGGGAAGGGCTAGCGACCCCTCCTTGTAAAAATATACCCTGCTACAGAAACAGCATGGAAACTTGCTGACCTATGCGTATGTGTACCTAGGTACAACAAGGTGAACAACAACACTAGAGTACTCACCTAAGAAGTGAATTATTGCACTTATGACGATAGCCTTGCACTTGCCCAGATACGAGTCTGCGACCCAAATCCCGACTAAAGGCACGATCAAACTCATCCCGATAAACACATGGCTGATACTGACCGCCGTGGCGCTGGTGTAGTCAAGTTCAACCGTACAGAACAGCACCATGTTGGCAATGACACTGAAGAACGTCACTCTCTCTGCTAGTTCCACGAGAAGAATACAGATCGTCACTTGAAGTTTGGAAGATGCCCCACTGGTCGAGAGAGACCTTTCGAGTTTTTTCGTCCCCCCTCCCCAAGGAAGGAGTGGAATTTCCTCCAAAGCCGAGGCTTCGCGTTCCCTTGTGGTCGTCATGTCTAACGATTGACGATATTTTCGGTAAGTTTCACCGCTTGCGAGAAAACCCGCCGACAGGCCGGAGCGAGCCATGTTCCCTGCGACCCGTTAACCAGTCTTTACCGTGGATTAGCGGTCAATTCTCTTCCTTCGTTGCTCTGCATGTAAAGTGCTTACATATAGGGGGGTTTTCACAGAGAAGGACAACAATAGTAGGCTATGAATGGTCTTCCTGTTTGTCAAAGTCGACGGTTAACAGTCACGTTTTCCGTTGCACCTGTTTCGATGAAAACAGTAGAGTTTTGCGTTCAACCGTGTCGACAACACAGACAACTGCGCCATGCGTCCTACCGGCATTCCAGCACGGGGGAGCCCATCCGAATGACAACATGCGACATCCGCTCGACGAAAAGGCAAGAAAACCGCAAAACTTCCAGCGCGTGTAAGAGTCTTCCTCTTGTTGTCGCCTTTCAGTCTACTCCGGAGCAGCGAAGGTCGATCAACAACGCTTTTGGCTGAGAAACATGGCTGTCCGGGACACACGTACATGTAAGTCCGAACACAGACTAGCCAGTATGTACGAAGACGTGTTAGGTTTTCCCAAGGAGGGTTGGGAGGATCAAGTTGGTGTTTTCTTCGCACTCAGCCGATGTTTGCCTAAGCGGGGACACGGGGTGTGATAACTTGTGCACGCCTAGGTTTTGCAAGGGGCGCGGGCCTCAGCATAGGGACCTCATAGTGCACTATCACTCGCCATGGCGACGAAAACACGAAAGAAATATAGATATCATAAACGATGCGCTGTTTCGCTAGTGCGTGTGTATAATACTGAGAAAAGTTTGTTAAAGGCTCCCCCCGACGTGTCGCTCCAATGGTAAGGGCTTGTGTACACTTCCTGTGCGAGCTCACGTTACGCCGAGCTCGGGTTTCTACCGCACAGGACAGCATTGTACCGGTCCCGAACTAATCTCCAAGCAGATGTGTGACTGTCTTGTTTTGCACGTCTTTTCGTGCAGTGGCGTCTTTTTGGTGATGCGCAGGTTTTCGTAATAGTGTATGCGATGGAGGGAACAGGAATTTGAAGGCGCATTCCCCCCTTTTTTTATGACAGTATAGTCACGTACCGTTTTGAACATAGAACTCATCTACTCATTCATTGGTAGCGTCATTAATCCATTCATTCAACATAGACTCCACACAATATTGGCTCTGTGACGTCACGGTAAACCCGTTAAGTTCAAGACAGCATTGTTTGATCTATTGCACTTTCAGACTAATCCACAAGGCGTCGCTGTACAATCGATCCCCGGGAGTATCAGGGCTGAATGGTTTCAACTATCAAGTCAGCAAAAAGAAATGCAGTTGGCTTCGATGCAGAAATGCCATGAATCTTGCCAATGATTATTCACTACTGCAAAATGTGACAGTACAACCGGTAGCTCCCATTTACAAAGCATACCCCCCCCCTGTAATTACTTTTCGTCCTTCCTTAACTTTGCTGTTGGCTGACTTCCGGCCTACATTTAGAAACGTCAATGTCAACGATTCTCAAAGCACGTAGACCAGCAGAGGTGATGTCATGCACTCAATATCTTAGTGAAAAAGGCTGTTCTATCCTTTGTCAGGCGAGTCTTACCGTGATGAAACGAAGTCCCCAAATGGTGATTCTTTCTCGTCAATGTACGTTCATACGTACAGCTATACGCACCTTACCGTAGTAACGTTACATACCGTTTATAAAGCTTTTACCATGTGTAAACCTTTTACAGATAAACGTTTTGTCAAAGTATTTCGCATACGAGTTTCTTTCTAGAGGGAGGGAATCCGCTGTTTCCACACACCAGAGAACAGTACATATACCGGGGTGACATCCGCAAAGCTCAAACGCAGAGGTTGTTACCGCTTCTTCAGTGTAGGAACGTAACAACTTCTTCTGTCCCATTTTCGCACATTTTTCCCACCAAGTTTGTCTGCTAGCCTTGCTAACTCGTGCCACTAGAACCAGAGCTGTTGAAAATGGCGCAGGCTTCCCAGTCCCAGGTCCGGCAGAATTTCCACGAGGAAAGCGAAGCGGGCATCAACAAGCAGATCAACACGGAGTACTACGCCAGCTATGTCTACCGCTCCATGGTAGGTACACCGCTCGCATACTAAGCAGCTCGCAGTATTCATAAGATTTACTGGTATTGTACGGATGCGGCTGGCGCATATCGTTATTACTTGTAGATCTCTGTGGCTAGACCTTAACTATTCATAAATGTCCCTCAAACATATCAAATAACAATTTCAGACTTGCACTGATGACGCATGACATATCATATATATTAACTAATATTTTTCAGGTGCCGCAAGAATTGTAAAGAATTGCTTTCAAGTTGTGTCTGTAAAAAAAATCCAGTCTACTGTATGAGTAGAATAGAATTTTCTCAACGGCCACCATTTAATACTCATACAGCGTATCATCTATGACGGCAGGTCTTAATGACCTTGTTCTTGAAACTCTTAATTTAAGAAACGTTAGTATTATTGAGATGAATTGGGTTATCACATGTTTTTATCTGAAAAACTACTCCACATAAACCTACAGAATCAAAGACACCCTTGACAATGCCATTTTTGCTTGTCATTCTAGCTGCTGCGTCACCCGTACTGTTACGTTACGCACCTCACGTACACACACACACATGCCGGCGTCAACGGCCGGGCGTCGCTCCAAATCTTATTTGGACGAGCTTTGGTTCAATTCAGTCAAAACATACTGATTGGAGAAATACGGCCTAAGAGGGGCTTGTCATAAACCATGAAAGGGCCATTGGCAATCGCATGTTTGCATGCCTTTGTCATCCGCATTGGCTGTTACGTTTGGCACCTCACGTACACCCACACATGCTAGAGTCAACGACCGGGCGCCGCTCCAAATCTAATTTTTGCGAGCTTTGGTTCAGTCAAAACATACTGAATGGATAAATATGGCTCAAGAGGCGCTTGTCTTCATATGGTCTTGCTATCGTAACTATCTGCTATCATCTGTTATACATGGGTTCAACCCATACCGTTCGCTTAGGATTTTAAATGCTTCAGCTCAGCCAGATAGGGTATAACGTTAACGTTAAGCCATGTGATGACCCTGGGATGCTGAGCAGGCTGGAGATACAGCCTCAAACTGGCGGGGTATCTAGCTTTAATGTTTCGCAATCGGGATACAAGGAAATTATGTCCGGTCTCTGAATACTCTGTTATATCTTATGTGTGTACTGTGACACGTTTGCAATAAGCGGTCGCTAGTACTGTTTGCAAATGATGTAATGTTATGCATCAGTTCGGGTCATGATTGAATTGCGCACTGTTTTTTTTTTACCACAGGCCAGCTACTTCAAACGCGATGACGTGGCTCTGAAAGGGTTTGCGAAGTTCTTCAAGAACATGTCGGAGGAAGAGGTCGAACATGCCCAGAAACTGATGACGTATCAAAACCTGCGGGGTGGACGCGTGGTGCTCCAAAATATCCAGGTAAAAATACAAAATGTCTTCAGATCGAATATTTCTATAGGTATTAAAGGTAGGACGGAGAGGTACTGTAGATGTTTGGCCGGCGGTGGTTTGATTTTCGCGGTTTTCGCGGCGACCATGGACTTGAAACCACCACGAATATGCTCACTATGTCTTCTGCCTTTGTATCAACTGCGAACTTAAAACCATCGCAAACACTCTAAACGCAGTTACAGTAATATCATCACAAGGGAAAGAAAGACATGCAAATGACATATGAAACATTACGATAAGCTAGTTTTTGATGCGTTTTTAGGCGTTTTTGTCGGGCTTTATATTTTGTCCCGTTGTCTTTATGTCGTCAAACTTGGCTTGGCGAAATAAAGAAAACAGTACAAAAAGTATGAAGCCCGAAAAAACGCCTAAAACACGTAAAGCCGGAGCCGAACCTCTGCTTGGAGAGTAATATTTAAAGGGCATAACGTATATGCGGGCTTTTATGTTATTAAAAGCGTTTGGTCTCTGCTGTGCCTGATGAAGAAACCGGAGCGTGAGGACTGGGGCAGCGGGCTGGACGCCATGCAGGCCGCCCTGGCGCTGGAAAGGAACGTCAACCAGGCCCTGCTGGACCTGCACAAGACCGCCCAGCGTCACAACGACCCTCAGGTCGGTGTTCACTAGCCTCTACCAGGCTCCGTCCTATCGTTGGGAAAATAGTAGAAATCAGCCGAGGTACTCCACTATACAGGGTAGGTCCGCTATACAGTAAAGTTACGTTTCGATGGCGGATGGCTCCGTCCATCGAAATGGAACCTTACTGTATAGCGGATCCCGGACCTTGTGACCCTGTATAACGGAGTACCTCGGCTGATTTCTACTATTTTTCCAACGATAGGACGGAGCCAGGTAGAGGCTAGGTGTTCACGAGTTCGTCTTACAACACGCCTCATACAACAGGTCTTGGGAAAATGTAAATGAATCAGGCATAGAGTAATACTAGTAAGCACTTTCACATTTCTGGTTACGCATGAGCGGCGACAGGAATTGTGGGTAATATGTCAAAAGTGAAGGCCCTAACTTGTAAACAGTTCTCGGCTCAACCACTGTCTCGATTTGCCTGACAATATCCACACGTCGTTTGTTTATGTCTGAGGGGCCTTCACCTTTGACATATCACCCACACTTCCTGTCGCCGCGCATGCGTACTTGAGAGCGCTTATAGCGATTACATCACTTGAAGTCATTTTGATAGAAAAATACCACTCCAAGGAGTGACAGCATAAATTTACATAGCAAACTCAATCGAAAGAGGGAGGGGTAGTTAATTGTATGTTATGTGATCTCTGACCGTGACCTCTGCCCTTTGACCTAGATGATGGACTTCCTGGAGGAGGAGTACCTGGAGGAGCAGGTCAGGTCCATCAAGGAGTTTGCCGATCACGTGACCAACCTGAAGCGTGTCGGGACGGGCCAGGGCGAGTATCTGTACGACAAGCTCACTCTGGACTGCGAGGAGGAGGCCTAAGCGCATGCGCACCACGCTGACGTCACATTCAGCGTCATTAGCTTCAAGCAGATGTCGGAAGAAAAAATCGTAAAACGTGGAAATCAGAAAAGTTTTTTTTCCCTCGTAATATCTGTGAGATCACAGACTGCATACCACCATTTGGCAATAAGCAACATTCCTAACATACAACTCCCTCCACAGTATCAAAACACACCCCACTTAGAACATTCAGAAGGATCTTGCAGAAAAAAAGATGCACCTAGTTGATACTAAATATTTTTATTGTTTCTCCCTTCTAAACATTCCTGAACAGTATGTTAGTATCACCTGTGACAAAGATTCGACACTTCCCTTGATATTTTCATCCGATGACAGCTAGAATGTATGTAAAGTAGGTAGTATGAAAAGTGTGAAACTAAGTGTGGAACTTAGTGTGAACTTTAATGACCTCACAGATGTACTATAGTACAGGGTGTTTGAACTCACTTTGCTGTCTGTTGTAGAAACAAAACTAGAAGATATGTACGTCAGAAGTTATGATTAACAAGCAGAGAACCTGTATATTAGGAATGTTGCCAAGTTAATAAAGCAAGGAAGAGCATTAATACTGAAAGTGTCTGTCCTCCTTGGTCTGTCTTATCTCGTCATTTAAGATGTAAATCATGAAGTATAAGGAGACAATTTTCGGTTTGGTTTTCATCAAGATCACTATTATTGATACATCACCATTCTCCATAAGAATGAATAAGAATAAGATAATGCAAATATAGCAACTAAAATGTACAGTAAAAATAATGGTGTTTTGAATATAAGGTTATTGTTGAATGTGCACATATCTAGAAAGTTTTCTCAGTAGCCTACGTTACAGTTCCGGTTTTTCGATGTTTCTCCTCTCATAACATACGCACCACGCGGCACCAGTATGATAATAATGAGTTGTTTGGCACGAATCCATGGAGACATAACCGGGATCATCAATCCAAGCCTTGCAAACAAACTCTAATAAAGCTTAGCCTGGATGCCAGACCCCCATCTCATTGATATCTATGGTCATCTATCGTGTGACGGTTCCTCAAGGCCTAACTCATGGGAGCTGTTGTAGAATTTCATTGGGGGTCTGTCGGACAGTTGACCAGTGTAGGCCCTGGAAATAGTCTGGCACTGCCTCTAGGCTAAATGAGCCTTGGAGCAACCATGCAACTTCTCGGAAGGAAATCAATCTAAATAGATGATTTCATGCCAATGTTCTAGCGTCAAGCTGCTGACAAGCCCAAAAGCGAAATATTTTTTTTTTTTCAAAAATCCTTATAATCAGGTCGGAACGGAACGGAACGCTCAGCTGCAGATCCAATGTCGGCCAAAAGGCGGCGTTGTCTGTACGTCTTATACCCGTACCGCTGGGCGAGGAACACGAAGAACACGGTGTCGAGGAGCATGAAGATGGCCAGGAAGATGAAGAACCATTCAGCGCGGCCGTCATTCAGTTCCACCGGGAACCACCGCGTACCGGTCATTTGGTCTGGAAAAACGGAGACAATACTTGATTAAGTTTGATTAAGTTCATACACCGGCCTTGTGAGTAACACAGGGATGTCGTACTCGGAGACTCGAGCCGAGTCTTGAAAGAAAGGGGGGAGTAGTGTAACATTGGGGATCAACATCCACTAACCGATGACCAGTCTAACTGGTACGGACCATTTAGCCTAGTGGTTAGCGTTTTGAATTCCCAAGTCGTGCGGATCGCGATCGCCGCGGGTTCGAATCCCGGGAGCGGCGTATAGCCTTTGGGTTTTTACAGTGTTTCATACACCGGCCCTGTGAGTAACGGCAAAGAGTGCCACACAGGGATGTCGTATGCGGAAACTCGGGACGAGTCTTGAAAGAAAGGGGGGAGTAGCGTAACATTGGGGATCAACATCCACTAACTGACCGGTCTAACTGGTACGGACCTTTCAGCCTAGTGGTTAGCGTATTGAATTCCCAATCCGTGCGGATCGGGATCGGCGCGGGTTCGAATCCCGGGAGCGGCGTAATCGCTAGCCTCCTTAGCAGGCTCTGAACCGGCCTTTTTGGGCGCTAAATGATACGCCTTTTGCAGCCAGCCCGTAACCATCAGCCACCCCGTAACCATTTTGCCGGCAATATTTAGCCCCCCAAAAGGCCGGTTCAGAGCCTGCTATGGAGGCTATGTACTCGCGGCGTACCCTTTGAGTTTTTACATAGCCTACTCACAGCTGATGGCGTTGAAGAGAGCGGACAGCCCCAGACTGGCGTAACTCCCCAGGCCCCACATCAGCAGCAACAGTCCCATCACGGTACCGCGGGCACGCAAAGGAGCCTGGGTATAGGCAAAGTAGTACCCTGTTGGAGAAGAAATGGGGAATGATGGTATTAAAATGTAAAGAAAATCTATATTGGAAATATCACTTTTATTGCATGAAATGTCCACGCGCAGTGACATGCCCTTATTCTTTTTTTTCACCCATCGCCTTGACTATTATAGTATACATATTAGAATGGGGCCCGGTGTCAAGCCAAATTTCTGAGCTGGCGAAATACGTGAGAGGTCAGCTACTGCACCTGAGCACGACAATTTTAGGGGAATTCCAGTATACTGTAAATGCAGAAATGCTCGCGGTGGTTTTATGTTCGCGGTTTTCGCGGTGACCGTTTCACCGCGAACTTCAAAACCACCGCGAACATTTTTGTCCAATACTGTAGCTGTATGTCACTATAGCACTGACGCGAACCTAAAACCACCGCGGACACTCCATTTTCGCCTTAGCGTGAAATAAAAACCACGCGAACTTAAATGCATTTACAGTACGTAAAAGGAGTACTCTAAGTGCAAAGCATTTGTGAGACGTGGCTTGGAGTACTCCCAATGACCTTTGAAACGAATGGCTGCATTTCTTATTATTATGTCTTGTACGTGGCCTTGTAACTTTTCCCCCGCAACTTTGACCTTGGAAAATTACTTCGGGCTCATAATCAATGAAAAACAATAAACGTTCATTTATTTTTCTTTATTCATTAATCTTAAAGGTCGTCCCTTCAGTAAACTGAGTAACTGATTTCCAAATATAAAACAAACAAAAACAGAGATAGATACCCGTAACCATGGTCATGACTTCGCTCATGCCACTGAGCAAGAACTGTGGGATCTGCACGAAAACCGTCATGTCGGCAGCCTGCAGGGTGTGTTTGCTGATGTGCTGGGTAACGTAATGCCCTTCTTGGACCAGCTGACGCCGGTAGACTTCGATTAGAGCAGCCGCGACGATCGAACCTACGGACAGGAGCATGCCGATCCCTGGGCGTACAATCGGAACGAAATATGTAAGATCTGAAACCTCCGCGAGTTTTTCTAGATTTCTTGACAAAACATAACACAACCATGTCCACCGTACACATTGCATGTTTTATTCTCAGTTGTTATCCTTGGGTTCCTGGCCAGGGAGTACAGCAACATTTATTTCATGCCTGCGGAACAACTTTGGACCTAGGGCCCAAACAAATTGAACCGGACCTGCAGACACACAACTGGACAAACAAACACACTGACCGAAAACAATACCTCGTCCGTTTTCACGGAATCCTAAACTCATTGGTTCCACACCTACCCATGCGCTCCAAAGAGGTGAGCTCGCGTCCCATCCGTGCCATCCAGGGGTACACCAACCAGTGCATTATGGGAATCATCAACAGAACGGTGGCGGCATTGAAGACGTTCAGGAAGACACCATCCATCCCTTCAGTACCGCCAAATTTCGGTAGGCGGAGCCGTTGACTCTGAAACAGGAAGGTGGTGCGCATCTACAAAAACAAAACAAAACAAAACAAAACAACAACAAGGGTCAATTTTTTAACACGTCAATCCTTGGTTGATAACTCTGGTTCTTAAAGGCATGACTACTTCTTGTCCTTTCCTGAGCTGGTATTAGATAGGTGCCAATGAAGATTATGACTATCAACATTTCTAACATTCAACGTGATGAACACAATGATCAGTCGCACCATGTAAGAGCGGAAAGGCACAGCGAGAGCGCTAACCTGAGAGTACAGTGTAAAGTACAGGATGAGACACAAGAAGATCCACAACAGACTGAAGAGTTGTTTCACGTCATCAACTTCCTCTGAAGCACGGCTCTCGTTTGCCCTGAAAATAGCATCAGCGAGTTATGTTAAAGCGCCAGACTTTACAAATAACGAGCTCAATCTAAGATAAATGGGACAGCACCCCCTTTATCCCATTGATTTACCATAAGAGACATCTAAAAATCCCTTATTAGTAGATTAATGGGACAGCACCCCTTTATCCCAATAATTTGCTAGAGGAGACATCTAAAAATCAAGCTCGCTCCTGAAGCTTCGCCAAAAAGTACCTGTCGAGCCAGCGCTCCATACAGCCACCAGGAGCGCGCTGCACAGGCCGCTGGGCCCGCCCGGAGGCGCGGAGGATCCCAGCCACAATCCCCAGGACTTCCTCTGTAAGGGGAAACACTTAGTCAGGGGACAGGTGGTTCCTAATTATCTCTATGAAAAATGGAGATATAGTTTTAGGTGTGTCTGTGTGTGTGTGTGTGTGTCTCTCTCTCTCTGTGTGTGTGTGTGTGTTTGTGTTTCCGCACTACTGTAGTCATCATAACTCAAGAACCTCTTGATGGATTACGATGATATTTGGTATGCGGGCGGGTGCTGTGAAGCCAAAGTTCAAGGTCGATTTTGGGCCCCCTGGTATGTGACCATGGTACTGCAGCAGAACTGGACGTCTTGATTGGAGGAAAGAGGAACTGAAACAAGAACCAGATTAGAAAGAAAACAGGAAGAAGGAAAGAGAACAGAGAAAAGAAAAGTAAAGAAACAAGACAAGACTGAAGAGATAAAGAGCACTGTGCAGATTTCCGATTGGCACATTTGACAGAATTATTTTAACGACGTTCATAAAGTAAGTATAAAACCACTAGTTTTGGCTTCCTAGCAACTATTATACTATATATGTGAGTGTTTTTGAGAGGTTAGATATCTATCAAATCATGGGAAAAAAATGATTCCTCTACTCAATCATTTTCAAGATATGATGACATTGTCATGAGTATACCTTTCTCCTCATCTGGTTCGTACCAGCGCTTCCCAATCACGAACACAATCCCGGACAGAAACACGGCGATGCAGATAACCACATATCCGTACAGAGGATGGAGTTCTTGTAGGTAGGCCACCCCTAAAACAGCAATGGCACCTCCCACGTTGATGCACCAATAATACCTGACAATAACGGAACGTTACAGTAACATCACCGGAACACATTTGTCAACTTAATAATTAAGAAATGATTCCTAACACTTTATGACAAGATTAAAAGATTAAACATTCTAGATATGAGTATTGACAGGTTTGCATTTATGTTGGGGAAAATTATCAACAGGTGACGTGCTTTGCAGAAGTGTATATACTGAGTACTATTCATTTCAGTTATATGTATGATTTTATGGCCACCGGAAACAAGATGGCGACCGGAAGTGGTCAGAATCCTAAGATGGCGGCGCCCATCGACGCGTACGAGGGAAAAATTGTTTCACTATCACGAACCTGTAATAAGCAATTTAACAGCAGAATAACGAATGAATTGATAGTGCAAATTGCATCTTGCGGAATTCGAAGAAGCTCTGATTTTCTCACCAATGAAAGTATGCCTTCAGCTTCTGGTTCAGGTTCTCGCAGTATTCCCCGTACTGCCCTGCACCGTACAGACCTAGGTTGGACTTGCTGCCTCCGGTGCCCACGGCCACCAGACACAGGCCCGTCACGTACAGAGAGACAGGCACACGACTGTAGGCCGGCGGCTCGTCATGGGCACAGAAGTACGACGATAGAATCAAGAACACGGTACCTGGAAAATCATAGGGCGTGTGTGAACATACATGATCTACACTAGAAAGTACGATTTCGAAGTGGGGTAATATATTTCTTTGATTATGTTTTTCATTCAGGTTGGAGGAAAAAGCTTTGATACAACAAGAAAGGCAATGTTGACAAATATAGCATTGACGACGGTGGTTTTATGTTGCTGTATAGAGTAATGTTGATTACCTTCGCCGAGAAGGTTATGCAGAGGGTAGCGTTTGTCTGTTTGTCTGTTTGTCTGTTTGTCTGTTTGTAGTGGCACAGAATAACTCAAGAACGCCTTGATGGATTGTCTTGGTATTTGGTATGTTGGTAGGTTTTGATGAGACCTAAAAACGATTAGATTTTGGGCCCCCCAGCGGCTTCATACGGTACTGCAGCGGAACTTCCTGGTTTGATATCTCGTGTTCTGGACATGCTATGGAACTTATTTTTGAGTGGTAGATAGACATTTGGACAGAGAGTAAGTGGTGTGGGTTTGGGCCCCCTAGCGGCTTTTTTGGAACTGCAGGAGCAGGTTTTGCGTCTGACTTTGAAAGGGAATAACTCAAGAAGGGCTTGATGGATGGTAATGATTTTTGGTAGGTAGATAGCTTGAGTGATGATGTACATGATTAGAGACCTCTTATGCAAATCAGTATCTAATTTGCATAATTAATGAGGAAAGTTTAAACATCCGCCAAATTCCATGATAGGACTCTGAAACATGTGACATATGTAACTGAGGAAGAGAGAAATATTAATTGATATGAACTATGCAAATGAAGACCTCATTTGCATAATCAATTAGGAAATACTTTAACAAGATGGGCTTGATGGATGGTCATTATTTTTGGTATGTAGATAGCTTGTGTGACGCTTAGTATGATTGGACAATAATTATGCAAATCAGATTCTAATTTGCATAATTAATGAGGCAACTTTAAAAATCTGCTTTGTTCCATGATATGACTATTCAAATTGTAACTGAGGAAGAGAGAAATGTTTAAAGATAGAAAATATGCTAATGTGGGCTAATTTGCATACTTAATGAGTAACTTCTCTAATTCCTCACAGGCAAATGACGGCAATTTCATACATTCAATACTTTTTTTGGCATCGGGACGTTATGTGAATGTAAACATGGTTGAATCAAATTATGCTAATAAGGGCATCATTTGCATAATTAATGGAAAATATTAGCATAACCTTCTTTGAGCTCATAATTTGTTAAGCTCATACTTTGGACATGTTATATTTTAAGACAATCAACTGGTATGATTTATAATTGATGAGAAACACTCCTAATACATCAGTCATAAAGGTTAAAATCATTTGGCGAAGGTATGAGGTCGTGGAACTCTAGTTGATAATGTATTAGCTTATGTTAGATGTGGATCATGTATCATTCCAAGCCAAGAAGAAGGAAGGATCATGTATGGTAAAGAACTGTCTTCTTTGGTGACTTGGCTACTAGGCATGATACTACAATATTTGGCTCGCCCCTGGGGCGTCGCCAAAAAAGAAGGAAGATCCAACAAAGCATGGACCCTTTAGAAATATTTTGATCGGAAGTCTACGGCAATAATGTGCCTTCGCTCTCTTCTCGCCCACATGGCTTGCAGTTATAACTATTCACACATGAGTCCGTCACAGATCCGCCCACGAGTGGCGGGAAGACTACAGTGTGGAGTGGGTGGGAGAAAATTCTTCAAACATCCAGTAACAATTATAACGTAGTATTTGTGCAGTGTACAGTGATTTAGTCCTCAGCCAACAGGTTTCTTGATCACTCGAGAATGTGGGGAGTGGTTAGGGGCCATGTTTGTAATAGGTCAATAAATGACAGGTGAATACAACATGGCGGAAAAATGCAAAAGTGAAAGTGGTCTGAAACCGCTGAGAGAGAAATATTAGAACAAAATTTCTGAAGGCATTCAGGATCAGGCATTCTGAAGGCATATGTCGTGTAATGCAGTAGCCCATCGTCAAAGGCATGGACGCTCACTTGGCCTACGCACCCAGCGTCGTTACAATTACTCCATGTCCAAGCAGAGGTCGGTGGGGAAGATCGTGATCTTCTCAGTGCATATGTATCGTTTTCTTTCTTCCTTCCTTTCCTTCTCGAAAGAAAACAGGGCATACGTCATAAAGAAGGCCACGATCTAGTCTTCCCCACCAACCTCTGCTTGGAGAATACTGCCTCACAATCGCAGGATGTGATACTGTAGTGACTGATAAATCAGTGGTGATCCCCTACCCGTCAAAATATCTTTTCATCTCCTGCTTAAACTGTCATGGAAACTGTGCACTCACCCACAAGGTATACCCCCAGACTCCCCAGGATAGTCCAGAAGCGGCTGAGTACGGCGTCTGCCAGCCACCCGCCGACGATCGTCAGCACATAGGCGAACCCCGTGAAGACGTAGGTGAAGGTGGACGGTTCGTGGTACAGGCGGGGGAAGCAATGGGAGGTGGTAAACAGTGCCATGTTGGACACTATGCCGTAGTACGCCACGCGCTCGCACAGTTCACTCAGCCCGATGATCAGACTCGTCTTGTAGACACGGGGAAACCGTCCGGCTCCTTGCTGATCTTGTTGTAGCGCCATCTTGCTCGTCGACACTTCCTTGAACTCGAAACTGTTTCAGTTTCGAACGCTGGTTGGCTTTGGCGTCTTTCACTTCCGGAGCGCACGCCAGTCGTACTAATGAGATTTTTTTTCTCCCGTACACGCCAGTGCCAGAACTGAACAAAACAGGAGACGATAGTGCAGTACAGTACAGTACAGTACAGTACAGTACAGTTACGTATACCTCGATAACTCTCAGTGCTCGATGACTATGTTTTGAGGAATATAATTTCTATATAACAGGCACAAAAGCAACAAAGTATGGTCAAAGTTCCCTATAAATATAGCTACATGACTTAATATTGATTGATATTTGAAACAAATATTCCCCAACATTGATTTATCAAGGCACATTGATTCAGAACTTTGTCCACAAGCATATAGACCGGACTTTTGTTCACTATGAAATATGTCGTCAGCTGATTTGATTTTTAAAGGTTCCCACCGCCAGGAAATGAAAGCAACCGCGCGATTGTAAAGGTCAATAAATAGGAAGTTTCAAAACATTACACTGGAGTCAGAAAAAGTTATTCAAAGGTTAAAAAGTCATAAATATCTGACACTGGAAATGATGAAGGGAGAAAAAGTTGTAATGACTCTCTCATCTCGCCTCATAGCCTGGTCTCCAGTCTCTACGGGTCGGCTTAGGGGTCTTTTACCGGGCCCAGTCTGCTATGTATAATGAACCCGTTTCTGTCAGCCCCCCCAGCACCCCCCCCCCCCCCCGAGCGGGCTAATCTGTGAGAGATACCGGTAAGCTCCCCATTATGGTTTCCAGGCTACTCGCCTCAGGGCGTTTTCAGTAGTGCTGTCGTAAACTGCTACCGTAAGATGATATTTTTTATGCGGTTGTGGAAAATGCAGCAATTGTTTTACAGCTGAAACCCAAAAACGTAAGCGAAATCATGATACTGTAAATGCAGAAATGTTCGCGGTGGTTTTGTGTTCGCGGTTTTCGCGGCGACCGTTTCACCGCGAACTTAAAACCACCGCGAACACTCCATCTTCCCCTTAGCGCGAAATATTGAACCACCCGAACTTAAATGCATTTACAGTATCCCCATGGTCTAGATAACGTTGATCATCACGCGCGCAAATGGTAACGCCCAACATTGGTCAGCCATACAGCGGGAAGAACCAGCGGCTGGCAGGCACACGGTCGTCATGTGACGCCTACTCACTTCGGTAGGGGGCGTCACATGATGATCATGTCCAGGGTGTACCGTGTCTTCCTTGCATTGCCCTCACGGCCTCGACAGAATAGTCTTGTGTAGGGGAAACACACGCTTTAACTTCAAATCAGATGGTGTAGAAACCACAGCACTATTTGACATACAACACTGTGTGAACATGAAGAAAGGCACCTGTCACACCATCCCCAGTATGTAGTACGTATTGTCCCTTATGTGAGGTCAAAGGTCTCAAACCCGGAAGTGTGCAGCAGTGCAATGTTTATGCCACCGATGGACAAAGTCAAGGCGTTATGATTGTCAAACCATGGATTGAATGAACCTTACAGATCACAATTAGCGTACGACGTGTTTGAGAGTCGACTCAAAGCTGTGAGATTCGACTCGTACTCTACGCATGGAAAGCCGCGCGCCACTGCTTCCACTACCGGTACGAGCGACCGTCCAGGCCGCCACTTCGGCCTCGCGATGGGCGGTAGCCTGCGTCATGTTGACCGAACTGTTCGAAAGGGCCGCCTTTTTCGGCATCTCGGACAACATGCAGATCTTCTGCGAGTTGAAGTGTTTCCCTGCCAAGTACCACGACCCTCTGAAGTTCACGTGGATATTCTCGGGGTTCGCCTATGCCATGAACATCTTCGGGGGCTGGCTGGCCGACACCGCGTTGAGAAGGTTCTCAGCTATCCTGTCCAGCCTTCTTGTGTACACCGCAGGTATGCTATCACAAGTTTTCATGGGCCCTTTTTGTTGTCTTTCTTCTTTTCCCCATTTGAGCAAAATCAGAGCGTTTAAATGCTGTGACATCGTTATGTATGGCATTGCACAGCAAAAGTTTGTGGACGTCTACAAATTCATGGGTCTCTGAATGTGTATATATATAGAAAAGCAGTTTGATATTGAAACTGAAAATAAACATCAATTGATTATCACAAAAGGAAAGTACTATTGAAAAAACTTAGGAAATAGTACTTTGTATTTGTACACTCAAGCAATTTGTGCTCTATTTCATGGTCTACATTTTGTGCCATCTGTACGTACTAGTATGATCGTATTGCATTGAAAAATTTAGGATCATTTAGTTGTGAACGTATAGAAAAATTTTATATTTTAAACAAGGAAGCATTTATTAGTAAAAATCTATGGTAGTTGAATCCCATCTATAGGTAACGAAAATTGGAAAAGTTCAGTAGAGAATATTTCTTTGCATCATAATAATAAGACCTCATAACTACATTTTTGTATTACTTGATACACATCCGATGCCAGGTACCCTGTTTCTTGTCGGGTCGGCACAGGCTTGTGATGACACCAATGATGAAGATAACATGGTTCCCGCTCTTTACGTCACCGGACTGTGCCTGGTTGTCCTGGGAACGGGAGGCAGCCAGTCCAACCTGGGCCTGTATGGTGCCGAGCAGTTCAGGGACACTGGGGACGAGAGTGAGCAGGAGAGAAAAGTCCATCGATACTTCCTTTGGTAAGAAACCAGTGGACTAGCCCCTTACTGTAGTACTTGCGCAGACGTGTGGCCCAAGGACTCTAATTTGTTTGTTTGTTTGTTTATCTATTTCTTTTTTGTATTGCATACCTAGTAAACCACGCCTCATGGCGTAACACGCCAGGTTTGCACTGAACAGTACAAGCTGCACATCCGGACTGATTTATTTGATCCCCTCACACCGGGAAGGACCCCTAGCCTTTTCAGGGGCCCGGTGTGTGGCTCTCCTCAAACCACATGATGTGGGAATGACTTTGACATCATAATGACATTGCTGAACACGTGTTCTCCTTTTGTTTAGAGCGAAGCTTTAGGAGAAAGCCTAGTAGTATTCATCTGGTTCCAAACAATTCCTACTATTCCAAGGTATTTCTGTAATAGAAACTAGGCTTGAACTGCAGACGTCTTACTGCTTTTAAAGTGATTTGAACAAATATCATGGCAGAATTAAGGGTGCTACGTTGCCGTTGGTGCTTTTGTTACATGAAGTTAGATCAACCCAGACATCTTGATAATAATAACCACGTGTTAATAATAATGATAATAAATGGTTTATTGGTCCGAAATTACCCATGCAATGGCAGCCAATGCTGAATTTCTGCAGGGTTTACAATCACATAATACACAATAATACACATGATACATATGTGCAAACTTGCACTTAATGAAACTGTCGCAAGAGTCTGGCGGCTGCCATGGCTTATCTTCGCCGTGGCAGTAAGTTGACACACTTGTTGTGTTTGCAGGTACTACTGGTGCAGAAACTTTGGCTCCGTCATTGCCTACACTTTAGTGACCTACTACCTGTACCAGACGGATCATCACGTCTACGGTTACGCCGGTATCAGCGTGGCTGTAACATTGGCTGCCATTTTCTTTTGGTCAGGATACAAGCGTTACCGACAGGAGCCCCAGAAAGGTACATCTACTTAGATGCATTCTGCCTCTAGTTAGTCTAGTATGTAATCAATATTATTTGATTTAAATGTAAAACTCAATAGACTAAAGCGGCTATCTCACTGAAGCTTCGGCACTTTGGCGGCGTCGCTGCGCCCTAAATTGGATTTGTGTTACCGTTGACAACAAAACACACACAAAAAGATTCGTTTTTCTCGATGAAATTTGTTAAGCACTCTGTCAAATCACACGGTTGGAACGAGGTCGCCAAAGTGCCGCAGTCCAATGAGATACCCGCTTGAGCTTCTAGTATGTGATGTCATATGATTTATATGTTAAACTCGATAGAATAAGAGGCACTTTTCTGTGCAACGCTTACACAGGATGCAGAGAGATTCACTCATTCAATGACTACATTTTGGTTGACGCGACATTGCGGCTGTACTGACTGTATTTTCCAGTAAGCCCACAAAAACGTGATTTTCCTTTTTTTTTCTTCTTTCAGAACAACTGTTTAAGATCTTGATAGGGATAGTTAGCAACCGAACCGAGACCACTCAGCAGAGCAGGAACGTGTCCAGAATGAGAGACCAGTCCTACAGCACTTCAGTCGATAGCAGCAATGAAGACAGGGATCTTTTGAGATGGCTGGACCGGTAAGAACGGAAGTTCTTTCCATTTATGTCAAGTGCACGGATTTTTCTTGGTCACATCTTAGTGTTCATTTCTGTACATCTGTGATTGTAATGTCGTTTTCTTAATTGTTTGAGTTAAATGTGCAAAAAGATCCGCACTGGGTATTCAATTATGTATATTTACAGATTAGGTAAAATTATTCCCTATACATTTGTGTGGTGTCGTGTTGGCCAAACGATTAGGGTCTTTGGACCCGAGCTAGAACCCAGAGGTCCTATGTTCGAATCCTCTAACATGCCACGAATGTTGTGTCCTTGGGAAATCACTCCACCCAGGTGTAAATATGGGTACCTGACTTCGGTTGGGAGATGTAAAAGGCGTCGGAAGGAGAGGGATGGGCTCCACCTTCCAATACCATGCTCTAGACACAGTGGATAACAACCCACTATCCCTACGGCCTCACAAAAGCTATGGGACTGATTTAACCTTTACCTAAAACCATTACCTACCCTGTCATGTACTGTTTTGACTGTTACATACTGAGTTGATATACGTGTTGTTACCTTCAACAACTTTTGATTTGAATTTAATTCATGTTCATTTACCACTTGCTTTCTTTAAATTTGAATTGATCTGAATCGATGTACCAGGTGTGTCTCTTTTGTGTTGCCACTATATCATGTTCATATTATTTTGTGCTACTCATTACTGCTATTATTATGATTTATTTCCGAATATTATTATTTATAACTGTACCTCTACCAATACTCCTATGTCAAGTTTATGTATTCAATTGGTGTCCTATAAGTCCGTATGGGCTGGGCGACTTTATTCAGTCGCAGGACACGAAAATAAAACATTCATTCATTCATATTCACATTACTCTCTTGCCTTCTTTCAGGGCCAAACGTAGTAAAGGGGGAAGGTACCCGGATGAGGAAGTTGACGACATAAAACAGTTGCTAAGCATCCTGGGAATATTTCTGACAATGCTAGTGTACTTCACCCTCTACTCTCAGGTAAGAAACGGAAGCCGGCGGAGCCTCAGGAGTAAGCCTAATAGTGAAGCATACGTCTGGTTCCAAAGAATTCCAACCATTCCACAAATATTTCTGCAATGTTTCCGCGCGCACTCTGTGGACACCGTAACTTGAGAAGCTGGCATTCCAGCTATCTATTAAACCAGTGGTCCATTCAGAGCGCGTACACGGAACAAGGAGGTTAACCTCCTTGCCCGGAAGTAGGTCTCTTATTTTAATGCAATGCGTCCCAGATTGCGGTCAGTGAGTCTCACTTTCCCTAGCCTGGTCCCGGCTTATGGTACTGTCACATTTCCGAACCGGGGCCCAGCCGGGCTGTTTGCGGAAACGAAAAATTAAATGTCAATGAATATGCACAAGCTATGCTTTTAAATAATCTTCAAAGTTGGTACATTTTGTATTTTTTGTTGTCCTTTATATCATACTTTTCGTTCCCAAAGACTGCCCGGCCGGGCCCCGGATTGGAAATGTGACCCAAGCATTAGGAGTGTTTTACCGGGCCCAGTTTGCTATAATGACACGTTTCTGTCAGCCTGTCTTCTTAGCTGCCATTTAGAGTTTCGCAGCCCCCGTAGTTTCGCCGCCTCGGGAGCGAGCTAATTAAGCCAAGGCCGTAAACCCACCCCCGAGCAGGCTAATCTGTCTGGGCGGGCGGGCACCACTCCCAGCGCCGTAGAGATACGGGGAGCCCCGACGGTCTAGTTTCCAGGCATACACTTTCCCTCGAGTAATCTACATTATATATTTCTTCAGATGTCAACAACATACCTGATTCAGAGCCGTTACCTCAGGCTCCCAGAGCTCGACAAAGACGACTTCTTCTACTCAACCATCGTCGTGTCTCTGATTAACCCCGTCAGCATTCTGCTGATGGTGCCGCTCATGGACATGGTGGTGTACCCCTGTCTTAGCAAGAGCGGCTGGCGTCCCACCTACCTACAGCGCATGGGTAACATAACCTCTTGATTATCGTTTGAACTTTCGATCTGATAATGGGAAAGAAGGTTGTAAAGACCTTCCGCAAATGACGTCATTGTCATGTGTTGGTAGTAGTCATAGTACAATGCTAAACTTTCTTCCAACACTAAAGTATACACGGATCAAATTTTCAACGACCACTGTCGCCTTCTTCAGGGTGGTTAATGACCAATCACTTCCAAGCGTAAACTCGCGAGAATTACAGTGTGACATGTGACTTTATTGACATGTGTCTTTACGGATACGTGACGTCAGCAATTGGTCAAACGTGTCAGGACGTTCATAACGCCCACCGTCTCTGTTTAGTGATGACTGGAGTGCCCTGATGTATATGGCCTCCTTTATACCTCTCATAAAGTAGTCCTGTTCAGTGTCCAGTATTCTGACTTAGTCCAGTGAAACGGTCTGGTCCGGAGATTCAATGTTGATATGTTTCCCTCAGGTGTAGGTATGTTCCTGTCCATGTTATCTGTGACGGCAGCTGGCGCCGTGGAGGTGTATCGCGGCAAGGTTCATCACCAGGGCAACGTGTTTCATCAGACCATCAGCGGGCAGGTGTACAACGCCACGGACCTGTCCGTCTTCATACAGGTCCCGCAGTTCTTCCTCAGCGGCGTCAGCGAGATCATGGCGGTCGTCACAGGTGGGTTTCATAATCTCCGTTGGAAATAAATCGACAATGTTATCATCCCGCATGTGGGATCATGAGGCGTAACGGCAGGATTTTCGACTCAGAACCCTGGGGTCCCGGGTTCGAATCCCCTGACGCCACTGATCTTGTGCCCTTGGGCAAAAAAACACTTTACACGACTTTCCCCACTCCGCCCACGTGTATTCCACTGTTGCAGTTCAAATAAAATCCAAATCCGTGGTGCAGTTGCCTCTGATGAGTGACAATTGTGTTCAGGTGGTTCTTAAACAGAGATTATGGCGGTCATGACAGGTGGGCTTTATAAGCTTGTTCACACTTCCGAGTACGCATGCGCGGCGACAGGAACCGAGGGTAATATGTCAAAGGTGAAGGCTCCTGCCCTGTAAACAGTTTTCGTCTCGATTTGCATAACAACGTCCATACTTGTTTTGCTTATGTCTCAGAAGCCTTCACCTTTGACACATTACCCACCATTCCTGCACTGCGCATACGGACTCGGAAGTGTGAACAAGCTTATAATAACCTGTGGAAAGAAATCGTCAATGTCACCCTGGTGTAGTTGCCAACAACCTTACCTCTAATGGGTGATAACCGTGTCCAGGTGGTCCCTAAACAGTGATTGCAGCAATGCCGGCCAAACCTAAAACACGACGTATCCTTCCGATTAGCAGAGAGAAATCAACCAAAAGACTGTCACCCATCAATCATGTCACGTGTCCACGAGATCACATGACAGAAATGGTGGGTCATCATTCGTGAAGAAGGCCTTACGATCGAATGTGAACTATTCGAGTATAGAAAACCGAAGACAAAGGATTATGTCATAGCTTCTACTCTCCAAATAGAGTGGGGGAAGATCGTGACCCCCCCCCCCCCATTGGGACTAGGTGCCCCGCTCCCCCATGGATGCCAAAATACGGGACATATGATATAAAGGTCACGATCTTCCCCCACCAACCTCTGATTGGAGAGTAATAGCTTCGAACTATCGCTGTCTAAAGGTCTGAGAGGCTACAGTTTGCTTCTTACCTACTTAATTTTCTCCCCAGGGTTCCACTTTGCGTACACGCAGGCCCCCAGGAGAATGAAGGGAACCGTGATGGGGTTATTCCTGCTGATGTTCGGCCTCGGCAGCTACCTTAGTATCGGGATTGCATCAGCGTTTAACAGTAAGTATCATCCCTGAAAACAGTCCCATTTCGAAAGCGTTAATGTTGCATATTTCACTACTCAATACTAATTAAATAGGATTCAATTTTCTGAGCAGCGGATCGAAGGGAAGTCCATGCACTCACCGGTCCATATTTGGTGTGTCGTCTGACTCACCTCTTTCCTCTTTCCTTCCCTCTCTAAGTCACAGTTGAAGGCATCGGCAGTCCCCGCCGCCTCAACATCAACCTGAACAACAGCCACGCCGAGAGGTTCCTCTTCTTCCTGGCTGGGCTGATGTTTCTGGACTTGGGACTGTTCTGGGTCCTGGCCAGACGGTACAAATACAAGACCTACTTGACAAAAGCCAAAGATTTTGAAAGAAGCACGAGCTGTAGCTCTCCTAGAGACTATGGCTCAACAAATCAGGGATTCACTTCTATACAGTGATGAGAAGTTTTGTATTCGATAGTAATTAAGTTGACATGTGTGTTGTAGAGCAATGAACATTCAATGTTATGCAACTGTAGTAAAGTTGAGTGCAGTGTGACATCTCTAGGGGCACTCCAACGATATTAAATGACTTTATAAATGCATATTTTTGAAAAATGGAATTATTGAATGGAAATGTTTTAGAGATGTTATTAATCCTACAAATTCCTCTTGCTGGAATAGTAGCTATCAATAATGTTTTGGCAATATGTACACGAATGTATATGACATGTATTCGCTAGAAATCAGGTCACCTAAACCGTGTTTGATAGTACGTGTACGTGTTAACTGTGAAAAAAATGACATTATAAGATAACTATGTCGATTCCCATGTATATCCATGTACTTGTTTGTCTGCAATTAGCCTTCGGCCATGAACTTGCAATAAAGTTTAAGTTATCATATATATAAAAAGCTTGAATAAAAATGTCAATTGTATTATTTTGTGCAATGTAGCATTTTTGATATCGTCAGAGGTTGATTTTCTGGTTGTACATGTAGTATTAGGAGTGGCTTATCAGCCACATCAAGTGCTTTAAATTTCGTTTACAAACACAGGCCCGGCATTTGCTATCATTTCTCATCAACTGTATACGAGGCGTAGCTTAGCAATGTATAAACAAAGGTTAAAATGGTGGCTGCAAAATAAACATCGTCAAGCGATGACGCCATAGGGACAAAGTTCAGATGAAATGCGGAAGTCACGATGTGATCTTCTAAGAAGTTGGTTTCGGTGTGAAGGTCGGTGGACGTGCCTTCTCTACTGCACGCGCAGTCCATGGATGAAGACAAGACCAGCAAAGAGGTAAGCAACGATCTGATACGCAACTATTCAAGCAGCTGGGTGTGAGGGCCCGGGGAGTATCGTGGAGTTACTTGCGGTCGACCCTCTCACCACTCGGGTCGAGGTCGTTGAGCTCAGAGGCAAGATCAGTCCCCCTGCCTAGTTCGACATAGTTTTGGACGGCTTCTACAATTGACCAGGTAAGGGCGACTAGATCCCACAGGTCTCTCTCTCTCTCTCTCTCTCTCTCTCTCTCTCTCTCTCTCTCTCTCTCTCTCTCTCTCTCTCTCTCTCTCTCTCTCTCTCCTCTCACTCTCTCTGTTTCCTTTTCTTCCTGAGTTTTGTCTGTATCTGTCAACTTTCAATATCATTTGCTATGACCTGTACTGTATTAATTGTACTTCATGAACTGTGCATAAAAGGAAACCATTATATGTTCCCCTCCCTTTCATTATACATGTAGGCAAAATGGAAAGCGAAAGTGCGGCGGGGGAAGAAGATCACGTGGTCTCAGGTCGAAACCGCCGCGTCATGACGAGCAGCGCCCTGGTCTGGCTGAGCGAACTGTGCGAGCGCGTGACGTATTATGGGATACTGGCCAACATGGCGGACTACGTGACGTCACCGTGCTTCCCCAAACGGTACCATCTGCCGTGGGTGGTCACGTGGGTGTTCACGAGTTTCGCCTACGCTCTGACATTCTTCGGGGGTTGGCTCGCCGATACTGTAGGCAACCGCTTCTGGACAATTCTGGTCAGCATGTGGATATATCTTGTCGGTGAGATGACACAAATAAATAATATTAATAGAACAGGAGATACTAAAAATCCGGAAAGACACTAAGTCGGGAAAACTTTAGTTTTTTACATACATTTTTAATGTAGATTGACCAAATAATTTAATGTCTACAAGCATGATGTAAAAAAAGGTTATCAATATCTGGTTAACACTGATGTCTCCAGGATAATGAGCAGTTGTGTAGATTTCTGGGAACGTCAGCCAGAATTTTGGAAAACTGAAAATTATATTAGGATAAAAAAAAGTTTTTCCCAAGTAAGTACTCTTATCATCATCAGTATCAGGTAATGTTATTGTCTTCCCCAAAATTAATTTCTTAATGTTTTCCGGATTTATCGTGTCTTTCTGGATTTATAGTGTCGCCTGCTACAACTAGTCTAGTAGACATGACAGCATGTTAACGTTAATGTAGTCTTTTACTTTTGATATTCAACGAAGGCATGAGGTCTTCGACTTCTTGTTGTAAACTGTACCGAGACGTTTGATTCTTGCCCAGCCTAAGTGACATTATATGACAGGTTCACCCCCGGATCCTGCGGGGTATTGCTGTTGATTGTGTGTTCGCAGCTATCTCAGGATTCTTTTGATGTACTTTGTACACGTATGTACTTTGGCATGCTCGAGATAATGCACGTTGATTTGGGACACCGTAGCAGTATTTCTAGGTTATGTGATATTACAGAACGACACCCCAATCTTGTTCATGTTTGGATCAACGACTTTCAAATGCACCCACCCCAGGGACAGCTCTACTCGTCGCCTCCTCCAGTTTGTGTGGCTCGAGTCCGGACGGACGTGTGTCCGGGCTGTACTTTGCCGGCCTGACTCTGGTTGCCATAGGAACGGGAGGCAGCAAGTCCAACCTGGGTCTGTTCGGCGCACAGCAGTACAAATCGTCTGGAGGGGACATAAAAGTCAAGCTGCGACGTTTCTTCCACTGGTAGCGTATAACGTTAACGTTACTATTTGAGAGTATTTTCATTCAAAACTGTTCTGCCGCTCTTTTGACCACCGCTATCCTCCGATGCAGACTCCTCCCGGCTGTTTTCTTTTTCAAGTTATTGTTTTTATACTATTATACTTATTGCTGGCAAGAAAAAAATGTAATAGTAAAACTGGAACTTAGAAAATGAAAACACCCGGAAGGAGTCTACAACGGAAGTTAGCTATCTCACTGGACCCGCGGCACGTTGGCGACCTCGCTGTGATTAGGCGAATTGACAAAGCGCTTAAAGAATTCCATCGATAAAAACTAATCTTTTTACGCATTGTGTGTTTTGCTGTCTTTTAAGTTATACGTTTTGCATAATACTTCCATTATAAAGTCAACGGTAACACAAATCTGTAGGACGCAGCAACGCCGCCAACTGCCACGGACTCAGTGAGATATATCGATAGGGGGCTTATCGCGTCACAACCAGACGCAAACATTCGCCGATTGCCCGTAATAAATCCACTGGTGTGCGGCGCAACCAATCAATGTTCAGGTCAGCCTCTTCAGGACAGAGGTTTGATCAAAGGAGATGTGAAAACAAAAACAGAACTAGAGTTCCACGACCCCACACCTTCGCCAAATAATGGATTTTTAGGTTTCAAAAAGTATGCAAATAAGGTCCTCGTGAGTATATGCATGCATTATATCAGTTGATGATCACT
Source organism: Branchiostoma lanceolatum (assembly GCA_035149815.1). Lineage (NCBI taxonomy): Eukaryota > Metazoa > Chordata > Leptocardii > Amphioxiformes > Branchiostomatidae > Branchiostoma > Branchiostoma lanceolatum. The sequence goes on along the minus strand of CM068879.1, from coordinate 4,299,502 downwards.
CAAAGAACGCGGCATGTATCAAATCACCACTATGAAATTATAGCCTTTTCTCATTGGTTAAGCAAATCATGTCCTCATTGGCATCATGAGTGATATATCAATTGACGTTCTTCACTTTCTCAGTCAAATCCATCGACAGCTTCTTGAGTTATGCTGTTTATACTACACACCATAGCCAAACCGAAAACACAACCTTTGTGTGATGGTAATTAGTGGAAATATCTGACAAATGAAACTACTGTTCGACTAAGCAGCTGCACACGTCTAACTTCGAAATTTAAGAAAATGATTGATTTCTACAGGTACTACTGGTGCATTAACCTGGGCGCTACCATTGGCGTGGTAGGGGTGCCGTATCTACAAAAGCACGTCAGTCTGCTGAGTGGGTACGTGGCGACGTGTGTTTTCGTCGTGCTCTCTACGGCCGTCTTCGTCTCCGGCCGCATTGGAAACTACTACAATCAGGAAAACAACACACATGGTTGGTCCTTTACTCTATTTTCAATCTATTTCCCCCTTTTCTTTAAATATATTATTCCTGTTTTATGACCCATACGTTACCTATACAAATGTATTATGATACGCAGAGATCCGGAGCAGAATCGTCGCTGGACTTCTTGATCCGAGCAGAAAAACGCGACGTAGAAACCCACAAGGAAGGTACGGCATAAGAATTAAACTGTTGCTAATGTCTTCTTCCGATGGATTTTTGGACAGAAAGAAATTACGACACTGCATGTATGCCAGGTATCTGTGGTCTGCTAAGTAAAAAAAAAAAAAGCTTGACATAGTCATAGCTATGGGGTAACGGTCTGAGGCATCGGCTATACAAGACACAAGACATTATTCATGAAGGTGACACTAAAAATAAATCTTTCCTATACAGACTGTGGAGTTCGACCATCCCGAAGGAGGTGTGGAAACTAATGCAAATATTCGCAACTCTGATCCCATACTACGCCATCTACTCACAGGCAACGTTTCTGTGCATACTTTACAACAAAAAAGACCATATAAGCATGTCCAGGTCAAAAAATACAAAACACGGAAGTTCTGCTGCAGTACCAAAGAAAGTTGCCAGGGGGCCCAGAATCGAAACAAGCAGACAGACAGACAGACAGACATGCAGACAGACAGACAGACAGACAGACAGACAGACAGACAAACAAACAAACACACACATATTTATCTCAACGAAGAAAAATGTGTCCTTACTTTATTAGTTTTTTTGTTGATTGGAAGTCAAGTTGAATGGGGAGGGCTGCTATGTTCTTGATTACGATTCAGATTCAGTCATATCATCAAACTCAAAGGACTTTCAAGCATAGCGAGATGCTCGTAGTTGTAAACCAAGCCCATGTAACTATCTTATCAGACAATAAAATGAATAGATAACCTTGGAATAATGGAATCATTAATCACAACAGACAAGAACGACCTACCTCTTCCAAAGCGAACGTCTGCGCATGCCCGTGGGGTCAGAGGCCACGTACTTCAGCGCCATCAACAGCCTGATTATCCTCCTGATGATCCCGCTCATGGTCTGCTTCGTGTATCCCCGTCTGACGATCAAGAAAGTACAGCTTACACCACTGACTATCATGGGTACGTTCCAGTAGTAATGATTAATGTTACATGTTTACAGATTTATTAGAACTTTGATGGTGTTATCTAGTTTGTATCTTTGTTGTATTTTGTCTGACCCTTCCCTCTTCCCTCATGACCTTAAAGAAAAGTGACCTCCAATCCGATTTGACCTTCTCGTGAATAAACAAAGCTTCAAACAAACAGAACTTTATTTGGTACTATGTCCTATATGTCACCGACGATGGCTTATCATGATATTCACTTTTAGTAGATTCCCTTGTAGTATTTGGATTTATTTTCATTGAAACAGGTTGGTTTAAAATCTATATGAATGTTTTTGGTCATATTCGCTCAACCAGTGAGATGTAAGAGGTCTTAGGCAAGTTAAGGCACCATTTTTCTGAAAGGGCGCGAATGTATCGGTGAGATAAAGGTAATTGCGAAGTGAGAGAGTAAGAAGTGTTGTAAATAGTAGATTTGCCTCTCCCGCAATATCATACAGAATGTACCGTCTGATGGTTGAAGAGAGCACTACTTCGAGTATGAATGATTCTTACTAAGAATAATTACTACCCAAGCCAAATGCTATCTAGATGCATCCGAGTTATAATCGTATAAGTGTATTGCAAATTCATGCCCGTAGGCCTAGGCTAATTGCAAGTTTACAACTATCATTGACAGTTTGCAAACATGAAGTGAAGCATAAAGCATACATGTGATACAAATGACGAAGATTAAACTACGTTGCTAGTCTACGATAAGTTATGACACTACATGCAAACTCTCTGTTCGTGTACTACATGTAGGTGTGGGAATCCTGCTGTCCACACTGTCTGTGCTGTCAGCAGAGGTGGTGGAGGTTGCCCGCCGACAGCTCGTCCACAGCGGCCGGTCCTTTGAGCAGACTGTAGTAGGGAACCGCACCCTTCGCGCCGCCAACCTGAGTGTCGCGGTCCAGATCCCACAGTTCGCTCTGTCTGGCATCAGTGAAGTATTAACCCTCGCCGTTGGTAAGTCCCTGCTACTTTCCAGTGTTAGCAGATTATGAACTACTTTCTCTTAAGTCTTGCTTTCTAAGGGAAAGGCTAGCAAACCCTCCCTGTAAAAATATACAATGCTACAGAAACAACAATGGCTGCCCTAAGTGTCACGAGGTACTACATGGGCCTGAAGTTCTGAACGAACGAAGTCTTTCTTTTCTATAGCAGCATTAATATTATTGTCTGTGAATAGTTTCATCAATTCGGTGGAATAAAACACTTGGTTGCGTACAAACTGAGAGTCTTTTCATTCATTGATATATTTTGTTCGTAGCTCTTGTTTTCCTTTGTACAGTCAGGTTGCTAAGGTGACTGTTTACTGTGCACGTGCTTTTCTGATGCTGTTTTCAGTTGATTGTCGATGGCTGTGTTGTATAGACCATATACTAACTGCCTTGTATAACTATGCATCTGTATGTGCATTGGTCGTCAGGTTACTACTTTGCCTACACGGAGGCTCCGCCCGGCTACGAGGGAACGATCATGGGGGCTTACCTGCTGATGTGGGGACTCGGCAGCGGCCTGAACCTGCTTCTGACCGAGATAGTCAACGCCATCTGTGGTGAGGAGACGCACAGTTTCTTCCGAAACAAAATCTAGTGACATAACGTTACACCTCAACATGAGATTACATGAATTTTGGATGCCGAACTGAAGGAGTTTGATAAAGCAAACAATAGACCTTCATGACTTCACGCATTATCGTATCCTCGCAACATTTGCCATATCATGTTCAAAGGGAATCCAAGATAACATTGAAACATTTGGCATAACGTGTCCTCGACACGGCGATGAAGGTTAGGCATCCAGATAATGATATGCCAAATACTAAAGTTACTGAAGTAACTGCGCATGTAAACTAGCAACATTCAATAACTTTTTTTTTCAGCAAGCGTGTCTGGTGCAGCCTGCTTCCCGCTGGAGCTAAATGACGGACATGTGGAGTATTTCTTCCTGACCCTTGCCGGCCTCCTGATGGCGACATTCGGCATCTTTTGGTACCTCGAACGCCATTACGTGTACAGGTCAGAGGGCACCACGCAGACGCAAGAAGCTGAGATTCCACTGCTGGAGGAGAGTAGAGACAGCAGTGGAACCGCTTACGGCACAACTGGACACACGGAAAATCCCCATACATAAATCAACAAAATCATTTGCTGAGTTTTAAATGGAATGGTTGCAAATAATTTCTACTTTCTCTTCTGTTACAAGTTCTTCATCCTCACAGATAGGCTAGGGCTGTATGGAGACATACGCTAATTCCACGATATAAGGCATTAGTGTATGTCGCCGTACAATCGGATGTACTAGGAGGATGAAGTTCTTTTGACAGGGAGAACTTTCAGCAGGCAACTTTGGGGGGATTTGCAAATTGCTTGATAAAGAAGCAAGCTTCTGTATCTGTCCCTTTTCTATTTCCAATGGAAGTGCAATAATTCTTATCTTACATGCAGCCATGGGATATAAAGATAAGCCACGATACATATGTTGTCGAGCATTCCTGCACAATGTAAACAAAAGTCATATATTTTAGTCGAAGCTAGCGACAATAAAACTATAAATGTGTCGGGTATTGTCAAGTTTTCTGTAGTGTAACGTATCCTTTACTTTTACATTATTTGTGAGGAAACGGTACAATAGTCTTTCTTGTTAAGACAAGACTTTCATACTTTGAACAACTTGTGTTATTTGGTTAAGAATGTGATGAACTGAATGATTTATGCAAATGAGGTCCTTATTTGCATGTGGGCTAAAAAACGAAAACGCTAATAGAGACCACCGTCGCCATGGCAACGTCTTTTTACGTTGCAAATATTGTTCAAAACTGTTAAATTACCTGAATGTTTATCATGAATGCAAGAGCATCGTTTTAGAACGCTAATTGGTGGTAAAACGCAAAAGAAGACATGATTTGACGGTGACTTGATGCTAGTTGTATTTGATACGATGTGACATCTTCCTGTTATCACCATAATGTTTCAAACCTGCAATAAATGCCTGAATTAACGGTGGGTTTTTCGTTATCTTTTTGTGACACTTTCCAACACTGTGGTAACATAAATCGACAACCTGTCAGAGGCACACGCAGACACACCTAATTGACTTTTGAATAGGCCTCGGGGAGCGAAACAATACGAATGACCGCAGGCATCCAGAAGACACTGATTGTACCGTCTTCACTGCGCATGTGCGGCAGGACGAAAACCGGTTGGACCGGATTGGTGACGTCCTTACTTTACGTCACAAAGGTTACAAGGGGTCATTTCGTGGCCCCGAAACACCATGGTTATCAACATTGTGATCTTTACCGTGAATTGAAATCTTGTACGAGCGAAAGTCATCCTGTAGTAGTCTTCAACTGGGGTCGTACAACATCACAAGCTGTTGGCGGATTCTACTGTGACACGCCGACCTACCAGCCGTCAAGACTACGACTTCCTGACCGAAATCCAGGTCAGTTCTGCCACGTTGTCTTCTTATCAACACTGGGATCTTAGACGTGTGTTTGTAGATTTGGTCGTAACAGAATCCCTTATATATGAGTAGTCGCCATATGTAAATGAGTTCTCATAAGTTGTGTTGACATGTTCGTGGTTTCTGCATGAATTTTTAGTTGATATAACGTTCTTGGCCTACATATGAAAAGCCTTTCATAGGCAGAATTGTCTTCAACTTGCCCTCCCCCAAAGTCCTACCCTACCCACCTACCCGACGCCTTTGCTAGCCACTTCTCGTAAATCACATAAGAAGGGGTGAATAATGACGACAACTAGGCGAGTCGTTGACAACAGAAACTGGTAAGACAGGTGACTAATATTGATAATCTTTTTAGGACATAAGAGCAGTGGGGTGTTGTCCACCGTGTCTTAGACACGGTATTGGAAGGCCGAGCCCAACCCTATTCTTCCACTGCCTTTTACCTCCCCAACCGAAGTTAAGCACCCGTTTTTTTTTTTAACACCTGGGTGGAGAGAAGAAAATCGTGTCTTTCCCAAGGGCACAACGTCGGTAGCATGTGGGGGGAATCGAACCCGGGACCTCTGTGTCCTGCGTCAAGCACCCAAACCCACACGACACCACGAAGCAATAGAGAAAGCCCCCAAAATGGCCTATTACAAACTACAAAAGGCTAGAGAGGAAATGGAGCAAATAATTGACGAGAACAAAGACATACGCTTGAGGGCAAAAAATACAATTTTTATGTGGATACTTCTGACATTTGGTTTGATTCGCACAATGTCCAAATCAACATCACTCACTACCAATTCAACAATGGTTGAACGCAAGAAATTTTGAACCAACTACATAAATTTACTTCCTCCCTGCCCTTATTGTTTCGAAAATATCCCTCCTGTTCAAAATGCGTCCAGGAAACAGAGCCACCTACTAGCTTGGTCCCTGTGGCTGATCATTGTGAATTTAGTACTAGTGCAACTAACGTATTCATAGGAAAGTATAGTTCTAAATATAACTGTCTTGAATGTGGCTGTTTTGTATTACAGGTGAAGCTGCCCATTCGTTCCTCAACGCTGCAAGCAGCCAGCAATGTTACGTCGGCTACGTCGACATTCATCGACCGTTTTCGTCTTCCTGTTGTTTCTTCTTCCGATGTACCTCGGCATCTTGTACATCCTAAAATGCGGTGACCCTTTCATCGATAATTACATAGTGCAGAGAGATCGGGAGCCTTTGGAGAAGTATCAAACCTTTCTTGCGGTTCTTGTCACGACCTCGTCGAATAATATAGAGAAAAGAGACGCCGCTAGAGAGACGTGGTTAACTCACGGTAACACCAGCAGTGTCTTCAAACGCTTTGTGATCGGCACAGCGTCAGCGGACTCCGGTGAAATCAGTAGACTGAACAGAGAAAACAGGGAGAAAGGAGATTTGCTGCTACTACCAGATGTACACGACTCTTACATTACCCTATCGTTAAAGGTCCTGCACATGCTGACATGGCTGGACAGAAATGTGGATTTCAAGTACGTCCTGAAAGTAGACGACGATTCGTTTGCAAGATTAGACGTCATGGAGAAAGAACTGAGGCAGAGGAACGGAGAGACGCTCTACTGGGGATTTTTCCACGGGGACGCGAAGGTTCCGAAGGAAGGGCCGCTGGAGGACCGCGACTGGGTGCTGTGTGACCGCTACGTGCCGTACGCACTCGGAGGAGGTTACGTGCTGTCAGCGGACCTGGTACACTACATCGCCGCTAATGTGGACTCGCTGAAACTCTACCGTAGCGAGGATGTCACCGTGGGGGCCTGGCTGGGTCCGCTGAACATCAAGAGAGAACACGACGTTCGGTAAGTGAACATTTATCAATTCGTGAGAGCGACTTAAAGTCGTGAATGAAACCTGAGAACAAGGTAATAAGAGTTTGGGAAATTCAGATAGAATCATTTATTAGAGAACCATTTATTAGAGAATTCCGAAGCGCGAAGCAGTAGGGGATTGGATATTCCACCAGGCCTAGCAGGTTCTTTTAAAAGTGCGAAACATGTGAACACTACCGTCAGGACGACCATGGGGCAAAATTCTGTGGAAAATGGGCTATTTTGGCGGAGGCGTACGCATGTGCACATTCTTAAATCTATCTGTCAATTTCATGGTTTAACGATCCAGTATGCCGGTCATAGTCACGTGACACACATTCTACAACGTCTGTAACAAACATGTCGCTTGTTCTTCTCTACTACAGGTTCGACACCATGAATCATTCGCGGGGATGCAGTAACCAGTACCTGGTGACGCATAAACAGTCGGAGAAGGAGATGAGGAAAAAACACAACCAGCTCAAGACAAGAGGAAGACTGTGTGAGACGGAGTACAGGAAGGCGAAGTCTTACGTCTACGATTGGGAGGTGTTGCCGTCACAGTGCTGCAAGAAAAAACGGGGGATCATTTAGCTACAATCCACCCATCTCCACACACTTTTCCTCTGGAACGCATGTGCTGAATTCAACTTTTTTTCTTAAATTTGGTTGGTTGAAGCTACCTGCAAGAAATAAAACTATAGATTTTAATGTGGATAATGTACATAACAGAAATTGACAACTTCTGGGTTTAGCCATCAAACATGGCGGGCAATATCTACGTCAAAGTCACGCGAGTCAAAACGCCCAATCACATGCAATTAAAGAGATGACATCCAAAGTCGTCCATTCCACGTTACTATTTCATCCGTGTAGAAGAGGTCAAAGGTCAAGTACAATATTGTTGTATTACCGTCTAATTGTCATTGTGTTTTGTAGATTATGACTTGAGCATTATGAATGGCTAATATACATTGTTGAGAAATTATGTCTTGAAACGACATAGGGCATAAATGTATGATAGTGATATACAGGTGTATTTTTCTCATTTCTGTAAATTAGAATAAGCACAAACAAGGCAATAATAAAGCCGTTGCAAAATGTTGTGCTTTGTACATATCGATCTACAACAAGAAATCGAAGGTCTCATACCTCAGTTTTACCTGATTGTTGTCAATGTTCCATTTATATTGTGCATTAGTTGCTATGTAACTAGCAATATATAAGATAAGGGAGATAGATTTATAAAAGATAAGCAAATTAAAAAAGAAATGCCTTGTTTTAGCAAGAGGCAGAACTATGAACAATAAACTGTCGCTTCCCCCTATCGAAACTCTTTATCATGACAATGGAAAAGATGTTTACATGTGTTGTGATCGTGGTTATGTTGAAGTTGCAAAAACATAGCTGACCACCATTGATTGGTACATGAACTGTTTCACCTTAGCAGCTGTGGAAGGAAAGTTCAGACATAGAAATGTGCATGTGATCTATAGAAATATGAATCATCATACATGTGTAATTCTAGCCTCCCACAATAACCGGAAGTGGATCAAAGGACATCTTTATATTGAACACCCTCATACAACCAGTGGTAACATTGCTGATCTGGGGAAGCCAAATATTTCATGTGAAAACTACAATATTTCACAATGTCATGGATAATATTTTCTTAGAAATAAAAGTACTGTTTGTCTCAGCTAACAAATATTGAAAAGTTGAAATAACAGAAAACTTTGATGTAAAGCGCAAATGACGAAAACAAGACTGAATCACACATCTGCTTGGAGTATATGAAAGATTCAATCATTCCAGACGTCACGTCATACCACTGGTTCGATCACATGTCAACGACTACACCCCCAACACATGATTATACATGTCTTCTGCCAATCCATCTCACAAGTAATTGTCTGGCGAGAGAAACGTAGGCAGAACACACCTTAAGGGTAGGTGTGTTACCTGCGATTGCTTCTTTATTTCACAATGACAGATGTCTTCTTGAATACCGTCTAGTTTAACTCATTCGTCACTGGGAGAGATGGGTTCTTTCCGTACGCGAATGTTCCGCGTTTTTCCCTCGGTTGTTTTTGTCTGGCTGGCCGCCATGGTCGGGCTGGGTCTGCCGTTGTTTTGCCCTGACGAGTGCAGATGCGAGTCAGAGGCGGCGGACTGCAGCGCCAAGAGCCTGAAAGAAATCCCCGACCGGTTCGCAGAGTCCACCCAGAACGTGTAAGTAAAGACTTCTGATACGCCAAAAAATAGTTACTCAAGCAATTGGATAAGATTTTAAGACGTTTCAGACAGCATCCACAGGCTTTCTTCTGTGACTACGAAAAGACTGGAGAACCAATGTTTTATACCAAAACCCTAAATGAATATGTTAATGAGGTTAAGACAATTTAGGATGTCTTGACATAGTCTTCTATGCTAATAGTTCAAATAGCTACTGCTGTTTTAGTACAGGAACTAATGTTGTTTGTAAATACTACTGAGTATCTGTTCATTTCCAGAAGTAGTGATACGAGTCATTGTGGTGACATTTTTTTTCATCTTAGGATTGCTGTATATCATATCATAGTCAGAGAATACGTGATGTTCATAAGTTGGAAAAATCGTACATACTCAGGATAGTTTTTGGGTATTAACCTCCGTCCTTTCAATATTTTCTAAAGAATGAAAACGTCGAAAAAATGAAGCGTTTAAGATATAAATAAATCAAAATGGTTCGCAGTTTCATTCGTCATGGAGAAATTCATGTTCTACTACAACAAGAAGAAGATAATGCTCTTTGGTAGGGTCCCAATACAATGTACGAGCCGGAAGTTACAAAATGGCCATGAAAGCTCACAGGAAAAAAAACATAACGTGTTAAAATCTCGTGTAGAAAAATCGCACTCCCACCACCCCATAATTTCTCCTCTATCGCTTTAGCAGTGATTTAGGCCATGTGTGTTCGGTTGGTTTATGACTGAAATACATCAAGACAATTTTCTCCATGTGTGGTTTGTAAATTCGGCTTTGCCCAAAGGGAGAATTGATGCAGGTTTCGGGTCAGATATATATATTTCCCTTCAGACTCGGGTATTATTTAAAGGACTGGCTATCGTAGGTTGGACTATATGTAGGCCTACGATGAAAAAAATTCAACTCTGTTTCAACACGAAATATTGACACGGGTCCAGTCCCCTGGTCTTTTGATACTGGAATGAAGTTGGATTTTGTGTATAATGTTATCTAAAAACACATATATTTATATTGATGTGTTTTGGTGATTGTTGGAACATGGGCATGGGTGCTAGGCATAGTTTGAAGTGTGGCTAAGCTTGTCCAAAAAATATAGTATGTTTTTCTGGACGCAATAACATCAAATATTATGAATCATTCGTGGTATAAATCATGATTATTGTTGATAAGTCTTTAGGATGAAAGACCTGCATTTTTAGCACTTGGTGATTTTTTTTTTTCATTTTACAAATTCAAAACATCATACATAAAAAATGGACAAGGAAAGCTGTTGGCGGGCTCAAGTTATATACAACATATATCCTAGCCGCCACTTGTACAAAACAACTGGATGGATTTGAATTCTAAACGGTCATACATTCAGATAGCCTCCACTACATTTCGATAGTGACTGGGGTGTTCTTTCGTTTACCTCAGAACATCGCCTTTGGTGTTTTCCAATGTTCAATCCGCCAAGCGAGGGTGAAACATTCATAAACATGTAATTCGGCAGTTCTGCAGACTAATCTTTGCGCTAAATTTGACAGCAACCGTATGTTTGGAACCGTCCAATAAAAACCGTTGGGGGTGTGGGGGGTTTCTTGGGACGTGAAACGTGAAAAGGAACACACATGTAGGCACGCGCAGTCTTAAGGTATGCAGTACAGCAAAACAAGCAATGTGTCCATACACCTCATTCGGAAGTTTATTTCCGGTGCTCCCGTAGAAAATGGAATGCTGGGAGGTTAGAATGACCAAAAGGATAAACAAGAATAACTACGTCATCACAGTGTCCATGAAGGTAATAAGATACGCCAAATAGCAGGTGCTCAAGCAACTGAATATGATTTTGGAAACGAACCGTTTCCCGAAAATGATATTCAGTTGCTCGAGTAACTGCTATTTGGCGTTCGTCATCACAAGCCTAGAGTTCACCACGCCCTAGACACGTGATCACGTTGATTGGATGTTCAAGCAAATCGAAGGCCATAAGGATATCAAAGGAAAAATCGCAATTTGTTTTCTCGAAGAAATATAACACAGAGTGGGGACTGTTTCTTTTTGTCAAATGTAGTAGGGGTATCGTCTTCTTTTTTTTATTAAACAACATGAACAACAAATACAGACAAGATGGCTGCGCACTCAAGTTAACGATTGATTGAAGACCTTTATTGTATGTTCGTGCCCCGAGGGGCTAGATACAGGTCGTTTAACACAAACCTAACTAACATCTAAGTGACATATACAGTGAAATATGTACAGTACATTGTGTAAACATACATGGTAGAAGAAAGGGATAACTTAAGCTAATCGAGTAAAGTCAACTTCTTCTCGCTTCTTTGTACATGTGTAGATGTATGAACAGATCATGTTTCTTATACAAGGGTTATCTAGACGCAACAAAAATATGAATTTATAATACAACTTATATCAACGCGCCATCAGACAAGAAAATAATATAATTTATGCAGTTATAAATTGTACCAGGAATACGTATCGTACGTATCGTCTTTGGGGGTTTCAAACAACAACAACTTGGAATTTTCTTTGCAGGAATAAAGTCTCTGGTGCACATCTCACTTTAAGCAAGTATCTCACTGAACTGCTCCAAATTCTGCCAGACATTCGCAAAGTGGTGCAAACCGGCGACAATTTAATTATACTCTTAATTAAACTCTTCTCAATAAGTGTTGGGTTCTTTTACGTGCAGAGGTTTGACGCTTGAGGCTAATGCCTGAAGCTCCCTCATACACGGGGCCGCCGGCTTTACGTCACTATCCGAAATGACGAATGCAATCCCTTACAACATGTCCGAGCTGGAGTCGACCCCTAGGATCGAACTCGGGCCCTTGGATCCACGGAATTTGATCAAGATGGCGAAGCAGCGGGGTTGCGTTACCGCTTGCGCCACGGGGACATGAAGCTATTAGCTATTTATCAGTATGTTAGATTTCTTGAAGTGAAGTAGATCACCTTGTGTTCATGCAGGGATCTTTCCCGTAACCAGATAAGCCGCATAAGGAAGGGGATGTTCAACGGAATGGACCAGTTGGTGTCGATGTACGTATGTCTTACCTGGCGTTCAAACAGTTACAGCAGAGAACTGGCAACACTCGAGCATAAACACACATAAACACACATAAACACACATAAACACACACACACACACACACACACACACACACACACACACACACACACACACACACACACACACACGCACACACACACACACACACACACACACACACACACACACACACACACACAAACACAAACACAAACACACACATGCTCCCGAAAACATAACCTTCTTGGCAAAGGTAAAAGGCTGCCATCCAGGCTATCAGCTTGCATCCTGTCTACCATCACACACACACACACATACACACACACGCACGCAAACATATACATATTACATACATAAGAACACTAAAAGAACCTTTTAAGGCGTTGCAAATGGAAGAGCAGTTTGGAATAGACCTTTCCGCATGTAATGCTACAAAGACATGTAGCTAGAGTTGCTAAACCTGATCACAAACAGTCGCGTTCTCCACCGCCACAACATAGCAACATTGCCTAGTGGTACAAACAGATGTGTGGCTTCGGTCACCGTCTGTCTGGGACCGCATTTTGAAGAAGTAGATGATAGTTGTTGAACTGTTGTTGTTTCTTGACAACATTTGTGTATGTAATACACTCCTTTACGTTTCGGACCGCATTGAAAACACTGAGTTACCTTAATCTATCTCTGTACATATGTAAATCATTTACTTTTGGGACCGCATCTGTAAGCAGCGACACCTATAGCTGCAGTGCAAAGTGAACCAGTCAGAATTGCCCTGAGGAAGGTGACAGACGGTCACCGAAATATCGATTGGTTGTCTACAAGCAACGAGTCAATTCATTCCGAACACTGCAGAAAAACGTTAACCATCTGAAACCGTAAATCTGCTTGAATATTAAATGTTTCCCCTTGCTTCCCTCTCAGCTCCCTTTCAAAGCAGGCACAATTGGTCTCTTTGACATCGAAAGGCACTTTCCAAGGACTGTCCAACCTACAGATACTGTAAGTGTCTTTTCCTTCTCCTTTGCCTGATTTTCAATTGGTATATACAAAAATGTACTATCAGTAGTCTTTTGCTTGAGGTTCGACTGGTCTTGGTTTTGTTATTGCTGCTAATCATTTGGTGGATGTTGGAAATGAAATGTAACGTAAATGTATGTCTTGAATATCAATAATCTTTATTGCATATTTATGCCCAAAGGGATAAATGCTCATTTGACCACACGTATACGCGTAGTCTAAAGGATGTAAAATGCAAAGCATGAAAAACTGATTACGAAATACTACATTCTAACGCTGAGCACTCTGTATCAAAAACTTTATACTATTATTAATATTTATATTAATACTATTATTTATATTAATATTTATACTATTATTATTGATTATCAATTCTTATATCTAACAGTTTCTTATCTCTTTTAAAAAGAAGAAATGGGAATTCAGGCACCGTTCTTCTTTGCACAAAACATACATTTGGCATGGATTTATACCATGATTTTCACAAAGGCAAGAATAGAATCGACTATACATAGGGAGCTCTAGGAAATAGCACAACAACTTCATGTAGAATTACAGTAAAATCTGCACAAAAACTAATCCGCTTGCCAGACAAATTGCGGCGAAGAGCCTCCATATATGATTAATTCCTTTTACGACATTTGACTATGCAACACCACTGCCCAGTGTGACGTGTCGCTGTTATTACTTTCCACAGAAATCTGTCTGCAAATCAGCTGAACGACATCTCCGTCGGTGTGTTTGATGGCCTGGGGAACCTGCGTACACTGTAAGTAGCCTCCACCAGGCCCTCTTACGGGCGTATGAATCGTAGAATTCGGCAGAAAAAGGAATGATTAGCCAGTAGAGTCAGTCCACAGTGATCACATTTCGCCCGTAACGGAGCCTGCACGTGAAACCCTGGCGTAGTTAGTCTGGTAGAGACTACACTGTAAGCACTCCCTCTGTGATTTCTAAAGCCCCCCTCTCACTGGAACCGCGGCACGCTGGCAGCGTCGCTGCGTCCTGAACTGGATTTGTGTCACCCTTGACTTTATAATGGGAATATTATTAAAAACGTACAAGTATGACCAAAAAGACAGCAAAGCACACAAAGCTAAAACATTCGTTTTTGTCGATGAAATTCGTTGAGTGCTTTGTTACTTCGATCGGCCACAGCGACGCCGCCAGCGTGCCGCGGGTCTAGTCAAAGGGAGGACTTAAGATTTTCCGATACACTTACATGTATTGTTTTGTTTATTGTTTATTGTTTATTGTTTCTTCGCATATGTACAATATAAAAAAACAAAGAGAAATAGAGTAAAGAATACATGCAGGAGAGGCCAGAAGCCTATACGGCTTTTCGGGGGCCTCCCCTAAACTACTCAAATGGGATTTTTACAAAATTATATATCATTGAAACTAAGAAAAACTAACGAAAGAAGAAATTGGAATTTTAACATAAATCCTAATGAAACAAATGAAAAGAAGAGGAACTACAAACTATCTGAAAGTGACTTCGAACCAGGTTAACTCACTGAATAGCCTATTCTTCTACTGGTTATGGCTAAGAAGACTGACGCTATATACATATTCTTCGCCCATCTTCATTTTACCCTATCGCATTTAATTTGAAGTCTGCATAGGATGTCATCCATAAAATGTACTTGTTGTAGCCTAACGATGACTGTCCTTTACTGCAGATACCTGAATGACAACAGTTTCCACAAGCTGAGGTCTGGCCTGTTCATGCCGCTCAAGAAGCTACAAGAAATGTGAGTCTACATGTATAAGCCACAACGTTTCATTTGTTCATCATTTCTATGATTTTTTTCTGTTTGTTTGTTTGTTTGTGTGTTGGGATGAAAAGTAAATTCGTAATGCCATATTTTGCTCGCTTGATCATCCGAACTTTTCTCATTTCTGCTTGAGGTTTCGGTTTCAATGTCGGCTTTCTGTAACACAATAGATCCCTGGAGAACAACCACCTGAAGACCCTGACGGAGGACGTCTTCACCAAGCCGCTCGGAACCCGACTGCTCATGTAAGATGCTTCAAACACAAGCTGACATAGCAGAAAACATTGTCAATACTTTTACTGTGTCTGTGGCGTTTTCTAAATAACATGGTATAACCATGAAAGGAAACCCCGGGAGTCAAATTCATTTGTCTGTCTTTATTACTGACGATTTTGAAGATGGAATCAGACCCATGCCCTCTCCTCTCCTCTCCGTCCTCTCCTCTCCTCTCCTCTCCTCTCCTCTCCTCTCCTCTCCTCTCCTCTCCTCTCCTCTCCTCTCCTCTCCTCTCCTCTCCTCTCCTCTCCTCTCCTCTCCTCTCCTCTCCCCTCCCCTCCCCTCCCCTCCCCTCCCCTCCCCTCCCCTCCCCTCCCCTCCCCTCCCCTCCTCCCCACTCCTCTCCCTCTCTCCCTCACTAGGCTCCCTCCCTCCCTACGCTCCCTCCCTCCCTCTCTCCCTAGCCCCCCTCCTCCTTTTTCATTCGTGTTTTTCCACCAGACAACATAAATTCATGATACCACCTTGTGCCTTTCCAGGTTTCTGAAAGGGAACGAATGGGTGTGCAACTGCGCCATCAAGTGGCTGCTGTCGCACACTGCAGCGAACGGACTGTCGCAGACGGCCTACTGCGTGTCGCCTGCGCCCTTCCGCGGGAAGGAGATGAACAGCCACCTCCACGCCATCATGAAATGCGGTCAGTCTATAGGGCGTTTGCACTCACGGGACTGTGACGTAATCACGACAATGTTACCTTGTATAGCCTTCAAGCAGAAGTTGGGCTCCGGCTTGTTTTGGACGTCTTTTGAGGTATTCTTATCGGGATTCGTGTTTTGTCAGGTTTGCTTTTTGTCCGCCAGCCAAAAAAATTGCTAAGTTAGAAATCCCGATGAGAACGCCTCAAAAGACGTCGTAAAATAAGCCGGAGCCTAACCTCTGCTTGGAGAGCGACCTTGTACCCATGAGTTTTTATACATGTATCGTCGGGAGCTGTTCGTTGGGTATGCTTTGCTGGTCTAAACAATTAGCTAGGCAATGTTTTTGAAGGGAGATATTCTACTTTTGTTCGTAAGTGTTGGTTTAGTCTAGCTTCTATTTTGGCGAAGCTTCAGGAGCAAGCCTGAAAGAGTATTCTATTTTCTCTTTGACTGCAGACAAGAATGGACAGCTGCTGCAGGACGGTAGCGGGTTCGAAATGTACGACATGCGGCTGGTGCTGGTAACTGCAGCCGGAGCTGGCATCAGCATGTTGGGCTTCGCGCTGTTCTGGGTGCGCTTGCGCAGAAGGTAAGCTTCAGGACATCATGACGTCATGGATGTTGCATGGATGATGCAAGGGCACTTGGTTGTTCCTAGAAATATGGCCACGATCACACAAAACTGACCTGTCAGAGAGCCTTGCTGCAGCAAATAAGTGAATAGCCATCAAAACATATATTGATCTGAAGTAGGTACCCATCTGAGTAATGAGGCTGTTGTAGTGCCTTTTAACGTGCTCGAGGCACCTCCTCAATCACGGGACACTCACTCTACGTCCTTTCCAGAATGCTTATAAGCAAGACAAAACTGCATTGTAGTCATCATTCCCTCCTAGGTCCCTTTCAAAGCAGGCACAATTGGTCTCTTTGACACTAAAAGGCACTTTCCAAAGACTGTCCAACCTACAGATACTGTAAGCGTCTTTTCTCTCTGCTCTGCCTGTTCGATATAGATACCTTTTGTGCATCAACGTTATATTAGTCATCAATAACTAGCGTAAAAACAGCCGGTTCTGTACTGCAATACCAGCCTCTCTCCTGTCCTCCTCAGGAAGAGGTCGATGACGGAGATGGGTCTGCTGCCTCCCGATGCGTCGTGCCTGGACGTGCTGCCTTTCGTGTGCTGTGGACCCACCCTGCCTGCCGACGTGCAGCAGCAGCTGTCAACCACCCTCCGCAACGGGTAGGGCTTTTTACCTTCGCCAAGAAGGTTATGTTTTTGTGGCTCGTGTGTGTGTGTTTGTTTGTTTGCAGGTGTGCACGTGGTGAGGCTACCTATCTGGATGGATTGTCATGACATTGTTTTGTGGTTAGACCTTGTCCTGTCGAAGACACGATTAGATATTGGACCCTACTGACGGATTCTCTTGGTTCTGTAGCATAATTTCCGCTTTTGTTTTTAGATTTGACCCTGAAATAAAAACAAGTCTAACCGTGTAATGTTAGCAACTCCGGCCAAGAAAGCGCGACTACGATGTCTATATTTTCTAGTTGATTTTTCCAGCAGTGTTGCCTTGCTTCTAAGGTTGTAAACAGTGAAATTTAGAAATGAAGAATACATGTCTACTATCAAACTGTTATCATCATTATCATTATTGTCCATAAGTGACCTTGGCCGAGCGACAACGTGTGTTACCCTGTGTCTCATCGACCCCCCTTCAACGTGTGTACAGATTAATTACAAGAATGTCATGTTCGATCACCAAGACGCCATTGTTGTTACCCAGGGTTCCGTGCAACAGGAACGACTACGCCATGAACCCAGGGGAACATCAGTCCAAGCTGGACTCCGTCAACTGCCTCAGGTATGCTACGTCACTTCCGTTTCATGACTTCAGCATTTGTGACAATTTCAACATTTATACGAATTGAAACAAAAATGCGTCTTTTTTTCTTTTATTGCAACATAAAAAAAACACACATAGTGATGCCGCATTCAAGCAAACACGCTTCACTAAACACAAGAAACAAAACATGACGTTTATCAAACGCTAACAGTACGGGAACAATACAGTTACCGAGGCGCGAAAGAAACAATGATACACATAACAACAACAAAACATTAACTTAATTATGAAAACGCTTAGTATCCAATATACACAGTTGAGTTACAGATAAAATTGCGTCTGTGGTATGGACATTATACATGATTGGTAACGTTACTCCCGCCTTTGGTTAGTTCATGAAATTGTCACAAAAATCGGAATCAACGATACTAAAAAAAAAAAAAAAGTTTCTCCAGGAAATCATACATGACGTTGGCTTCTGTCCCCGGAAATCGCAAACTTCCTTTAGATAACGTTCCCTATTTTACGACTCTAGAGCCAAGAACCTGGGTCTGGACGACGGCTTCATCGAGCAGCTGAAAGGTGTCTTCTTGGATGAGCGTCTCCTGAACTTGCACAACCAGCCGCTGGGCGAGGGCTCCTTCGGACGGGTTCTGAAGGGAGAGCTCAACCTGCCGGGAAACGACAAGATCCCCATCGCCATCAAGACCAGCAAGGGTAAGCGTCGTTCTGAACAACCATGGGTATTGGGTGTTTGCTATCACATGACTATGACGTAGGGCATCGTCCGCCATGTTGAATGGTTGAACCTTGATGTTACCAGGTAAATTTGAATGTTTATCAAGACCAGCAAGGGAAGGCAGGCGTTCTGAACAACAATGAATATTGGGCGTTTGCGCTCAACTTACAAATTACTATGATGTAAGCATCTTCCTCTACGTTGGATGGCTGACCTTTAAACTTTAAAATGGTATTAAAGCTTAAGATTTTTCACTTGTATATTTTGCTTAACTTGTGCTGGTCAAAAATGTATGTAGTGTTAACGTATACTGAGCTTAACATTCCCATCCGAGAGGACGTCGACCCTAACCGAAGCTAGGTACTCACTTTCACCTGAGATAGAAAATACCTGTGAAGTGCCTTTTCCAAGGGCACAACATTGGGGACAAGGGATTTGAACCCAGGACCTTTAGATTGTGAGTCAACAATCCTTACCACACCTTATGTATTTACACAGGGTGGTTATTCAGGGGGGAACATCCGAATGTAAATCTCCAATTGCCGGTGTCCCATAAGGGTCTGTACTTGGGCCCAACCTATTCATCCTATTACAGATTGTAGCTTGAACTTGAACTTTATTGACAAAAAATGAGAAACATACAGTCCCAAGAGTTTTGCGGGCATTGGATGTGCTGAATTGTTCCTAGAATGTAACATGTATTTGTGATTTTCGTCCAGATTTCCGCACCACCCCTGACCTGGAGAAGTTCCTGAGTGAGGGTCTGGTCATGCGCCACTTCAAACACCCCAACATCATGAACCTGCTGGGCGTGTGCATGCGCGACGACGCGTCACCGCTGGTGGTGCTGCCGCTCATGGACAAGGGCGACCTGCTCTCCGTCCTGGTCAAGTCACGGAAGAAGGGAGAGGACGGCAAGGTTAAGGTGAGTGTGTGGGCATCTTCTGTCATGTAGAACTGCAAAGTCAAGTTTAATTTTGGGTCGTGCCCATACTTGGCCATGTAGAAGTGCAAAGTGAAGTTTGGTATTCTCCACGCAGAGGTTGTGATGGGGGGGGGGGATCGAGGGGAGCTGTGGCCGAGATTTTTAACGCTGCCGTCCCTTCACCCCCCGTTAAGGAGAATAGAATTTTGGGTCCTGTACATTTAGTCATTTAGACCTGCAAAGTCCTGGTCGTTCAGAACTGCAAAGACAAGTTTGGGACATGCCCATGTTTGGTCCGGTAGAACTGCAAAGTCACGTTTGCATATTTCGTCATGAAGAAGTGCAAAGTCAACTTTGGGTCCTGCCCATATTTGGTCATGTAGAACTGCAAAGTCAAGTTTGAGTCTTGCCCATATTTGGTTATGTAGAACTGATATTCAAGTTTGGGCCTGTCCATGTTTGGTCATGTAGACCTGCAAAGTCAACTTTGAGCCCACCCCATACTTGGTCATTTAGATCAGCGAAGTCAAGTTTTACTCCTGCGCATATTTGGTCCTGTAAAACTGCAAACACAATTTTGGGCCATGCCCATGTTCGGTCATGTATTGCAGAACTGCAAAGCCACTTTTGTATATTTGGCCATGAAGAAGTGCAAGGTTAATTTTGGGTCCTGTCGATATTTGGTCATGTATAGACATGCGAAGTCAAGTTTGTAATCACCAATATTGTGTCCTTACCGTTGATAGGCGGAGAGTGAGTTCAGGCTGGACGAGTTGCTGTACTTCGCCTATCAGATTGCCTGTGGCATGGAGTACCTGACGGCACTGCAGTTCGTGCACAGGGACCTGGCCGCCAGGAACTGCATGTAAGGCCTCATTCATGAGTTTCGGCTTCCCATGTTTTTAGATGTAAAGGTACCTACCTTTTATGGGCACGTTCCGAAAGAACGTACGGTAAATATATTGATACATCATTCATTACATGTTAACCACAAAAATGCTTTTCATTGGACAAAAAATGCCAACAACCTGTAAGTCTGTCCATTTTCTACAGTTTTGTCAGCAACCCACGGAGTCTAGTAGAGACTACCTAGACACATATACGTCGGTGGACACACAAATTGATTTTTGGCTGCATCCCAGAGCCCAGTGACATGGCATTCACACAAAGCAAGAAAGACCTAATACTCGGGTTGCCCCTGGATACTGTTTCGGCCCATGGACACTGTCTTTCCCGGATCCGGACCGAAAGATCTTCTTGGATACTAAGAAAGACCCGCCAAAAAAAGTTATCTAAGCAACTCGATATGATTTGGAAACGGTCAGACGTGGCATCCACTACTTTTATTCAGTGACTCTTAGCGAGATTTGTAGATCAATAGGTTTTTAACCTTTTAAGAAAGACCATTACTGCTTTGGGTAACTATTTTCAAAAAAGAAAAAGAAATGTCGAGGGTGCAATGGGTAGAGTTTTCGTCTTGCGTACGGTAGATCCCCGGCCGCCAGTCATACCAAAGACTTTAAAAATGGTACATACTGCTTTCTCTGCTTAGCGATCAGCATTTGGGAAATAGTATGGTAGTTAAACACACACCACTACCATCGGACTAGCCCCCTGTTGTAGTGATTGCACAAATGTATGTGACCTTAGGGCTACTGAAGCGGAGATGGGCGCCGACCTATGCACCGTCTGGTGCGGGAAGGACTTTAACTTTTTACTAACTCCTTGTCGACCAGGATGAACAGTCAGCGGAACGTGAAGGTGGCTGACTTCGGGTTCCTGATCGAGATCCCCCCGGAGAAGGAGGTGGTGACGGAGCGCGGGATGGGCCGCGTCCCCATCAAGTGGATGTCCGTGGAGAGCATCGTCAACGGCACCTTCTCCATGAAGTCGGACGTGGTGAGTTGTAGAAATCTGTTATGGTCTCATTCATGAGTTTTTTCGCCCCATAGGCTTACATGTTAAACGTGTTTCACATGTACGGGCGTGTTCGTAATGAAGTTATGCGAAATGTACTAAGTCACTCATTCCATGTTGAAAATATTTACCCTATATCATGCAAAATTGCCAACCACTTCACTACATACAATCTCTGTTCATAGCAATTACAAGCTGCACTTAGCTACACAAAAAAGACACTTTCCAGCTGTAAGCGCACGACCGCATCACCCGAAATGCAGGGCTGTGGATGTCCGACCTCGCGCGCGGCTGCCGAACTTTTTTCTTCAGTAACAAACAAGCTTTCATCAGTTTGACGCTTGAGATCAGTTGGGCTGGCTAAAGGGGAATTTCCCAAGGAAATAAACACACGTTCATGCAGCCGTTAATTCTTGGGGGTACGGACTCTTGGAATTACTGTAAATGCATGAACATTCGCAGTGGTTTTATCTTCACGGTTTTCGCGGTGAACCCTTTACCACAAAATTAAAACCAACTCGAAAAGCCGTTCCATTGTGTGACTGCAGCACTACTATTGTTTCAAACGCGAACTCAAAACTACCACGAACATTCATTTTCTCCGGCTGCCGCGAAACTAGCAAATCCCCGCGAGCATTTCTGCATTTACAATAAACATTCACACGAACGCTGTACACATCTAAGACGTTGTTTGTTCTTCGCAGTGGAGTTTTGGCGTGGTCCTGTGGGAGATCATCACGGCCGGAGCGCCGCCTTACGGAAGGCTCAGCAACAAGGACACCATGGGGCAGGTCAAGAACGGCTACCGTCTGCCCAAACCTCCGCACTGCCCCAGTGAACTGTGAGTCAAGCCGTGAGGCCTGTGTTGTGTATCCTCCTCGAGCACGGCTGAATGTGCTCGGCAAACCCTCCCGGCATCAGTCCTGCTATTCTAGCCCCTGATTCTGGCTCCTGGTGACGTTACTGACAGTTGCTCATGAATAATTAACAAGCTAGCCTTATTTGGCACAAACAGCCGTTATATTGTTGCGATGTACGACGTCGCCTGATTGGCTGATAACTTCCCAGCGACCTTGTGCCAATCCTCTGATTGGCTAAAAGCTGTTTTGGTGGTGACGTCGTCAGGAGCTAGAATCAGGGGGTACACTAGCAGGGCTGATGCCGGCTGATACCGAGCTCATTCAGCCGTGCTAGAGGAGGGTGGTGTCGTGTAGATAGTCCTTTTGTTTTTCATTTACCTCAAACAAGATGGTTCTGCTTCCATTAGTGATTATTTGGGTCACTTGTCCGTATGGTCTGAAGAAGGCCGAACTGTCATAATCTGTACAATATCAAAGTCAGCTTGTAAACTCAGCGCCAATGCCGGTTTTGTCATCGATGCATCCGGATTCACAACTTGGTTAACCCTTGTCCTGCTGAAGTTTTTTTTCGCAATTTATTTCATCAATTTGATTCATCAATCAGGTCATTTTTACTTGGCCTTTTCTGTGCTGCGGTGGCATTGTTACTTTCGTATTCGGTGCCTTTAACTGCGATGTTGTGCGTTCAGCCGAAAAATACCCCCAGCCCGTACAAATAGAGGACCCACATACAGGCTCTGTATATATAGAGAGCCTATATGTATATAGGCATCCCGCAGGACAAGGGTTTTCAGTTCAACAAACAAAAAACAACAAAAAAACAAACAAATACTAATATTTTGTGCCCCAACTGAACAGGTATGACATTATGCGGAGCTGCTGGATGAAGAACCCCTCTGGAAGGACGGACTTTGAGAGCCTGGTCAAGAGACTCGAGCTGATGCACAACAAGATCACCCCAAGGGACGTCCCGCCTCCAAACCAACATGGCGGCCCTCCCCCTCTCCCTCCTCCAAACGCAAAGAGCGCTCCCCCAAACGCAAAGAGCGCTCCTCCAAACGCAAAGGGCGGTCCTCCCCCAAACGCAAATGGCGGCCCTCCTCCAAACGCAAAGGGCGGTCCTCCCCCAAACGCAAGTGGAGGCCCTCCCCCAAACGTAAATGGCGGTCCTCCCCCCAACGCGAGGGGAGGCCCTCCCCCAAACGCAAATGGTGGCCCCCCTCCTCTCCCTCCTCCCAACGCATTAAAAGGAGGCCCTCCTCCAAACGCAAAGGGCGGTCCTCCCCCAAACACAAGGGGAGGCCCTCCCCCAAACGCAAAAGGCGATCCTCCTCCAAACGCAAGGGGCGCCCCTCCTCCAAACGCAAATGGTGGCCCACCTCCTCTCCCTCCTCCCAACGCCGCAAAAGGCGGCCCTCCTACGCTTCCCCCTCCTAACACCAAGAATGCACATCCCCCGAACGCAAGGGGCGCCCCTCCTCCCAACCCAAATGGTGGCCCACCTCCTCTCCCTCCTCCCAACGGCAGCCGCGGCCCAAAGAAAAACTGACCAATTATATTGCCAAACACTATAATCTAGTAATGATACTTTGTAGATTCAGCACGTTAAAAGGATGGGAATGACTGAAACAGGGCCTAGTCCTGAGATGTAACGTTAACGTTAAAGGTGGTAGTGTCAATTCCACATTACCGCGTGGGTGTTTGTTTGGTTGTTGCCATTTGTTCTAACATTTTCGAAACGTTTGTAACAATCTAACTGAATTAATTAAACTGTTTAAACAATTTTCTAACATTTGTTTGACGTTCTAAATATTCCTACGGTGTTTTTTTTATTATCAAACGACAGAAGAATACACAGGACACAGAGGAGATACACTCTAGCTGTAGCTAATATCAAACATCACCTCTGAAAATAAAAATTACAACTTACATAGACAAATACAATAACAATAAGAAACAGCAATTGGGAGGTCCAATACAAACAAGCAATATGAAAAGCACAGGGGGAAATGGGGGAC
Organism: Branchiostoma lanceolatum; assembly: GCA_035149815.1. Lineage (NCBI taxonomy): Eukaryota > Metazoa > Chordata > Leptocardii > Amphioxiformes > Branchiostomatidae > Branchiostoma > Branchiostoma lanceolatum. Next base: position 4,275,248 of record CM068879.1, on the reverse strand, counting down.
TTTATGTTTGCAATAAGTTATTTTCAATTGTGATTCAGTTTTTCAAATGACACTATTATTTATGTTTTGATTGAAATTATGTTATTGAATGGATAAAGTTTTCTTTTGTATATGACACTTGTTACTGGACGGAGAAAGTTTTGTTTTATATGACACTGTTTCTATATGACAAGTTATTACTGACGTCAGTTTGTATATGACACTTATTTATGTTACTGAACTACTGACTGTGTTGTTTATGTTGTTGGATGGAAAATAAATTAAAACAACGCAAAAAAACAACAAGCAATATGCGCAACAATCAAGCAAACAAACAAACAATCAATATATCAACACAGCCGTACTAAGTTTTAAAGCGTTTGCTTGTCACAATATGTCCTGGGTCAAGCCCAAAATTTCACAATTGTAATCAGAAGAAACAAAGGATGAACCCCTTAATAACAAATAAATGAGGGCTTGATCAGACAGACTGTCAAGATCAAGTATGGGGGCTAATGGGTTCTGTAGTTGCCGAGAAGATTTAGTTTTTGTTGACTGTATATATATAGGGCGTTTCAAAAATGTTAGAAATATTCATAACATCGAAAACGTTATCTGTATTTTAGTCTCCAACATAAACATGTTGGAACATGAATTAACCATTTGTGCTACATGTTGAAAAACACTTTTTGTAAATATTGGAATATTTTGTAAAATAGCCTGATTTTAATCTCGCTTCTAATCAGCCGCCCGTAACCGCCCAGCCAGCCTAGTAGGGGTCATTACAGCACCGGGCATCTGGAGTTTGGGTTATACAGACTATTTGTAAATGGATCAGTGGGCTGGGTGGGAAGAAAGCAATTCACACATCCCAATCAAGCACAGGGAACCATGCCTGGGCATCATGCATTGATGACTCAGCGCAAAAGAGCCACCAGTGTCCAGCCGTGAAATCTAAAAATATACATCAATCTTTTATTAATCCTGTCTCGAGACATAGTTGGAAACTTTGTGATATTCGCTTCCGGATTTCTCATAAACATAAGCATAAACAGGAATCAAAAGTAGCAATAGCAATAGCGACCTCAATAGCAATGCCAACTGTCTAAGTGAATGTAATAAGTATCAAGTCCAACTTAGTGCATTATCAGACCTTTTAATTTTATAATGGAAGCAAATTTTACATAACAACGTTGTGTAGCAATTATTGTTAAAAGAAAGCCTAACTTTCGACTTTTACTATAATGTTAAGAAAGATGCTGGTCAACATAGCAAGACTTTGATTATTCTAGATTTTTGTTCTGTATTTCAATTACGACAATAACGTTATGTAAAAGTATTTCACGATCAGATGATGATGAAAAGTTAGGAAAACTTTGGAAAAACTGACGTTTTGGTTCGTATTAGCTTGAACCATCATGAAGGGGGAAACATATCCCCAGAGGGAAAACACTGTTAAACAAGCACCGTGAGGAAGTAGACTTTCTGCACGAACGTTTTATGTACATAAAGTCCCCCTCTCACTGGACCCGCGGCACGCTGGCGGCGTCGCCGCGTCCTAAACTGGATTTGTGTTACCTTGACTTCATAATGGAAATATTATTCAAAACGTACAAGTATGACCAAAAAGACAACAGAACACACAAAGCTTAACAAGATTTGTTTTTCGTCGATGAAATTCGTTGAGTGCTTTGTCAATTCGATCGGCCGCAGCGACGCCGCCAGCGTGTCGCGGGTTCAGTGAGAAGGCGGGGGTGGGGCTTTACAAATACAGCGACTGGTCAGATGGAGGTAATGCTATCATGCATGGTCATCATCCATGGTCGTGTGGAAGTCTGCAGTGGGTTATCAGAACATTCAGTGCGTGTATCTCACCTGACGCTATAGCTATAGCAAGAAGTATTCAGCACGTCCTTAACCGTTTGGAATGTTCAACCATTTAAACAGATGGCTTTGAAAGGTGATGACAGATGATGAAGAATTTGTTGTAAAAGTCTACTTGAGTTGTCTGATGTATGAGAGTGAGGAGTTGAGATCGAGGTCAATGGCAAATGCACCAACTTATGAATAAAACGTGACAAAATTATATGTTGTAAGGACTATTTTTTCGACAATGCATCACATTGCTGTCGTTTGAGAGATGCTTTGTTGTTGTATTCAGACATTGAAGTGAAGGCGCTTCTTTTAACAACGCTGAAACCATATTCCCTGGCAGAAAACCTTCATCAGAAAACGAGCAAACGAGTAGATAATCTAAAAAACAAACATCAAAATAATGTCTTACAGAAAATAATTATTTTGACAGTATTTTGGGGTCTGTCTTTGTTAAGTCTTTAACGTACACCACGTTGTTACAGCTAAGAAGAATCTAACTGGGAGGCAACGGTTCGAATCCGGGGACTGGGGGCATCCAGGCTAGAGCTGCATTCGTCTTTCGGAAGGGCCCGTAAATTCACTACAACAGCCTCATTACTTAGATTGGGTACCTACTGGCTGTACTTCAGATAAATGCATACCAGCACACAGTGAAACCAATGAGGTTTTAAACCATGTGGTGTACTTACCTTGCTTCATCACAAATTATTGGCTTATGATGAATAAGAATAATCAAATATGTTCGCCTCGAAGTGAGCCTGGTTTAGACACAAAACATGCCATAGGCTAGGAATATTTTGTCAAAATGGGGAGATTGCGACTTGCTCACTAATTTCGTGACCGTAATAGAGCGTTGAATGTTACCCAGGACGACATAGCCGAACTCTGACCTTTACTCCTTGACCTGTTGTACAATGCGAGGAGCGTCGGACTTCCGCGTTCCTGGTTCTCATCCTAAAACGTCTTTACACTTCGAAGCAACTATTTGGATGGGACAGCACACATGCTGCTGTGACTGCCATAGCTGTTAGGTCACCTCAGAACGAAATATGCTGTTTGTATTAGTTTGATCGATTGTTCTGCTGCTGTGACCCCTCGACCCACGTTGTCGGAAATAGCCGCCGCCGAAGGTCAGTGGCCTGGGGAGGCTGTAGGGATCGGAGACTACACGAAGTTTTGCAACAAAACTGTTAACAGCTGTCATATCGTGGTCTTGTATATGATATCCAGCCATTTTCAGGTACATGTATATTGTACTATCAGTTTGTTTGTTTGCATATACAGTAACTGAAGGGATCACCCTAAAGATTACTAAATAAACATGCATGTATATTCGGGTCATATTGCGGCTTTGGGGTCAGCAGAAGCTGAAGTACAACTGCCTGCTAATAGAGCTTTATCTTTTGATTGTAGAAGCTAATTTGTAATCTCCAAGCAGATCTATCGGTGGCAATGATAGTAGACAACTGGCAAAAGCAGCAGCCACTGATGATACTGCTTTTGCCTGTTGGATACTGCCAGTTGCCGCCAATAGCCTGATCTGCTTAGAGATTAGCTAATTTGATTTTAACAAGAGGCATACAGTGTATATTAGTTTATTGGGTGATGATTACTCGTCTCAATGGATAACATGATTTCAGACACTGAATTATTCATAATATTACAAAGTGGTAGACAGAAGTACGGCAAGAAATGAGTTTTGAGGAGGCCAAGGGGAGGGATGTCTGATATTGCTCGGTGATGAAAAGGTAAGCTTGTCTTAAAGAAAATATTCGATTGAAACGGTGCGAACTCTAGATTCAAAAAAATACTAAGACCATGTCGATTCGATTACATGGATGACATTTGCTTTATTTTGATTATATTTTGTTACATCCTTTGTTTTGATGACGACGCTAACATAAGCCATCAGCTTGAGTATGTCGTCTTCAAGTCCTGTAATTAAATGTCATTTAATAATGATTAAAAAAACGAGAAAAATATAGGCACCCCAAAAAATAGAAAACGGATACTATTGTCGTAGAATGCCAAAGGTGATTCCAAGGTCAAAGCAGAAGATTTAAAAGAACAAAAATTAAGACCCCATTGTTTGCTTTTTGATCTATTGTTTGGTATAATACAATAGAGTCTGTGAGTCATTTGATCAAACTGGCCTCTTAGATTTCATTATGAAGGAAGTTTATTTTTTTGCCCACCTTTTATTTTTCTTCGCACTCTCCCAACAGTTTTGTGGTTCCCAGAGGATGCCGTCCATATACTAGTAATCAAATCAACATGGCCTAACGCTAGCATTTCATACTTCTCCATCTTTGCTGGTCTTGCTTCACTAACGTTTCGTTACTGTGACTATTATTATATTTGGAAAATCCCTTTTTCCTTCAGAACGACCCAATTTCTCTTATTGAATTTACAGATCTGCTATGGCCTATGCAGGCTGAGCTACCATTTCTGTTGCCTCAAGCAAACCAACATCCCGGGATAAGCCAAGCTACAGTCGCCGCTGTGTATCATGGATGAAACAACGTGTGTAGATAGTCATCTTCGTGGACACCAGGAGGATCACACTTCTTCAAAAAACGTTGTATACAGCTTGCTTTCTGAGCAGTCTTCTAATGTCTATTACCAAAGGGACCAAACTACACGGGACTCATATGTCAGCTCGCACCGCCTCTGGTACATCAAGCATCGGGAAGACATTGTACGTTGGCTGGACTTCTTAGTCATCGTGCTGCTGATAGGCCCATTGACTGTGGCATACTGGCGTGGAACTTGGTCTCTCATGAATGTTTACTTATTTCCAAACAACAATGTGATCAGCGCGTGGACATCCTTTGCTATCGGAACGTCGGTGGTTTTGATGCTGAATATTGCTCAAAGAGGTTTAGAGAACAGGTTTACAAGACAGAACATTGTCTTTCACGTTCTACTTAGGGTTTATATTTACATTTTCGGACTTTCTGTCGCGAACCATTGGAGGGGATGTTGGTATATTCTTGATAACCATACAAATATGACAGTTTTAAGTGCTATAATTTCTGTGGTTGTGCCCGTTCCAATACTTTTGGCTCTCCGCGCGTGTGGAAACCTTGTTGCGGCTCCTGGCGTTGTCCTCGTGGACATTTGCGGCACACCATTCAGACTAGGAACCCGATTTGGGGTAGAGGTATCGTTTTCGTGGACGTTCATCGGTGACGTTGTTCTGACCGTGGTTTTCATTGGTTCACTCATTGTGGCCTCCTGGCGAGGTGTGTGGCTACTTTTTGACATCTTCCTCTTTCCGACTGACCAAGAAAGATCAGCATGGTCGTCAGTTGCAATAGGTTACGGAACGCTCATTCTTCTTGCCCTTCTTGAAACGCCTGCATCCAGACTTCTCCAGAAGACCAGGAGACGTTTTGCCCGTATAGTGCTGGAAGATGTGTTCAAAATCGCGGTGTGGGTTGGGGTGTTATCTGTATGGAGAGGGTTTTGGCTGGTGTGTGACAGCTACATTTTGCCGGACAACCCTGTCCAAAGCTACTGGATCACGCACGGGGTCGGGATCGGAGGGTTGTTCCTCCTACAGGCGGGGCGGAGCGTCCTGGTGGCCGGATGTGTGGTGGACGGTGAGGCGGTGGATGGGAGTGGTGTGAGGATGGGCAGGTACCTGGAACAGATCTGTCCCAAACTGGTACGGTATTTTCTTATTGCATTTGCTTACAAATATGTGTTCATATGATTATTATCATTTCATGATATTCTCATCTACATGCCAGGGTCCGGCCGGGCTGTTTGAGGGAATGTTAAACAAATTAAAGTCTTTTTTCAAGATATACACAAATTATGCCCATGGCAAGGACTATGTTTTACGTGCTTTGAGCGTTTTGTCGTCTTTTATACCATACTTTTCGCCGTTTCGGTACGGTACGGTACAGGTATGTGAGCTACACCAAATTTGACTGACGACAGGCAGTTGGTGCAGCTTGAAACGTCTGGCCGTTTCGAAAATCCATCCAGTTGCTTGAGCAACTTTTCTTGCGTATCTTAGTATAAAGTAGCTAACCGACATCTACCATGAGTATCTTTTTACCTGGATGTCTAACCTTCATCGACTTAAAACTGAAATTTTGGCATTTTTTTCATCAACAGCGTCAAATGAGTGGTCAAATGAGAAAGCATATTGAAATAACCCTCTGCTTTGATTGATCTTTTGAAAGAAGAAACGGTGGATTCAAAATATCACGGTTGATATTGTACGAAGCACAGGTGCATTACTGTCGTGTTCTTGTACGTTGCAGGTGCGTCCATCTACGGAGCAGGTGTCCAACCAACGTAACCATAGTGACGGGGGACAACAAACAACGGTACCGCCACAAGATGTCGTACAATACGAGACAAACTTGTAACCTGCTGCGTCGATCATCAGAAAATCTACTCGTCATGAACCGTGATGAAGGGAGGGGGGCTTGGATTCTAGATCTGTGACGTTACGGACTCATTCTTAAGAAGTACATTTGTAGTTTACAATTGTTTTGCCTTGAAATATTGTTGTTTTATAATATTTACGTAAATGTGTAACGTTTGGGACCGCATTTTTTATTGCCCTGAGAAGGGTGACAGACGGTCACCGAAATGTGGGCTCATGTAACTAGATACACTGTATGTTGTTGTGAATGAATAAAAAAACAGCAGTTTCGTCATTTCTATCGATCTTTTACTTCGCAAAAAAACAGAGTTTCATAATCTGTTTCAACCCAGTACGTCACCAAGGCAGCACAATGAATTGTACAATACTAGTACATCGTTTGAATCGGCTATAGCTAATGACTGTAAAGCGCATCGTATTCAGTCCATCATCAAAACTGGTAAATCCAGTTTCTGGACCTTACGCCACGTGGTTATAGGAAATGGCTGCCCTTTGACCTGTGTTACCTGCATGTTGCTATCCTCTCGGGATAATGTTATGTGACCGACAGGTGCCGGGGTCAACGGACGTAGTCTGTATCCTCTGCGGTCGTCTTGGCGTACACGAGAACAGGAGGGTGATGCATTTGAGGCAAAACTTTGTTACCGAACTTATACCTATCGTCTGAAACAGTTTATCCGCAAACTTACTCGCGGTAGGCTGTATTGGACGTTTGTTGGACCTGCGCGAAGCCGGCAAACAAAGGCGGAGAAGAAGAAACGTGCCGAGTGTGTCCTAGTTTTGCCGACTACGGGAGACAAAGGACTGGGCGGACGTCATGTTCAGTTTTCACTACTGATAGGAGTAGCAGAGCAGATCAACGTCATTTGATAAAAACGTGTTAGGTACTCGATTTCCATTGTATTTTATCTATCTATGGCCAGCATTGCCGTTGAATGAATGAATGGTGACCTTTATTGTACTGTACTACATATATACCCACTGGGTTAAGTACATGTCACAACAAAAGAATAGATTTTGATACAAAGACATGTATGGTGCATACATTGTCAAACTTTACAAACATTATAATCTACTAGATGAATTCGACTTCTCGTTTCTTTGTAATGGTAAAAATCTAAGAGCAGATGTGTATCATAATCAAAGGTTTTTCTAAACTCATTAAAAATATAAATTTGTCTGTATTACCAAGGTGTATGAAAGCTGGGGGAAACAGTCTATAAAGTTCAGCTTTCTCTTTTAATTATTGGATAATTTAGATTCTACTACAAACTGGTCTAGATCTTCATGTTCTGTTCTATTCAGATGACAGTAAACCTCCGACCTTGTGTGCGCAGAAAGCAGCCCCAGAATGTCCACTCCTAGCGAGTTCAAGTCGCATCCTACCCCTGCGAGCAATGGCACTGGTCACGTCACTGCATCCACTACAACTCCCGTACAATCTCTGATACGAGAAAGAGAAAACAACGAGCGAAGTAGTCAAACCACCAGAGACGTTCTCCTACGTTGTCTTGACGCCATTATTAATGGCGTTGTCATCGCTCCTCTAGTCGTATCGTACTTCCGTGGAACCTGGAACCTCATCAACACGTACCTTCTACCGGAGAACTTCGGCCTGAGCGCTACCGTGTCGCTTGTGATCGGGCTCGCCATTACTCTTCCTATCAACCTATTGCAGGACGGATTCGGATCCCTCTTTGCTGAACGAAGAGTTCTCTTCAACATCGTGTACAGGTTGTACATATACATCTACGGCTTCGCGGTGGTAAACCAGTTCAGAGGAGTTTGGTATTTGCTGGATCACCTCACTGGAGTGAACATCCTCTCCGCAGCCTTGTGTGTCGGAGGTTCCCTCCTGGTCTTCGTCCCTCTTCGTGCCGTCAATAACATCGCCGGGTCTCCGATGATCACTAATGTCGACACTCTCGAACAACCCTTTCGGGTAACCACCCGCTTTGGAGTCAAACCGGGCAAGACGTTGAGGTTCGTCGGCGACGTAGTCCTAACAGTGGTTGTGATTATTTCCACGGTGATACTCACTTGGCGTGGAGCTTGGCAACTTCTGGACTTCTTCATCTTTCCATCAGACCTGGCTCGTTCTACATGGACTTCTTTAGGCATTGGATACGCTGTCTATATAACCCTCTTTGTTTTGGAATCACCGACGTCCTGCCTTGTAGGGAGAATAAAGAGTTTTTACGTTGGCATGGGAGTGGAGATGGTTTTCAGCTTCGTCAGTGGGATGGGGAGTGTAGCGGTGTGGCGTGGACTGTGGTCGATGTACGATGTTTACGTCTTACCCGACAGACCTGTCACAAGCTTCTGGGTGACGCACGGGGTCGGGATCGGCGGTTTGTTCGTCATGCTGGCGGGCAGGAGCGCGCTGGTCACCGGGTGTGGGGTGGACGGGAGGGAGGACGGCAGCGGAGTAAGGCTTGGCCGCTACCTCGAGCAGGTCTGTCCCAAACTGGTAAAGAGACCCTTTTTTAAGTTTTAAACACCTTTCACCTCTTGTCCTACATCGGTATCTGTAACGACACTTTGCTTTTCGTCAAGAAACCTATGGCTATGTTATTGTGCGCGTGTGTTTGGGACATCAAAGCTCGAAAAGTTGTGGGTGGATCTTTGCGGTGGTAGGTGTTGGCAAGGTGAAGAAACGAATAGATTTGGGCCCTTTGGCGGCTTTCCACTGTACTGCAGCGGAACTTCCCGTTTGATATCTCCGAGCTGTTCTGGACATGCTTCGGCGGTGAGGTTTGAGTGGTAAATAGCTCTTGCTACATGTTTTATAGACATCCAATGGCTATCCATGATGTTCCAAAGTTATCGAGTGTCCTATACCTATATGCTGATGTCGAAATGGCTATCACAATGTATTACCCATTCGTTTTTTTTCCCCTCCTTTCTGTCCTGCAGGTGCAAAAGCTCATTTCCAAGGAACATTCCAGCCCGGGGTCAGCTAGTCCAGAAAATGTCCAATTCCAAGAAACTCGGCTGTAATTACCTTCGCCGGAAGGTTATGTTTTGGGTTGGTGTGTGTTTTGGCTTCCTTGAACACAATAACTCAAGAATGCATTGATGGGTTGTGTTGATATTTGACATGTGGTTAGTTCTTGACAAGACGTCAAAATTATCAGATTTTAAGCCCTCTAGCGGATTGTTATGTATTGTAGTGGAATTTTCAGGAACGTCCGGTGTTTGTATCTTTATACAAGAAGATGGTATGGTCAACAGATTAGAGTGGTAGATAGCTCTTAAGCTTAGGGTGACATGTACCATGCTATTCTAGTCTACATGGCCTAACTAGAAATTTGAATTGCAATTGCGTCAGCTAATTATTTGTTCAAATGCAAGGATGAGAATGGACTGGAGCAACAATTTTCATACAAAAATGCAACTTTGTACACAAGGCAAGAGAAGGCAAATATGTACGTCACATTTTAATCATATTTATTCCATAGGAGGCAAAAGGTTTTGATACAATCCTGAAATGCTTGCCTCCGACAAATATATTCAATAATAGTTCACAAATCACAAACTTGGCAAGTGTGATAAAACATCATTCTACTTTCTCTCTCTTTCTGCAACACTGTGCTACTTCCAGTATACAAAATATAACCTTTAGTGTGGAACAGTAAATAAAAAGTATGGTACATATTGGCACCAATGGCGCAAATACACACTAGATTGGCTTAGTCTGACTCAAGTTATCCTTTGACTTGACTACTACCATACATTGCAAACGGAACACAACTTTTTAAGTGCTTACCCATAAACAGAGGAGTTCAAATATATATATATATATGCTCTCCACTGGGTGGCTTGTCATATAATAATGTACATAAAATACTTCACCACTGGAATATAACATCACACACGATACAACAATGCTAGACTATAGCTACCTTCATAAAATCTCCTTGTGGCAACAGTTAGACTGGAAAAACATTTCACTGCAAAGAGGTGAAGATAATTAAAGACGTGGCACCCCTAATCTAATGATAGTTTGGCCTGGCATTCAATAACAAACACCCAAGTTGGAATCATCCACTGTCCTGTGGGGGGGGGGGGGGACAACTTTGACATTATTCTTCAAAGCACCTAAGGAAAAGCTGACAAACCTGTCCATTTTTTAGGCCTAACTTGCAGTGCAAATCATGTTATGCCAAGTGATACATTGCACTCACAAACTGAGGAAGGAAAGACAGAATTTTGCAACAACAAACAGCTGCACATTAACAGATAAAGACATACGGTATTTGAGATGATACATTGTATTTCTATTTTGAGACGGCTAAGACAAAGGTACTTAATAGTCATCTTAACATTAGGTGAATATTTCTTGTGAGAAAAAAAACAAAGGTACAGAATGAAGCTGAATAGTATAAGCAGACTTCAGACCTAAAGAAGCTGAATAGTGTAAGCAGACTCCATAGTATTAAGCAGACTATTTCTGGAATCAAAAAGTATAAGAGAGGTTGATGCAAGTTATAATATGACATCTACAGGCTTTTAAACTTTGCCCTGGCACACTTTCTTTGCAAACTACCAGAAGATGCACACCACTTTCCATTTCTTCACTATCACTAGATACATAAACTACTTTTGAGACCCCCCTCCTTCACACAGCTATTGCTGAATGATGTGAACAGAAAGTATGATAGATACTGAGTCTTAATCCATGGCTTTAATCCTACTGTGCATAGAGTACACATGATTATCATTAAGCTTTTCCCTTTTGAGTTCTCACAAAGAACAGTAGAATCTGTACATAGCAGCTGAGGATGTTTCCTGTACGGAATTGCAATAATTCAGATAACAATCTAAGGGAAGAGCACTTTTTTCAGCTCCTGGTTGATGTACATCATGTGCTCTACCCATAAAGTCATAATGGAACATTCCACTGGGTTGAAATAGCCAGCACCATGTTGGTCCACGGGGGTGGGCAGCATAGTTCTTACACCCATGGGAGGTTGGATTCTCCGTGTGCAGCTGTTTTACTGACCTCTTCGTGAGTGGGAGAGTCCGAGGATGGTCGATGCTGTCGGAACAAGAAATGCTTTTAAAACAAACTGGCCACGCAACCATTAGAAGAAGAAGAAGAACTTTATTGCACGACAATTGTACATGGTACAAGGTATGGCAAGAATTCGTTAATATAACACAAAGTGGAAGTATAGAATAAGACTTAACATCATAATTACTAATACAATACAATAAGGGCTAGCATAGCATATTGTGTTATGATCATTGATTTAAGCATTGGTTTCAGTATTTTTTCTAATGTGAAAGCAGTAGTTTAGAGATAACGGTGAGGATGAAATGGTGCCAGAAGCTTGTTGTAATGACTTGTATAGACCTCGCCCTGACCTCCCCAATGACCTTAACCTATCCTGCAGGTAAAACATCACTGACAATATTTGCTAATCTCCAAGCAGATCTAACGGTTGCAAAGACCGAATCAAACTTATGAAAACTCCTTTTGCCAGTTGGATACGGGTTTGCCACCGTTAGACCTGCTTGGAGATTAAATATTTTTCACCCTATCTTTTGCTGCATAATAACACGATTGCCCTATTTTATCGAAATAAACATCAAACGTTCTTGGATGCCGCTTGCGAGGATGGATTCAAATTGCATTTCTACCTAGATTTACCAAGTATAGTCCACCATTGAGCAATGGTGGAAAAAAAGTGCTCTATTGCCCACCCTGTCTGTAGGTCAGACGGTCCAGAAGGAAGGAAAGCTGAAATCAGGCAGTATGCCATGCAAGTTTGTGGTTGTGCAGCAAAAAACAACAGGAGAGCAACAATTCAATGTTTTCTACACTGTTCCTCTTGTGGTTTCAAGTTAGCCCACAACCTGGGGTGTCCAAACATTGAGTACAAGCCGTAGAATGGAGTACTGTAAATGCGTTTAAGTTCGCGTGGTTTTTATTTCGCGATAAGGCGAAAGTGGAGTGTTCGCGGTAGTTTAAAGTTCGCGGCAGCGCTACAGTCATACTGCTACACTATTGGATGAAAAGGTTTGCGGTGGCTTTAAGTTTGCGGTGAAACGGTCGTCGCGAAAACAGCGAACGTAAAACCAACGCGAACATTTTTCCTTTATTCTTTATTCAAAATATCACATCTTACAGACAAAATAACATGCCTGGATGGCGATGATATTTACATGGCCTCTGTTGGTCAGACACTATGTATACACAATAAAATAGAAAACACCTATATACATATTTTTGCATTCACAGTACCGTACCTGGCTATGTGAGGTTTGTTGTGAGTGGAACGGGTCAAGGTTGGCAATGTGTGGAATGGTCACCTTCTTACTCTTATCCTTCTTATGTTCCTTAGCTGTTTTGCCTGCAAAATATACAGCAAAACTCTTAGTTTTCAACAAAAAAACCTGTGCATTATGTTGATGAAGGTTAGACATCAAGGTAAACAATATTTAAAGACAATTCGTGGTGGAATGATGGCAGGGCTAGGGTGTTGCCCAGAACCCAGAGGTCCTTGGTTTGAATCCTGACATGTCCCGTTGATGTCGTGCCCTTAGGAAAGGCACTTTACATGAATTTCCTAATTTTACTCAGGTGAAAATAAGTACCTAGCATTGGTTAGGGACATTAAATGGAGGTTCCGTGTTTGAGGAGAGCCACAGATAAAAGAGCCCATCACACTTACCGAAAAGAGTAGGGGTCATTCCCTGGGCGGATCAAATAAATCTGTCCGAATATGCAGCTTGGACTCTTCAGTACAAACCTGGTGTTACGTCATGCAGTGTTTTACAGGGTATGCAAGACAAACTAATACAAACAAAGTGTGCTCTCTAGTAAGTCTTAAGAGAACTGTGGTGTTTTACCTTGTATGCAAAACAAACAAACAAACAAACCTTCTGCTCTCTCCGCGCCCTTGAGGTGTGGCAGCTGGCTGTCGGTCCCTCTCAGCTGTGGAAGCTGTGTGGTCTGAGTGGAGTATGTGGAGTAATCCCTCTCCAGCTTCGTACTGGCAAGATCGTCGGTCTTGGACTTCTTCTTCTGCGCGGTCTCCCGTTTCTCGTGAAGAGCGCTTTTCTCAAACTGCACTTGGAATGGTCCCTGGACATGAAATGAAAACATTAATTGTTGCCCTCACTTCAACATAGCAACATAAATCGTCGGTCTTGGACCTCTTCTTCTGCGCAGTTTCCCGTTTCTCGTGAAGAGCGCTTTTCTCAAACTGCACTTGGAATGGTCCCTGGACATGAAATGAAAACGCTAACTGCTGCCCTCACTTCAACATAGCAACCTTATTTTTCTCTTCTACACAATTTGCAGACCTATTTCTTACCTTAGCATGAAAGTTCATCTGTGTTGGTAGAATGCATTATTACACTCAGTATCGTTAGAAGGAGTGAAAATCCTTGATTCGGAACCGGATTTCTTTGCAAGAGGAGTAAAGGAGGCAATTTACATCAGAGCCCACAGACCTACCTTGAACAGAGACGGGGGACGACACAAGTTATCTGGCACGTATGACCCGCTACTGCGATCACGTGTTGCTAACATCACGTTGCAGTAGCCGGGTTCATTCCATGAACAGGCTTGATGGAGTCAACCGAAAATTTGGGGTAAGTCCCAATTTCTCTTACAGTGTTGGACGAAAAGTTTAGTCTTGTTAATAACTATTTCTTACCTGTGAGCCTCCTGAGATGGTGGAACTGTGGTGGTTTGGGGGAGGCGGTGCCTGGGCTGGCTTCTTGTATGGATTATGAGACTTCTTCTTCTCATTTACTCTGCAAGAAACCAAAAAATTATGCTGCAAAATCAAAACACAACCCAAATTCAAAACACAACCCAAAATCAAAATTCAACCCAATCATATTACCACGGATTTGTTTTTGTACAAAACGCATGGTTAGTAAAGTGAGGAGTATATATGGCATCAGTACTTAGGAAGAAAGAAAGCTATTGTGACAGGTTTCACCACAGCATTCAGTTCAAATTCAATATTAGTGGGTAGCACCACCTAGCAGTAAGAAGCAGTACTACAACATTTTCACATTTCAACAGTAAAACAAAACAGGTGACATGCAATCAGATCAAAACGATTTAGCACAGTTGGTCTCTGAAAAATACACAGTAACAGAAAACAGAATGTGACCAGTTAAAACCAAGGTAAGGAAACCGAAAACCAAAGCCATGACATAAAGAAGAGAGTTCAAGCTTCCATGTATGTACCTCATATTGTTCAGATCCCTCATCCACGCACTAAGTGAGAGAAGAGCACAGTTTCAGAACACACAAAAAAACAGAACATAAGTTTAGATTCTTCCATTTTGTAAGTTTTGGGCTTTGCTATAGAAGGAAAAAACAGCTTCACTTCTATATTCCTACACCTCCATGTTCCGACTGTAGCACGGTGGTAACCTAAATTAGATTTGTGTTACCCTAATGGGAATATCATGCGAAATGTATGGCTAAAAAGACAGCGCTCTGTCAAATCGCTTGGTTGTAGCGAGATCGCCAACATGCCACAGTCCATTGAGATACCGTCTTGACCCTAACCCTAATAACATAGGGGTGCAGAACATAGGGCTGTTGGGACATGGAGCTGTCCCTGGGAAGAAACCATACCACAAACCACAATGCATGTAAAAAAAAAATAATAATTTCAAGTGCCATCTAACTTAAAATGCAGACTCATTGATGATGGAAAGATGTTTGAGTAGGACAGACTTAAGAATTACTATCTTGACCACCTACCTCAGCGGTGGTGGTCCCGATGACATCCCCCCACCCATCCCCATGCTCAAGTTGTTGATTGACGCTTGGCTCTGGAGGGTGGATGCTACATTTGCAGCGTAACTATGGCTCATTTTGGTGCCTTGTCCGGGAATGGGAGGGATGGGCGTAGTCAGGATGGAGCTGTGGTGTCCGGGCACGCGCGGTGAATCCGTGTGCACCGTCACCACGCTCTCCGCATCCGTGTTATCCGTGACTCTGTACGCTTCTTTGGTCACGGGAGTCTGAGTCACCATTTTTGTTTCCGTGTGCGCGGCGACCGTCGACTTGGTCGAGGCCGCGGTGGAGTGAGGGGGAGGGGTAGACTTCTGTGGGGGAGGGGTGTTTTTCTTGGGGGGTGGCGTCGCTTTCTTGGTGAACTTCTCTCCTTCTGACAGCTTTTTCTTGGGCTTGTCGTGGATGCTGGTATCCTTTGTTGTCTTGCTTTCCTTGTTTTCTTTGGAGTCTTGGTGATCGTCCTTGAAAAATAATTTTGTGTTAGTGACGACGAATCAAGGACTGAAGGAGGAAAATGTGGGTGCAGAAATATCTCTTTACTTCTCTTAACATTATTTATTTCCTTTCTGTTCCTCAAGTTACCTTTGCTGTTCAAATAGTCATCGACGTGCATCCTAATCCCCCTTCATACAACACATCCTTTTTCAAGAGAATCACTTTTAAAAGTCTGTTCATGGTACAGCATGGTATTGCAGTACTAGTAACAGACACAAGAGGTCTCTTCTGACTCCTGCATCTTTATCTAAAGCTGCCATTGCAAACTGCTAGCTATTAGCCAACAATAAGCAAGAGGCATCATCAAAATCTTTCTACTTATTGATAGCCATAAAACGAAATGTTCCATGGATTTAAGAGAAACTTATTAAGATGATACAAAAAAGTACCTTTTCCTTGTCCTTTTCCTTCTCTTTTTCTTTCTCCTTCTCCTTGTTCTTTTTGGCCTTCTTGGCTTTCCTGTCCCCCTCGCCACTGTCTGCTGACTCCTCCTTATTGAGTAGCGGATTGTTCTGGTATTCCTACATGGCAAAAAAATAACTCTCAGTTTAGGGTAACACACCAGTTTTGCAGGCGACGATACATTGAGCAACTTGTCATACTAAAGTCTTGCACTGAGCTTCAAGCATTATTTAAACTAAATGCACTGACATTGTCTGATGACAGTACATTGTATATTTCATCTCATCTGTCCTTAAGCCCACTATTTGACCACTGGGGCACCACAGAAGGTCTGACAACCAGTTTTCTCCATCCAGTTTTCTTCACCCACCTCGGTCTTCTGTTCTTCGTAATGTTTCACTTAGTGTAATGCCTGTCCATTCTCTGATATCATTCTCCCATCTTTTCCTTGTCCCTTATAGAAGTTCTTCCCTGTTCCTTGCATGATAGTTTTGGCTAGTCCCGATGACCGTGACGCGTGGCCATACCACTTTTCTTTACTGTGGTTAGGAGGTCTTCATACAGACCAACGTTTTACTGACTCTATTGCATACTTCAGTATTCGAGATATGCTCTTTGTATTTGATATCTAAAATCGTCCAGAAGCATCTCTTTGACAAGGGCAGGGCTCAAAACACAATTGAGCAACTTGCAATTGGCAAGAGATTTGCAAGATTTGCAAGTGAAAATGATAGGAACTTGCAATTTTGCAAGTTGAAAATACCGGTGGATTGTGTAAGCAGTAGTACCTTGTTGTGCAGTTGACAAATAGTGTTATAGTGACTGTTGCTAGAGTAGAAATTATTCTCTGACTACTAAACAACAAAGGCTACATAGTAAATCTGTATTTGGATGTTTAGTCTTCTGGTAATGCTATAAAAGTCAAACTGAGTGTGTACAAATGTGTGTACAGCAAAAGCAGTTGCATACCGACTATAATATTGCAAGCTGATTTTTCAAATTGCAAGTAAGATTTTTACCAACTTGCAATTTTGCAAGTAACCCAATTCGAACCTCGAAGGGGTATACTCTGCTACACTAGTTCTTAAGAAGCAAACAGTGTACCTTCTGTATTTTGGACTTGAGATCAGCCTGAATCTTCTCAGCAAAGTTGTCCTTCTGGAAGTACTTGTGCTTGAGGAGGTGGGTCCCGCTAGGACGGTCGTTAGCATCCAGCTGGAGACATTGCTAATTACACGAAGATTGAAAACAAGTCAGTAACTGTTACAACAAGAGCCAATAGGACACAAACCTCTGTGAAGTAATTATCATCTCCCGATGCGATGAAAAAATCTTGAGATGCTTTGAAACCATCTTGGAAAAATCTTGAGATCTCAAGATTGTCTGATAAAATCTTAAGATTGTCTCATAAAACCTCAAGGTTTAGCACAAAATGTTGAGATCTTTTGAATAAATCTTGAGATTTTTTTATTTTCAACGAAGAATGAAAAACCCCTTATGATCCGTTGTGTAACAGAGAAGTGTTTCAGAAATTATTGGATGTACCTTTAAGCTGTAAATGGTCGGAAGCATTAGTCCAAAGTGCTCTGCCCATTCCAATAATAATCTGCTCTGTGATTTTTAAGTCGTTTCTCTTGAATATTATGAATATTTTTAGATCAATGTTGTGTAAATTAGCTGTAATTCAGACTGTTGTCTTGACTGTCTACAAAATGCTAATAAAGATCTTTTGACTTTGTCATAATAACAGGTCATAAGATATCCTCACCTTCATGAGGTCCACGGCCATGGGATTGACCTTGGGAAACTTCTTTTCCACGGGGTCGACGTCCTTGACCTCTGGTAATCTCATTCCTACGAAGAGGGGGTTCTTGTGGAAAATCTCTCTGTGTCTCTGGGTCAAGTTTCCTGGGAGAGAGAAACAGACCAATCAAGTCTTGAACTTTTTAATATCTCACCTGCAGTTTGTGCTGTCCCTGCTAGGTGGCGTTTACAGTAACTGCTTTGATTTCTGTCTGTGGCACTTTTAGGTTTCAAATAAAAAATTGAAAATAACATATTTTGCAACATTTAAGTCATAATATGTAAAAGTTTAAATACAATTTTATTCACCCAGGGACTATATACACATAATTTTTTCAAATGGCCCGAAGTTAAGTTTTCTACATACATACATGTGTACAGGTACATATACTGTAATTCTTGTTTCTTTCACTGTAACTTTATGTTCACTGTTTTCACAGTGACCTCTGTACAGTGAACTTATCATCCCCCGTGAAAAAAAACTGTCATGATTTATGATTTCTTCACACATCCGTTCTGTAAATCACTTGCCACCATCATGAAGTTAAAGTTTAGTGAAAATGTCCATTTTCCTTACACCGTGAAGTCTTGCTACCGTGAAGATAGTATGTATGTGTTGATGGGTTTCATATTGAAATGACTTATACGCATTTGCCAAAGGTAAAAAGTACAGTTTCGAAAATTATCATTTCAGCAGGCCTGTCTCCAGGACCCGTCCCTCTGTCCTGG
This sequence comes from Branchiostoma lanceolatum, assembly GCA_035149815.1. Taxonomy (NCBI): domain Eukaryota; kingdom Metazoa; phylum Chordata; class Leptocardii; order Amphioxiformes; family Branchiostomatidae; genus Branchiostoma; species Branchiostoma lanceolatum. The sequence continues at coordinate 4,256,784 of CM068879.1, read as the reverse complement.
GATGGAAATTTGCTTGTTGGGACGGAGAAAAATTTCACCTGATCCTAACTTCATCACAAGACATGATGAAGAGATTTAACAACGAAAATTAACAGCAAGGGCTCCTAAACAAGGAGTGGGACGAAAAAAAATCAAAGCTGGAGATAGCCCTGCATTTTAGTACGTAATTTGTAACATCTTACCACAAAACCTACCCAAAGTTAGTACCCCAACTATATAATTTTGTACCTGCTTCACAACAGAGAAACTATTCTATTCTATCTTCCAGATGGCACAAAAACGCTATACAAGGAGCTCATAGTTGAAACTCATTTTGTTAACAGTCTCTTTAAACATTCATGAATGAGGACTGATAGTCCTGATTTAGTGCTTGAATGTACATATCTTTTTCATTATTCTTGTTGTGACAGCAGCTGCCACTCTGCCTTTCATTAGCTCACAAAGGGCTTTCAGAAGCGACGTCGATCAGATGTGCTAAAAACAGCTGCCCGTAGATCATGACTCGTAACCTTACGTCAATATGACAGCGATACGTCTGATTCACATTGTAACGAGATCAACGCAGCCATCAAGACGTGGATATATATATACTTGGAGCATTTTTAGTCTGCTTGCGTCGGGGTGAATTACCATCTTCAGGAGGTAATTAACCAGACTGTGATGTATTGACTGCATTTGAGTATGATTTGGTCTCCTGTCACTACATTGTAGAGACAGAGCTGTAAATTCTGGGTGCATGTGCACTTTTCTGCAACGAAAATTGGAGCTGTGCACTGAATTTTTGACTGTGGGTGCACCAGTGCACCTAGATATTTTTGTAGGCTATTGGGTGCTATTGCACTAGTATGCAGAATATTCTTGAAATCTAAGTCTCAGAAAAATCAATTTTACCTTTGTTGTTTGAAATTTTGAAGTCATCTATAGAAAGAGAGAGAACAAAGTAAGAGAAAAATCCTCAGCCCGTACCTAAACACTTGGTGATGTGGTAAAGTTGGTCGATATCAGAGTCCCCTGGAAACAGAGGCTCTCCAGTCAACATCTCTGCTAATAGACATCCAACCGCCCAGATGTCAACAGCCCTGTGGACACAACAGAGTTCACGACATATAAAACTACAGTATATGCCAATTATTTGTATACCTTTTTTCTGTATATTTCGTCTTTCTGTATAGAATTCCAAAACACCAAACCACTTACCATTCACTCAATTGTAAAAATAATGCATATCTGTATAGCCCATAATCGTAAAGTTCGGGGTATTGTATAGAATCTTGTCCGATTTTATCGTAAAATGACCCACAACTACAGGCTAAATTTTGGATTTGAATTGTTGTTTCGGGAGTGGGGACGCCGTCTACGGTTCAACAATCACATTCTTTTGTTACTCGCTATTGTCATACTTGCAAACAATCGATAATGTAGTACCAGAAAATTTGAAGTCAAGCTTTGAACTTCCTCCGCAGTACCATTGGAAGCCGCTAGGAGGCCCATTATCGAACTTGACCCATACCCACCTACCAAAAATCATGAAGATCCATACACAGCTTTTTGAGTTATGCTGTTTACATACAAACACACATGCGACCACAGCCACTCCACCATATGAATGGCAAAACCGAAAACATAACCTTCTGGCAGAGGTAAAGACACCAGTAGTACCGGTATTAGATCATACCATGTGTGGTCGGATTATTGTAGCCTGGAGTCCAGCCTTGTTCTAATCAGCTTTAGTTCGCTTCCGAAGTCAATACTCAGCCAACAAAGCGACTAAAGCTTATTGAACAAGGCTGGGCTCCAGGCTAACTATTGAAGAAACAGTAACTAAGTTAAGAACTCATTTTGTGATATCATTAGATCTCATCCACCAAGATGTCCCGAGGTCATTAGAGATATAAATCATAAACACTGTATGAATTTTAATACGAAAGTCAAAATTCTTGCCTTCACAGGTTTCAATGCTACATAATCTTGTACGTCATATTTTGGGATGTTAGTTGTACTGACTAAGCTTCTAAATCTAAATCACATTTTTGTTTGTTCCTGGAGTCACTTTGACAACTGCCTAACCAAAGCACAGTGTAAAAGATTACAGGTAGTGACTTGTTTTCATATGTTAAAAATCAGAACCACACATCTGAGCCTGGAAAGAGAGAACCGTTGTTGTTCTGACAAGGGCTTGATTTTCGTTTTGAAGATGAATCATCTCGCTCTATCAATCACATCTTCAATTGAGAATACCCTTGGGGCTTATTCCTCCACATCAGTCATGATTCACTTCTTCATTTCAAAGAACTGAGACCACAGCCGAAACTTTCTTCTCTCCTTGATACCAGGCTTGGCGAATCTGGATTTGCCCAAGCATGGCTTTGATCCTGATTCGATCTGCCAAATGGAACCACCCCTGGATCAAGCAGATTCTATGGATCCAGCTCAATCCGCTCCCTTGGAGTCGGATTCGGACCGATTCATACCAGGCTCTGCGAATTGGGATCGATCCAGTGCCTGGGTGACCCCACATTTATGTAGCCTGGTATGAACGTCAGGTCTTTGAGGAATGATCCCAGGAGGCATTTGAGCATGTTTACAGGCTGGGAAAAGTGCTTCAGTACCCCAAAATCAGATGTTTGCTAAATTTAGTTATCTGCATTAGAGCTATTTTTTATTTTCGCTTTTTATCCTCATGATTATGAACACCCAAAGGCCGGCCTCAACGGCTCAAGGGAAATTATTGGGTGGGCCGACTACTCCCTCTTCACAGCCAGGGGCTGAATTGCGAGGAGCGTACAATTGGCGGAATTCTAATAAACCCACAGCAAGAAAAAACTGTTGGTAATTTGTGTGATCAAGAAAAGCACAGGACTTCAGCTACAACTCTAACAGCTATTCCCCAAGCAGACAGTGACCAGAGTCTTATCAATATGCCCAGTGATGAGCCAGCTGCCAATATATATATGAAAATGGGGCATTGATGAGAATTGAGGTCCCAATCTTTCCAATGAACCTTACTAACGATGTGATGTGGCTGGAATATGTTTGGCTTAACAATGTCTAAAAGGGAAAGGATTAGGGAAAATGAGGAAACCACGGGGAAGTTGAAACCCTGGATACCTGTCAAATCTGTTCGAAAGCTTGATAGCAGAAGTGCACAAAGGTGAAATCAACAGAATCTGATATACACAGGGTTTGAATGGTTGTTGTCACAGAATTTTTACCCAATAATGCAAAACTACTAGATAACATTTAACACTAAGGGCTTAATAATTAATAATACATTTTCATTTTACATCATTTTGGAAAACCAGCACACAATTCTTTTTAAAACCATCAAACCATTCTACAATGGCTCACTGCTCTTTGAGGAATATCACTTCCCTTCGATACCATAGACACAGTGCCACATGAAAGGCCACATCAGTCTATCTCCATGGTTCTTTGAAATTCTTTTTTCTGGTATGTAGTACGGACAAGGGAACAAAGAAATAAAAACTCCAGTGCAAACTTTTATAGTCAAACCTGCCCAAGAAGACTACTAAGGGGACCAATAAAATCTGGTCTTTCTGGAGAGGTGGTCACTACAGAAAGGATTCTTCATGCTGGTGTCAAAGGGAAAACTTATCTTAGAGCCCACCAAAAAGGTAGTCGCTTGTACAGGTTTGACTGTAATTTTGTAAAAGGACATCTGATATTGGTTAGGATGTCAATAAAAGGACAAGTGGCTTTGCCTCATTTAGGACGAAATCAGAAAACAAAAAAGTGCTGTAAAACGTCTACGAAACACAGGTTGTGGTCCTGAACTGACGTACCTGCCGTATTTGGTGTCCCCTACTAGCAGCTCGGGCGCTCGGTACCATCTTGTGGCGACGTAATCTGTGTAGACCTCCCCGGGCGCCGCTAACGTCCGTGCAAAACCGAAGTCGCACAGCTTGACTATCCCTGACTTGGAAACTAGGATGTTTTCTGGTTTGATATCTCTGTGAATGATCTAAAGGAGGGAGAAAAGAAATGTGTTGGAAGTCATGTCAGGAGGCAAGCTAGGTTTCTTATACTCTCCAAGCAGAGGTTCGGCTACATCTGGTTTTTGACGTGTTTTTTAGGGGGTTTTGTCTGGCTTTCTATTTTGTCCAATTTTCTTTATGATATATTTGGCTGGCCGGCATAAAGAAGACGGGACAGAATAGAAAGCCAGACAAAATCACCTAAAGAATACCAGACTGTTTCTCATACTCATCACCACAACATTGAATTTGTCAAAAACTTTTGTTTTGTGTTAAGTTTGTTAGTAGGCTATCAATGTCTATTTTTCTCCTTGCTGCCAGCATGAATGAAAAGTAACAAAAACTAACATCCAAGCCATCTGCTAAGATATAAATCCCAAGTAAGCTTTATCCCTCATCTTACCAAAAAGTTTTTTTTTAAATGGTCTATAATGCTTTCTCTAACTAAACTTTAACAATAAAACCATATAAGGTAAGCCATATGCACTGTTCACGCCCCTTTATTCAGAGGTCGCTTTGTTTAAAAACCACTTGTATGTGGAGAAATACAAACAGAGACAGTTTACTGACTTTCCCCCACCTGAAGTGCAAACACTACTACCCAGGCAAACAGTGAGAAGATATGAGACAACAGAAATTCTATAGACTGACATGTTTGACAAACGTCTACCAGATAGACTGTACCCCCCAGTAAGTGTTAGGTACTTGTGAACCAGGTAACCAACTGATATCTACATGAAAGTGTTTGAAAGCTTAGCTACGATTTATAAACAGAGCGTCCAAAAATGAGAAGGGGGGGATACGTTGTAAAAGTTGGAACTATAGTTCCCCAATGGGCTCTATGGGTTAACAATTACCTGGTAGCTTAGGCCTAGGAAAAAAAATTGTGTTTCCGGTTACCCGACCGACCCTAGCAAACCCCCCCCCCCCCTAGCTTTCTTTTTGGGTGTCGGTCGCTGGGAAGGGACATAAAAAAAAATTATTTTCGATCTGACATCTGAACTTGTTTAAAAAACAGCGTGCGAAATACCCGCTTGCGCAGTTGTGTACCGCAACGATATTTTCATTGGTGCAAGTTATATCTAAACCCAGGTTGCGCAGAGCAGTACCTAAATTTCGGGCCTGAGAACTCGACTTTGCGGTAATGATTTGCACGAAGTAGAAAATTTGGACCAAGGAAGCTCTACCCTTCTACTACTCTACGTCCTAGGCCTTAGCATGTCAATCAACTTACATGCTGTCTCAGTGTCTGATATGAAGAAAAAACAACAGTGACAGTCTAGAACTTCTTTTTCCAAGATTGAAAATACAGAAGAGACTCTATTCTGTTACTACAGTGTTTTTCAGCATTCAAAATTAATCAAATTGCAGTAACTCCCCTCCAATAATGGTTTCTTCCATCGGTTGCTAGGTAACAAATGCTTCCCATCAGTTGCTATGGTAACAAGAGAAAGGTAACTTACGTTGTGATTATGGCAGAATTCCGTTCCTTTCAACACCTGCCACAATATCCGCTTGGCGTGAGTTTCGTTCAGTCCGTTTGGATATCGTTCTAGATCGTCTAGAACCGTGTGGTCCACAAATTCAAATACTAGATATAGTCTCTTCTTTCTCCGGAATACTTCTATCAAATTCACCAGGTTTTCATGCCGTAGTTGCTGGAAAAGAAGACCACGCACTGTTATAATTCATGATTACTAGTAACAAAACGATTAAAAAAGACCTAGAAATTCAGTAATATCACATTGACTGTAATATGATTTCAAGAATACAATTTTGCCAATTGCATACAACATAAAAAGAAAGACCAATTCAACGTTTTTGCATTTATATATTGCTTTCTTCAGAAATTCTGCAATATAAATCATCATTAAATTCGGCTGCCTGCCTAGACTTGCTTGCCTAAGTACATACAAGTATAGTTCTTTATTCCCTTGTCCAGAATGGCCATATAATTGTAACCTTTATTGACTCATAGACAAGTTCCCTGTATGGTTAAATACACTATGTACAATACTACTGACATCCATACAAACTCGGACAATGCTGAACACATTTACATTCCCATGAAAGGATGTCAGATTTCTGTGGACTTTTCTTGTACACGGTCATTCAAGCACGTAGGCTCTCCTGACCCAGAAAACCGGCGCAAACACGAGGTTATCATCCATGCGGTATGTTGTCGTGGTATCCATGGCAACGCAGAAGTTCAAAGGCCACTTGCATGATGTAAACTTGTCTCGAAGCATTCGAACTTTCACGCAAGAATCTGGCAATGAAAACTAACAGCTGTCAATGCTGAGAAACATCAAGGATCCTGTCTTTAGGTCAGACACTATCGTTCTTGAAAGTTTTACGGATTAAACCATGATAATCTAATTATGTACAGAAAAGAAAATACATGTACCTTTATGACAAAGGATAAAATTATGAAAAACTTGAATATGTCATGTCTCTGTTCTTGAAGTGAAGTTCAATTAAAGAACTAGTTTACTAAACTGGTGGTAGGTCCACAGGTAAAGTAATGACCTAGGTTGTGTATATATATAACGTTATGTAGATAAGACTTTGTACAAACATGGTACCGGTATGCCAAACATTGTTAACCTTTGAATCCGCGCTGCCAGTGTCGTGTGCTAAACTTTCAAACAAGTCGAACCGCCGGCATGCTGCGACATGTAAACACTGCTAATTGAGTTCTTGGCTACACACGCCAAAGTTCTCTATCAGTGAACGATTTGGTAGATTCTCTTCAGCCATACCTTCTTCAGCTGAGTTACCGATACCTAAAGGATTGTCTGGCAAAGAACTTGTACATTTGTATATATAGTCATCTACGTGTATTAACCTGATAAATCTATTTATAGAACAGGGCTTGAAATACTGGGTGCATGTGCACTTTTGTATGCCCAAAATTGGAGCTGTGCACCTAATTTTTGACAAGTGTACCTACTGGTAGATATTTTTGTAGGCTATTGGGTAAAGGTGCTACACACACAAGCTAGTTTGTACAGATATTCTTGAAATTTGAGTATCAAGAAAATCAATTTAATCCTCAATATAACTTTGATATATTACTTGTGCACCAGAAACCAGTGCACCTGTTCCAAAAAATTGATTTCGAGCCCTGCAGAACATGAAAACACATTTTACGAAAAACTTACATGGCATGATACTAAAGAAAACAGACCATTTACTCAACTGATCATGAGTAAAAACATGCTCTGTCCAAGGCTACTATGACTCAAGAGTATGAGATTACTGCATATTTGCTTACATGCAAGCTGCATGCACACCTCTCTTTTATTTACATTTCCCAAAGTGCACACCTGCAGTCTTTATTTGATCAAGTAAAGTTTGGTACCTTACTTGACTTCACTATCAAGGGTTGGAGTCGCTACCACAGACAAAATGCCAAATATTTCTTGTTCATAATATTCAACCTGTTTTGAACATAGCTTTCAGAAGATGCTTCGTTACCCTCTTTAAGGGATAGAACATGGGCTGTTGCTGTTGTGAAGGAAGGTCGACTCAAGTCGGTAACGGGAACCGTATAGGTAACCAACCAGGGCGAGGGTCAACCCCACACAAACACGGGACTGCGTATCCGGCACAAAGGTGTAGAAAGAGGTTTAGGATTACAAGCGCAAGTCAATGTCCCTTTCTTTCTTATCCTTGTGGCTTAGAAAGGTCCCTTCAAAGAGTTTCATCAACTTCTTATGTGTCAAGTCTCCGATAACAAATCAGGGCTATTCAGCATAGCAATACATAAACAATCCGAACAACAAACACTCTCAAATATGAATAATGGGCCATTAGATTACTAATAATAATGGCTACAAATGTGTATTCCTACTAAGGTTAATGTGACAGTTAGATTAGGCCAGTCACAATTCAAAATCCCTTTGGGGGTTTGTTTGCGTTGAAGTCTACAATCCATCAGACATAAAATGTTTAATAACTGTAGATGATTGAAACTTATTACTGTACTTGATATATGGCTCTGAATACATATCAATCTCTGTTTACTGCAATATAGTTTTTGATTCATAAGACTGACAAATAGTACTGACGATAATACAGACACAGGAATGTATAAACACTTTGAATGTTTTGCACCATTCTATTCTTCCAGGTTAGTTTACGTCAATAAGATTGAAGATAAGAACTTAATTGATCCGTGGAATACAATCAGAACCATTAGCGATCACTTCCGTGAAATCAACGGGAGGCCACGGCTGAGCGCACGACAAAGATGCCCGAGCGAGCATTACTCAGCTCGCTGCGTCTTTAGAAGGACCTTTCTTTCTTAACAGCTGGAAACCGACCCCCATTGATTGCGAGGACAACAAAAGAGCTGTTAGACATAAGCAGGCTAACACTAGGCAACATGGGTTCCGCCAGAACAATAGAAAAATAGACCGTTTTATCAACACCTGCATTAAAAGAGTAAATTGAGATTGTAATAAGTAACTGTTCTTTTAAATTGGAAGACTGAATGGAAAAGGAAGACAAAGTAGGTAGAGCCTCCAAATTGAAGATTCTGTGGCTTGAATTTCGATCACCACTTCCAGTGTTAGAAGTTGAAGTTATGTTTAAAAAAATCCAAACACAGAGTGTTTATTACTACTACAGTAGTAGTATGCTGCACCTGCATAAAACACTGCCCATTTGAAAAGGTCTACATTAAGAATATTACATCAATTATAATAGTAATTGTTGTATTACAGATATTTTGCTTTTGGAGTTGAGTACTAGTATTGTTGTACAATTGCCAATTTGTCATGAATAGTAAATTAAGATTTTATTGACATTCATGTCTCAGAGGGCCAATTCCACATCAGACTGTAACAAAGTGTCTAAAAATAAGAACAGGAAGTAATCTAATATTAGTAATAATAACTATTATCAATTTGTAGGAGTGCATTTTACTATTCATCCTTTAATCTCCTAATAGTAAGTTCTAATTTCTTGTAATAACAAATGTTAATCCTTTGTCACCATTGACTATAACTAGTACCAATATCTGGGCTAAAAATAACATTTTGGACTATGCATGAAAAATTTTGACTTTGAGATTACAGAAAAAAATTGTAAAGAATCTGCCATTTGGCAAGCTAAAAGAACACAGGCACTGTATTATGAATTATATAATATATATATATATATATATATATATATATATGTATATATATATTTTGCTATAGAATATTTCAAGCCACTTCTAAAGGCTTAGGGTAGAATTTACAACTTCTTCTGCTAATATATCACGTATGAATAGAAAGCTTTCATCATATACATTAGCCCTCACAAATTCATGCTGCCAATCATCTAGAAAAATTCATTGAATAATTTATGACCTGCCATGGACATAATGTCACATAGTAATGTATCACTTTCGATATCTTTTCCTCTATTTTCAGTAAGTACTTGGAAAATTTCCCCAGAGAGGGGTGGCTAAATCTCTTGGTATCTTGGAGAGATTGCAGCTTAATAACAGATTAAACAGACTTTTGATGTGACAGAATTTTAATGAGTGATAGTTCTGTCATGACAACCCCTAGAGATTGTGTTCATACAATTATATATAGTTCTTTAAAAAAAGTATCAAATGGTATGCTTTTTAATCAGGCAACTGTAGCATCGTGGTGGTGTAATGGCAGGGCATTTTGCCCAGAATCCCCGTTGATGTTGTGCCCTTGGGAAAGGGTTAACACAAATTTCCTCACTTCACTCAGGTGAAAATGGGTACCTAGATTAAGTTAGGGATGTCCCTCGTAAAGGATGTGTAACGGAGGTCCCGTGTTTGAGGAGAGTCACATCTCTTGCCCGTACAAGAACCCATCCTACTTATCAGAAAGAGTAGGGGTCTTTCCTGGTGTGAGTGGATCAAATAAATCTGTCCGGCTATACAGATTGTACAGTTCAGTACCAACCTGGTGTGTTACACAATGAGACGGCTTACCGAGTATACAACACAAACAGAGCACTGTTTCTTCCAACTTTGTACACTTCAATGGTTAGAATTAGCTAGAAAAGTGCATTTCATACAAGTTTACAATTGTTGTACTGCCTCTAAACTTTTTATCTGTACAGCATTTCATGGCGAAGCTGGCACATAAGCTCTGAATAAGATTTTTACCAAGATATAACAAAATAGGAAGCTAAAGACTATATGGTTAATTCTGTTTATCAAAATCATGCACATGATATTAGTAATGCTGGTGACAGATTTATAGTGTACAGTAATCAGGCAATAGACAGTTGAGTGATTATCACTAAGTAACTCCATCAATCTGAAGTGACACCCACAGTAGCTTATGCTGCTATGGTCTTCAATACTACCGGTTATGATATGAATCGTAAATATACGTTTTGATGGCTTCATGTATTATCTATATTCTTATATATCTGTGTAGTGAGAGTACAAATTGTGGGATCACGCTAAAAAATAATTGTCTCATGGAGTCTGTGAGTCCTGGATGGGCCCAGAAGATCGAGATAAGGTTGACCATTTTCACACCTGATTTTATGCGCCACTGCCCCCCACCCACCTTTACCAGGCAACCAAACCACTCCATTATGTCCAGTCTTAACCGGGGTAAACAACTGGCCTCCTACTCCATAGTCTGGCTTTACCGTTTTCGATTCCTGATAAGATAGCGTCGTGTGGGGCTCTTCTGTCCCGGCAGCACACAGATATGACAATGCTTTGTTTGGGGAGGGATAATTTATCAGATTGAGCACCATGATTCGTCTGTTGTTATGGGTAAGATTGCATGACTTCCTCATACAATGCCACAATGACCCGGCGAGTTTTGTAAACAGCTCCAAAAGATGGAGTTTACGCGGTTCTCGAGTGCTTTATGGTCAAGATAACAGTTCATAAAAGAGTGTTTATGCCAAGAAAGGAAGGACTGGCCCTTTGCAGTGTCCTGGTTGTGTATACATAATCGTAAAAGCAATCTTACAGTGGTATCACCTTCCCTTGTATACCATCTTGCACACAAACACTTTGGAAAATAGGCTACAAGGGCTTTTGCAAAGATATCCGAATAATTCCATTGACTGAAAAGAGTCGTAAGCTAACATAATATGCTACAGTTTTCTCTAGATCATAAAGAAATGAATTTGTATGAGTCTGCTTTCTGTTATGGCTGTCAATCATTTTGTCTTATTGCTTGTTGTAATGATTTATAATGAAACTTTGATGAATTGTAATTATATTCACTACATACTGTTCATCGCTTTCAATGTGCCCAGACTAGAAACGAAATATATCACCCTGGGAAAAAGAATTTTTGTTGTTGCAACCTTTGGCCCTTGCCAGCTAATTACACTAAATTGTATGCAAAATTTCTGGTAATTTGCTGGTGTATGTATCACATTTGTATTGTATACCCGGTAAACTGCCTCATGGCATAACACATCAGCTTTGTCCTGAACAGTACAAGCTGCATATCCGGATTTAATTGATCCTCTCACACCAGGAAGGACTCCCACTCTTTTCTATATACAAGGAAAAACCTCCTTGCTACATAAGAGTGGTGGATTCTTTAACCAGCTCGAGGTATGGCTCTCCTCAAACACAGGACCTTCAATTAACGTCCTATCAGAGGGATGTACTCAACCAAAGTCAGGTACTCGTTTACACATGAGCGAAGTGAGGAAATTTGTGGTAAGTGCGGACACAACGTCAACGGAACATGTCAAGGGATTCGAACCCAGAACCTCTGGGTTCTGAGCCAAATACCATTACCGTTACGCCAACGCGACACCACATCCACTGAGACGCCACCTACCAGGTTGCCTGGCGCACTGTGCCCTTTTCTTCCTTTACTCCATAACATGTTGTACAGGGTAATGTGTTGGAATTAGCCTGGGGATATGTAATGTAGGTGCTTGTAAATATCAGCTCTAATGTGGGACTCTTTGACAACTCCTTTCCACACTGTTCAGACCTTTGGGACTAAAGGCTTAGCTAAACAAACACATGTCCACGCCAACACAAGCATTCATTAACTGTTAGAGGGGTGCATTTAGGCATTCATACGAATTTTACGGGATCATAAGAGTTTTACTAATAGTAAAGATCGTATATATATATATCCTGAAAAAGCTTCAGTAAGCTTCGTATGTATCTTATTGTAGTGTATTGTATAGATTTTGTAAAATTTGCATGTCTCTTAGTAGTGGATCGTATGAATTCCGAAAAAATTTGTTTGTATTTCATAAAACTTGTATGCATTCCGTAAAATATGTATGAACACCGGTATGTTCCTGCAAGTTGATTTTTGGCATGAGAACTTAACGTTAACGTTGTTACTTACCTTTAGCATTCTAACCTCCCTCATGGCGATTTTTTTCACCATTTTGTCGTCTTCGCTTTCTAAGAATTTCTTGATGGCCACCAGCTGCCCAGTGTCTTTATGTCTGCATTTCATGACCATGCCGTAGCTGCCCTCCCCCACAAGCCCCAAGTTCTCATACTTTTCCATTGCAGCAAAATCCTGGTATCGTCACCTCAGAGCCATGCTAAGATCTACAGGAAAAGAAGAAAATATACATTATGCATGTTTGTTTTTATTAGATTCAATCTTTTTGTGGGTTGACTTACGCATATCATAAAGGTTTTAAATCCAGAGGAATGCATTGTTATTGCTGACAGTAATTTGTTTAAGGTGATTAAAATAGCACAGGCTATAATCTTAGGGTGTGAACTAACTTAAGACAGCCTTAAGGTTGCCAAGGTTCCAGCCCATAACACAGCTTGTTAAGACACATTCCAACTTACCTCACCTGCATACAAACACACCTGTCATTCTAGAACTGTCTGACTTGTAAAGTTAGAAGACTGGAGAGCTAAAAACACTGAAGTTTGCTGTTACCGGTAAGAATTCCTGAGAAAATCCTGAGATTTCTTGAGAGGGAATCTTTTAAGAAGCAGGCATGCAAGGCGCACATTTTGTGTACAGTAACTTGGTAACCTGATCAGCCTGGCTTCACCCTCTCAAAATGGCCGCGCGAGTCGACAGGTAGCAAGCACCTGTTACCTGTCCCAGAAATGGCTCGATTCTAACACCTGTCTGCACCTGTAAGACCACAGGCGCTTAAGAAAGGCGAAGAGTGAAAGTTCCTTACAGACTTGGCTCCTCTTGTGGTCACACTTTGCTCAACAAACTACCAGAGGCAGACGGTTGTTGACTGTATGTTTGAAGAGGCCGATTTTCTCCATTGTGTACTGGACACACAAACTTGCTCAACAAGCGGCTTTATTTATAAACGTTTGTCACCTCCAAACAATAAGGTTTATAAACTCAGCTTATTTTCAGAAACAACACGACACAAACACCAGCCTGGTTTCCCTTTTTTGATGCGTTTGACGACATTGTTGCGTCAGAGGGGTGTGTTTGGTAGTTTGAGGTTTGTGACGGTTTCCATTGTTACGGTGTCTATTTCATAAATATGAATAATTCACAACCAAATAATCGATTACAGGAATGTACACTGATTGCAATCATGGAAATCTCTAAAGAAGTGTACTGTCATGAGTGAGGGGGAAAACGTATAAATCTGATAATGTCTTCCCATCGAAGTGAAGAAAGGCAACAACTTGTTGGGATATCATGATGGCATCTGGGTGTCATTTTTCTCCAGAGTCGTTTCAAAAAATGTTTTCGCAAGCCTGTGAAAACACGGCGTGAACCAAAGGGTTTACAAAATGACTTCCAGAGTCCTTTATATTTGTGATATATGGCCTAATAATTCAGGGAGAACACACTCTCTAGCTGTATAAACAGACTGGGGCAATGAGGGCAAGTTTACAAGTCGACTCACCTCGCCAGATATAGCGTCTGAGGGCCGGGCTGAGTGCCTCTCGACCCGCTCTGAAGAACAAGCGGCACAATCCTGTACCAGAACGGCTGGAACGGCGGCTTTTCTCCCGCTAATCCCCCTGGAAACCCCTCAACAAACGGCTGAACACCGGAGTATAAACCTTCCGTACGTCTGGGAAGGCTGGAGGGAGTAATAAAGAAGCTCGTCTGGTGTGTGAATCTCCGACAAACAAGATTAGACGAGACCGCGAATCAGGAATGTTGGGTTCGAATCTTCTCCAAGCAGTCTCATGTCCCCGGACGCCTCCTTATACAGGCCGATCTTCTTCTTGTCTAGGTCTTCAAGACAATGTTGTTATTGCTGTGCTTGGTGAAGACAGGCCGAAGATCAAGAAACTTGCAAGACGACTCCGTGATGTCCCAAGTGCCAAATCCTTGAAGCCAGGCTTGATAAGTTGACCAGAAATCCCGGGTTCGAATTTCCAAAAATCTTGACCCGACGAAAAATTCCACCAAGCAGTCACCGAAATGTCCTTTCTTTTCTTCTCCCCAGAAACCCTACCAGTTAAAGATCTCCGGGGATTGGAGCTCAGATCAATGTTGATCTTCAAATAATAAACAAGCTCAGCTAATCATTACAGCCGGGGATATTGTGTTAAAAAAATACCTCGGCGATCGGGAGACAAAAATCCTGGGTTCCCCTCTCAAATGCACGTGCCGGGCCTTGTATACAACCCTCCCGACGAGTGTATACTTTCTCTGCCGATCGATTTGTGTTGTCTAAAACGTGATTTACAGAAAGCTGGCTGTGGTAAGTAGACTGGAGTTTAGCGGGTTGTCCATTGGAGAGAAGTGAGCGTGGAGAGGGAGAGAGATCGTGTTCAGCGCGCCCTGTTGTCTGACGTGAGGTAGCCACGGACAACACGCCGTCACAACAGCCGGCTACACGCCCGCCGGAAAACAACAGGCGGTTCTTCAAGCAGATGGGAGGTTTCGAAATATTGTGACATAAAATTTACGAGAAATGAACAGAAACACAAAACAGTATGATAAAGACATGTATTCGCCAAAAATATCATTGATGTGTTCTACCGGTTGGTAAAGTTATCCTGCTCTGTGTATGGTGCGACTCCTTGCGTTCATAATTCAAAGTACAGCTTATCCAACTTGTCTCTAATGGCTCTAATGGGTCTCTAATACATACATACATACAAATATTAAGATATCTTGCTGCAATTCCCAACTATCGTGTGTTATACTTAAATTTTGAATCAAACCATCGACGATGAATGAAATCATCGTCACAATACTAACGTTAACATTAAGTAACCATATAACGTTTACGTGTTACTGCATGATATTTCTACTCGCTACTGCATGCACAGATGACTGTGGACTTTTACTCATTCCCATCATTGACAAAATGTAAGATTTTCGCCTTTGATCATTTTGTAGCCGCTAACAAACTCTAACGTTACCTGTAAGGTCCCAAGAGTCTATACAAGGAACGGGAGGAGAAGCAGTTACGGTAAGAGCGGAACGGCGTGCGGACCGTCCCACCATCACGTGTTCACCTGTCTCGTCTTTCCCTCAGGTGAAAACTGTACTAACGGGGTCAGGTGAGATCCATGTGGCTTGACGCTAACAGAAACTGTTAACTCCCAGCCGTTCAAAAATGCCTACAGTCCCGTCTGGCCAAAAAGGTCCAATACGACCAAGGAGGTTATATAGTCTATATAACCTCCTTGATACGACTAAGTTGTCATTTTGTTAGTTTACTGTTAACAGTTACTTTGTACGACGATCGCGAGCTAGGTAGGTACGGTTGGCATCAGAGACAGGTGTAGTAGCGAAAGACTACTACAATTTAGTATAAACTTTGTTTAGAAGGTTGTCTTCATTTGGCCGTCTTGCTACTGCTGGTATTACAGCTATCGACGCGTATATATGTTGTGATAACTAAGCTACAATATACATTGGAATTGTAGGTATTAAACCACACATGGCCAGATTATGACATCTACTTTTTCGCAAAATAGCCCAAAATGTGTTGCTGTTAATGCTGTTGTTTCGTAAAGGATGTGGTTACCAAAGAAAACAAACGGAGGTGTTAGAAAACACAACAGTTGTTACGTCATGATCTGTAAATTATACCTACCATATCCTGCCTACACATGTACAGTACTGGAGCCGTACTGGAGCATTCTGGTCAAAAACACTTTCCTAGGCTAGTCCGGGTACCAACCGCTGTCCGTGATAAGCAAGCGAAAATATTGAGCCAGCGGTTACTAGATCTTACTACGGAGGATGGCACCCAGGCTATTCCTAGGCCCTTCAACCGGGAAAAAAGACAACTTGTTAAACGAAATTGACTTCGCCTTATGATGATTAACGTTACTCGTACATTTAAATTTACATCTAGGTTGTGCGCTGGGTTCATGATGTAACGTCAGTGCGTTTTGTCACTGTATCTATAAATATTTCTGCTATGCTTACTTTTGAAGGTGGCCATTTTTCGTTTCCATATCCACTTTCTTTTTCTTTATTCTACTCTAAGTCTCTTTACAATTTCTCTCACCGGACTCAATATCATCAATACATGATGGAATGCATAGTGCAAACAAAATCATTCGTTGCCAAAGTCAAACCCTACACAACAAAGGAGTGGACAGATCTAGTTATCTCTTTCTTTTGTTTCTTTTGACAAACACATCATGTCCCTGTCAACGGGAAGGTTTGGGAGTGTGCACGGTATATGTAACGTCATACACATCCTCACGACCAACAGTAGAAATGCAGAAATTTCGTATCCTGCAGAACCAGAAATGACCGCCAGACGTCCCCATTGTCAGGGGAAGGTGGCCCTTGATGATGACCGCGCAGATGTTGTACTTGTATCCTTGTCACCCGGGGGTAGAACCTGTGTTCTCAGTAGAACCTGTATTAACTTTCATGCTAAGACCTAAGCATGTTGCTTCATTTGCACTGGTGGAACACCGTGATTCGTTACGTTACACATATTAAACTTAAGTTCGTGGGTCAAACCAAGGCCTTTGCTTGAAGGCTTTGGGCCAAGCGGTAATAAGTGACTTATGGCGACTCAGCATGAACAGCGAGTAAACTAACGACCGCAGAGAGCCATGGCGACGAGTGGGGAAGTGCCGCACGATGGCGGGACCGTGCCCGAAGAGACTGGTGCCAACCCTCCGTCGGAATCTGGCAGAGACCATCCTCAGGTAAAATGTTATCTCCTCCGTTCAATATATCCACTAGTCATAGCAGTAGGAAGAGACGACCCTTAAAAATGCAACGCATGGTGCTGAAAGAAAAGGCTAGCCTTATTTACTTAGTGAGGGTGGCAGTAAATAATATGTACCATATTTTCACTTCTCGAATCAATTTGTACTCATGAAATTTGACGCCAAACGAATCCAACTGTATTGAACGTATTTCGAGCACAAGAACCATTTGTAGTACCGATGAGGTTAAAAATATTTCGATGAGGTTAAAAATGAATATTTTTAACCTCCTTGGTAGTGCCGAACAAAGTCTCTGGGTGCTATCAGAACTTTTCAGGCTAGCGTTCACATGTCACTCACTCACTCTCTCCCATAGCTTATATAGTTCACATGTCAGCAGTAGCTTTATGCCATGTGTATGTGTTCCTTACGTATACATTGATGATATCTATTTTCTCTTCTATGACTTTAACCCTACCGACTAAGGGTAAGTTAGTAGACCTAATGATGTCTTCGCAAACAAACATTCAAATCAAAGTAAAAGTCGAGGGGGCGGGGCCTGTCACAATGTACTTTGCCTCAAAACAAGCCTTGCCGTGGAGCTCTCCAAGTAGATGCGCTGCTCTGGATATTTTTGGTTAGTTTCAGCTTTTTATGTCTGAGTGAGGTGGCAATAGAAACCTACTTTCTATAGCTTGAAAGTTCATCCGTGTTGGTATAAATCATTCTGAAACAAGCTTTAACTGTTATTTCCAACACAAAAATTGGATTACCCAAATGTTCGACTGTACGACACCAGTCTTTGTCAAGGATTGAGCAATCCGCTACTCTATGATCCACTGCTCACCGAGTCGCGTGTGTATCTGCATAACGTGACGTCATCCCAGCGGTGGATTGCTCACTCCTTAACAAGGACTGGTGTCGTACAGTCGAAAATTTGTGTTGGAAATTACAGTTGTTTCAGAATACTTTCTAACATATGTTGATATTTCACCACAGAGCAAGCTTCAGTGGAAAATCCAGCAGATCCTCAGTCTGAAGAAGTACGCGAGAGACTACCGCGTCATCAAAACTGGCTGTCTGGTCCTGGCCTGGATAGCTATGGTAAGAAAATAGTTAACCAGCCTGGACCATGGAATGATTTCCAGTCCCATGAGGTTTCTATTGCTAAAAGTAAATGAGGGGGATCAGCCGGAATAGGGAGAATAGTTTGCTTGCCAGACACTTTCTTATTCGTTATTTATATGCCAGAAATTTCAACAACAATATTCCCCCGGGCCCCGAAAGAAGTCTTATTGAATAATGTTGCACACCTTCCCTTTCAACGTTCGTGTAACATAACCTGCATTGTAACCTGCACCCCAATTTTTTGACTGTGCACCTAGTCATTTTTGTTGGCTACAGGTTAGAGGTACTATTGAACACAAGTATACAGAATATTCTTGTAATTCTAAGTATGATAAAAAGCCGCAATATAACCTTTGTTGCACTTTGTACTTCAGATTTAAGTTCTTAAAAGAGACAGTAGGGTTTGTAAATATGTTTCGCTGAAATTCTACTTTGTTTTATGTTGTGCACGCAAAATTGTTTTGTGCACCTACATTTTTAGTACTCTCCAAGCAGAGGTTGAATGGGCAAGGAAAAAAACGGCATATGATAAAACGGTGACGATCTGCCCATTCAACCTCTGCTAGGAGAGTACATTTTAGGTCATACCAATGCGCCTATCCCCATAAATGAATTTCGAACACTGAATCTCTTTCTCCCCGTGAAAGGGACTTTACCATCGCATGGTGGCGCCCACTCTGATCGACCTGAAGGATCGGCTGGGCGTGAACTACGAGGAAATCTCGCGAGCTTTGCTGTGCCACACCATCGGCTACTTCCTCTCCAACATGGTAGGGGGCGTCGTCGTCGATCTATATCCAGGTACTGTAATTCACCTTCACGGTAGCAAAATTCACGGTGTAACTGTAAGAAAAATGGACATCTTCACTGAACTTTTAACTTCACGGTGGCGGCAAGTGATTTACAGAACGGATGTGTGATGGAATCATAAATGTTAGCAACAGTTTTTTTCACGGAGATGATAAGTTCGAATTCACGGTACAGAGGTGACAGTGAAAACAGTGAACATAGAGAGTTGCAGTGAAAGAAACAAGAATTACAGTATGTCCTAGGGTCACATTTCGTAACAGTCACTCGGCGGGGAAAACTCACAAGAAGTAAACAAAATACTGTAAATGCATTTAAGTTCGCATGGTTTTATTTCGCGGTAGGGAGAAAATGGAGTGTTAGCGGCCGCGGTGGTTTTAAGTTCGCGTTTAAAACAATAGTAGCGCTACAGTGGTAGGTGGGCAAAAAGTTTTGCGGTGGTTTCAAGTTCGCGCTGAAGATTTCACCGCGAAAACCGCGAACATAAAACCACAAAGAACATTTCTGCATTCACAGTAGTCACTCATGCGTATACCTTGTGTTTAATTCTTGATAAACGTTTTTATTTTTTCGTTCCTGGGCCCCGGTTTGGAAATGAGGCCCAAGCATTCTTTGAAGAAAAGGATGATTTTGTAACCGTTTTGTAAGCTAAAATATTTATGGTGGATTTTATGTACACGTTTCTCTACCGGTCTGCTGCAGGTCTGGTGGACATGGTGATTGCTTCCTCCCTCCTGTCGGCAGGGATCGGCTCTATCGGCACGCCCTGGTCCCGCTCTCTGACGCTCACCGGCTTCTGTAAGCTACTCACCGGGTTCGGGCACGGAGCCACTGACGCGGGTACGTCAAACACTGCACAACGAGGCCAATGTCGTGGATGTGTTGTACATGCACATTATTAATGAATGAAGACCTTTATTGCACATTTCTGCCACACTTGGCTAAGTACAGGTCACAAGAAAACAAAAGAACAAGTACAGTTCACGGATACAAAAAGAATTTGACTATCTTAAGATAAATTTTACTTCTCCTCGCTTTGCGGTTAACTATAGTAAATTTAGATATAAAAGAACAGACATGTTTTTCAATGGGAGGTTTGTCTAGTCGCATTAGGAATATGAATTTTTGTACAGTACTTAAATGTGTGAAGTATGGAAATAGGTTTTGTATATTGAACTGTTTTGTGACGGAAAAGCTTGTCGAAGATTATAATTATTGTCGACGATATCGATTCTGACATTATATCACTGTCGCATAAGATAGAGATTGTGCGACGTAGATGCATGCACGTGAGTACACTATCGTAAATAATGGATAAGAATCTAGATCTACGCAGCCTTTTATTCACACCGAGGTTTCGGTGACCGTCTGTCACCTTCCTTAGGGCAATCCAGCTACAGGTGTCGCTGCTTACAGATGCGGACCCAACCGTATCTGTAAGCTGCCTACAGCTGCAGTGGCAAAGTGGCCAGTCAGAATTGCCATGAGGAAGGTGACAAACGGTCACCGAAATGTCGGTTTGAATAAAACACTTGGTTGCGTGACTTACCAGTAACTTAAACTATTCACGGATGTCGTAAATTATGTTTTCAATATTATTAGTGCCTGTTGATATCTTATCTACATTGTACTTATTCTTACAGCTGGTACTGTGACGGTGATCCAGCTCTGGGGGGACAACTCTGCGCCTGCGCTCCACATCATCCACATGGGGTACCCGTTCATCGCGCTCTTCGTCCCCTTCATGGCACAGCCGTTCCTCTCCCGGCGTCCAGAAGTCAACGGCACGGCCACCCCTCCGCCTCTCACCGTAGAGGAAGCCTGGCGCACGTCCAGGATCGAACAAGCTTACCTCATCCCCACATTCGTGTCCTTTGCCGTCTCTGTCGTATTCTTGTCCTTCCATTTCTACTTCTCCCCAAAATACCAGCCGGATCTTGCGCGTCCGGATTTTCTGGGTTGCTTCAAATCGAAGAAAAAAACTGATCCGGACGCTTCAGATCCGGATCCGGAAGTGCAGCCGTTTTGGAGACGTTTCCTGTCGTGTTGGAGTTCCCTCCAGGGACTTTTCTCTCCCGGCAGGTGCGTGAAGGGAGAACCTGTTCTCGGGTCTTTCTATGTCGTCCTGTTGTTCCTGTTCTATCTGGTGTACCTGTCGGGGGAGGTGAGCCTGTTTGAGTACCTTTTTGCCTACAGTGTGGAGAGTGGACTCTTTGACAAAGACGGCGCCTCTCTGGTGTACTCGTGTTTCTTCCTTTTCTTCCTCCTGGGCCGAGGGTTCGGCGGGTTCGGGTCCCACTGGGTGCCGGTGGGCCTGCTGATCGGAGTGTCGCTCTTCCTTCTCCAGATCGTCGGGATCGAGTACTCCGTGTGGGGAGTTAACGACAGCACGGTGTTCTGGGTGCTGACGTGCGTGGCCGGGTTCTGCTGCGGCCCGGTCCTCCCCGCCTGCTCGGCCTGGGCGAACCACTACCTGGACCTGACGGGTGTTCTCGTCGTGGTCATGTTCGTCGGAGCGTCTTTCGGCAACATGATCGGCACCTACGCTACGGGGTACTTCTTCGAATACGCCGGGATAGACTCCATGTTTCACGGCCACATCGGCTACATGGCGATCACCATCGCGGTGTTCTTCACCATGCAGTTCTCCATGTCTGTCCTGTTCAAGGACAGGATGCAGAGGGCTGGGGAAGAGGATGAGGACGAGGAACCAGAAGTTGAGGCCATCACGAAGGTCTAGAGTGACATGGAAGCTACTCTCCAAGCAGAGAGGCTTCTTCTTGGCGTCAGTTTAGACCTTTTTGTCGTGCTTTCTATCAAATTTGTCAGGGTTTCTCCTGGTTTGACCGGCGGACAAGAAGACTCCAACAAAGTAGAAAGCCCGACAAAAAGGCCTAAAAAGACGCAAACAAGTCTGAGCCGAACCTCTGCTACTCTGGAGAGTAATGGAAGCTTTGTTGACGCCACAAAAAGTACGGTGACTTTCGTACGGCCAACTACAAACTACAGAATAGAAATCTGAAAATTCTAAACTGGTAGCCAGACTGAATCATAAATGATTCCAACAGTTTTTTCACGGTGATGATAAGTTCACGGTACAGAGGCGAAAACAGCTAGTCACATAAAGTTACAGCGAAAGAAACAAGAGTTACAGTACTAGTATTTCTTTCGAGTTTCCTAGTTGTAAAATGGGATGTATGTTGAATAAACACGAACGTTGCATTTTAGGCTGAATCTTTTAATGATGCACACATTGCCGAGAAAGTTAGTCCAATGGTGGCCGACGGTACGCAGCAACCTGTAGCTTTGTTTTGTCGTCTAAATCTCCCCAACATCACCTTGTTTGTGTTACATGGCACTATATACTAGTACATGGCACTCAGGGATAATACATGGGGAAGGACAGGAAAATCGCCGTGTATCCCATGAACCCATTATTGTCTTTTCCATTATTCAACGTGCAGCAGATTAAAGTATGCGGTCGTTACACCGTACGTGTGTTCTGTCTGTTCAATTCTTGTTGCAATATTTAGGTCGGGGTTCAGTCTAATGTAAGGTGCTTTATATGCCAGCTTTTTATTCTCCATAAGATTTGATTAGGGGTCATCAGCAATTCATATAATACAAGTCCTCATAAGCACTTCAAGTGTGTGGCCATACCCCGTAAGATCTGCTTCTTGTATGCTATGATGCGTAGAAAAGCCTTTCATCAATCCAGAGTTGCACCATCCAGCCATCTGAAAACCCATGATATCGTCATCACCGTGCCCAGACCAATGAGTTAGAGAGGAAGCCCAAACATCTGACATCCTTCAAGAAAGAGTGGTTTATGTATAACTCATCTGTTACTAAGTTCCTATGTTTTAGTTTAATGACGATGGTCTTTATTTTACATGCATGTACAGGCAGAGAGACAGGCATACAAATATGAAAGTCGTAATAAAGTACATGTAGTGACAAGACTTCTAATACGAATCTAAAACATATAGGTTTTGCATCAGTTCTTGTCTCTGAGTGGTGTTAAGAACATAAGTTAAGATGGGTTATTTTAACACATAGAATAGTCAAAACGCAAAAGAAAAATGAATTTCTCAGTACTAGCCATAGATTCGAGGTGAGGAAACTTTCTTGTAATATGCATATGGTTAAAAAGAATATATCTATATCGTTACTATATAAATGATCGACAATCTACATGTACTATAAGACCTATAAAGTGGGCTTCGCCTTCTACATGTACCTTATTCAGCGGCTCCATGTGCAAAGGGTACTTCAAGCTTTGTAAGTTTACGCAAATATTTGACTTGACGGGATGGAACATTCGCAGAAAGTCGAGACAGGTAACGTTACACACCCAACATGCCCAAGGTGTTCCTTCAGTTCAACCTGCTTTTCGCAAATTCTCTTGCAGTTCGTACTTATTTCACAAGTCGGCGTTGTGTACAAGGGTCACGCCCGTATGAATGACGCGACCGAACGTGTGCTTCCGGGATTGGTCCACTTGTCCAACCTCTGCCACTCGTCACGATGAAAATTTAATTTCAAACGAATTGTTCTCGTCCTGTAGACGGTGTACCATTGCGGCAGTCTTCACAAACAACTAGAGCCTGTGGAACTGACGTTCTGTAAGCAAGTTTTCCGTCAGAATGGCAGCTACGGTTGACTGTAGTGCGTTGTTGTTGCACGTTTCTTTTGTTTTGGTGTTGTTGTTTACCATCTGTGCCCGTGCACAACAAGAACAGTCTCTCGGTAGTATCAAGTTCTCCGGTCCAGACGTGAACAGTGAAGAGTCCGAGTCTATGCACATGCCGGACTACCTGAAGTGCGACGCCTGTAGGATTATAGCTTACCAGGTGAGGACAGGTGTGTTGTACATGTGTGTTGTACAGGTGTATGGACAAGCTTTTACAGGTACAGGTGTCGTCTACAAGTGTGTTATATGGGTGTGTGGTCAAGTGTGTTGTTGCTCAAGTTTGTTTTATTGGTGGGTTAACAAGTGTGTTGTTGTGCACGTTTGTTCTATCGGTGGGTTAACTAGTGTGTTGGTCAGTTGTCTTTCAAAGGTGTGTGGTCAAGTGTTGTACAAGTGTGTTGGACAGGTGTACTTTACAGGTGTATTGTACAGGTGTGTGGAAAGTGTGCTGTACAGGTGTGCTATACAGGTGCGTGTATAAGTGTGCTGTATGGGTGGGTGTATAACGTGTGTTTTACAGGTGTATGGGTATAGTTAAGTACATCTTTCTGCATGAGTTTTGAAATCATACAGCTAGGTTGGGTGAGGATATACCATGCAAGAGAGCCTGTGCAAGTGCTCTCAACTTAATGAGGTTTAGCACATAACTATGAAGAGGAAGAGAGCATATCTTTAGAAGACCTTTATACATGTATATGAAAGAAGACATTTATGTTTCAGTTCTCGAAATTAGACTGCAGGCACTGAGCTGTTATTCATGGTAATATGTAGTCAATGCAATAGAAAAATGTCCTTGGAAACAGCTAGAATATGAGGTCACTTGACGGGATAGCAGACGTTTCATTTGTCATGACTTGTCGGACTGATGTTTTTTTCTTCTTCAGTTTACAGAGAAACTGAAGAAAGTAACCAAGAAGCGAACGAAACCCCTGAGTGAGTCTGAGATCATCGATACATTTGAGGAGGTGTGCGAAAGCTCCTGGGATGAGTGAGTATTACTTTTTAGAACAACTAGCATACATAATACAGCAAACAGACAAACAGCTCAAAATAATTTTCTTAACCCTGGTCAAGGTGTTATCAAACCTGAAGTTCATCATGAAGTCAATTTTCTAGGTTGAAAATTCACTGTTTTTTTTTTTCCCTCAGCTATGGCATCAAGGAGGTTGATGGTCTGAAGAGGCTGTCTGGTGCCGGGTTGGAGACAAAGGACGTACCTGGAGTCATGCAGGGAGGAGGGAAGTGGCCATTCAGGTAAGGAAACTTACTAGTGCATCATGGTAGAAGGAAAGGGAATCCCATCGCCTTATGAGAGGGCCTGCATGCCCCTTTTACGTAGAGCGTAATCGGCCGTTTTAATTTTACGTAGAGCGTTGCCGACCACTCCATAATTTAGCGTAGAGCGTAGGGGGGCTTTCTGAATTTAGCGTAGAGCGTAGGGAGGCTTTCTGAATTGAGCGTATTACGTAAGCCGGCCCTCCGAATTTAGCGTAGAGCGTTGTCGGGACCCCCCCATGCAGGCCCTCTTATGAGGCGGTGGGTTGTTATCAACTGTGTCTAAGTCACAGTGACCATTACCATAGCTGCCAACTAGGCTGGCTTCCATGAGGCAAGGTTTTCTTCCCTCGTGTCAGCAAACCCTCGTTCATGGATCCCTGGTGTGGCTTATCCTGTATTAATTATGCACTTCTCATCTTTTTCACCGCAGACATGCTAATCTTGTCTGCCATTGAAGATGACGGAATGGCCATAGCAACAAAATTCTGTCAAATTACAGAATTATGGGCATTGGAGAAAACCCTGATCTTTGCTTCTGTTGCAACATTGCATGCACCAGAGCATGAGTAATTATGGTATACAATATCATGAAATAAAAAAAAAATGGTAATACATGTATCAAAAAGCCTGCTGTGGAATTCGCTATGGAAGATGATAGACTACTCTACAGTGTTTCAGTCCAAAGTGCAAATTCTTTAATCTCCTCAGGTTGAAGGAGATGTGCTACAGCTACGTGGGAAACGAAGGAGAGGAAGAGCTGTACGACGTCTTTAAGAGCAAGACAACTCTGGAGAAGTTCTTGTGTAAGGAGGCCAACGGACCCTGTCACCCCAAGAATAAGAAAGTCAAGAAAACGGAAAAAGACAAGGAAGAATTGTGACAACATCTACATGAAATGAAAATGAAATCTGGTGTTACTTACTCATTTGTGCAGAAGTGCCTGTCATGCCTAGCACTCAATTTCCCACCAAAAAGAGACTATTGAATTGTTTTTAATGTACAATCATTTATTAAGGGGATAAAGAATTATTTTGATGCAATTCCATGGAGACAGATATTCAGAGGAACCTTAGTAGTTATGTCAAAAATTTTGAATAGTGGGAGTCAGTGAATGTTAAATATTGTGAATTAAACCACAAATTGAGGGGCAGATTCAGATCATTCGAAATGTGCAATCAATTAGGTACATATTATGAACATTTTTTTTTTGTTTTTGAGCAGAAGATTATCCGTTAAATGTCTCGAATGGGATCAAATGTACCCTGGAACATATTGTTTATGAATGCACCAATCTGCAGTTTGTGATATGATAATGTTTATTGAATGTAAAATGTTTTCTTCTGTAGTGTTGCCTTCATCAATTGTAAATGTAATACATGTAGTTTGATTTTTGCATGATAGCTATCATAGAAATGTAGAAGTTAGCCACTGTTATGCATGTATGCGTGTGAAACGATATATTGATTCTTATCACAAAATGAGACTTACTCAACAAGAAAACTTTACCTAAGATTTGTATTGTAGAAAAACTTCAATGATGACTGTTTTTATATTTCTATCACCCAAAGGCACCTGTTATATGTACTAAGTAACTTTCTCTTGAAATAAAAGTAATTCAAGGTGGAAGAAAAAGGCAACAGAATGGTGGGTTACACATGGACATTATCTTACATTAATCATGTTCTAGGATATGGAAAAATTAACAGATTTAACAGTGCACATAAAAAAAAAGTTTTGCAAAAAAAAGGTGCCTTCATTATGAAATCTACATGGTCAGGAAGGATGAGAAAAACTCAACACACAGAGTATGGTATAACTTGTTCTTTTACATCATTCTTCTTTGACTTTGACTTCGGCATTCTACGACATGAGCATCCATTGTCCGAAATTCATTTTTTTTTCAATCTAAAGCATATATTTTCTCATTTGAAGCTGCTTTCTTCGATTTACAATAAACGTCATCCATATAATCAAATCAACATTAGCAGTGCAAAAGTCAGTTTTTCATTCTGCCGCAACAGTTGGGATCTCACCCTGGGAACGAGAACGCACACTTGTTCGGACCAATCAATTCCACATCACGTGACCTGGGAGTATCATGGAGGACTCGAGTCGGGTTGGGGTGTTTGGATTTGTCTGATTTGTTTGGTGACTTTCAGGCAAATTAGCGCCTTCTAGAGTAATCGTTAGGTAGGATCAGGTAGGGAAATGCTTTCGAACGTTCAGGTAGAAGATCTGTTTGTTTGGAGTGCGGAATAAATCCGGGAGAGGCGTTTTTCCCGGGCAGGACATAGTCCAAACGTTCAGTTCCGGCTGATCATAGCACCGAAAAATTTGGCATCGGAACCGGCCCGATCGATCGCAATGTTTCCGACTCAAGGTATGTAAATATTTATATTGTTTTGGAGTGAATGGCAACGTAAGACCACGTGAGAATCCTGACAAGAAGTCTGCAGATCTAGTTGTCGTGAGAAACGTTTTGTGGACTGTACGTCACGGTTTGAGACCGCTAACAGTGTAGCCGACTCCCCCGAGTGACAACCGTACAAACTGTCGACTGCTGCCGCCCGTGTCTCACGACAAGGGCGGGCTTCTTACCACCTTTTCAACGCCTCACAGCCAAGACCTTTGATCTAAGAGTAGTTTTAACCCCAACAACACTCCCTGTTGTTCTTTCTTGAAGTAAATTTGATCTTTCTGAGCTAAATTTTGCCACAACGCCTGTCCCGCGGGACGGTGGTCAGTGTTGAGCTCAGTTTGTACCCGAGCTGTCAAACTGTCGTCTGCAGCAGTGAAACATGTCGCCAGCTGAACATGTCGGGTCAGAACTCTGCCAGTCCGGACAGACTACAGTGTGTTCAAAGGCTCAAAGCTCGCACGAGGTGTACGACACTTGGTGTGTGCCGAGTCTGTCTGTAAATAAAACCCCGGGGATCAGGTTTGGGATCAGGGATATTTTAACCCGCAGGCAGCGGTTCTATTCCACCCACTTGTGGGACGAAACGTGTTGCCTCCGGACAAATTCTCTAACCTACATCCATCGGATTTTTGTGGATCGGAAACAAATAATCCTTCAAATATTACGTCACTGTTGTAGCATCTGATTTGCCACCAGAATTGCTTGTATACAAACAAAATTGTGGTGTGAATGTATCTGTGTAGCAGTGTTGTTGTAAATTATGTTGTTGTTGTTGTTGTTGTTGTGGGGGGGGGGGGGGCAGGTGTGGTCGATTTCGAAATCTTGTAATCACTTTAACATCGGTTGGGCGGAGAAAGTAATACAGGTGGTTTAAGTCCCTTTTGACCGTTGAACACACATTTGTTTGCCAGAATAAAATTGGCCTACAGCTAGAGAAGTCGTCTGCAATTTTTATTTCTTTTTCCAGGAAATTATAATTATGTCAGTAACGTTAACACACTTCTGTAAAATCTTGATTTCCACAAAAGCCACCATGAACACTTAAACCAGTTACTCTGTAATGTGATATTTGATCCCACCATTGCCCCAGCCACCACCCAACACTTACCCTGTAATTATAACCTGCTCCAGGAGGATTTAGTGTTTCAGGTCCACTCTTTAATTTGTAGACATCGGGCAATCTATCGACCCCAGGTGACATCACACTAAATCTTACTCTCTTCCTTACAGGTGCTCTGAATGGACAGTGACAGAAATAGGCCAGGGAAACCATCTACAGTACAGACCCAAGTCTTCCTCCTGAACACAGTACTGTACACGGGAGAGTTGTGCTCCCAGCAGCGTTTCCCTCTGACCAATCAAGTTAAAACTTTAATGACCAGAATGGGAGGGGAGCCAAGGCTACTAGCTCCCGCTATCGATCGTTGTCTGGATTTTATTCCCTGCTGGATTTTGCTAGGAGATCACTAGCTTTGGTGCAGAGCGGTCATCAGCATTAACTCCTGCTCCAAAGTACTCTTCTAGAGAGTATTGATTGATTCTGAAGTGCCGTCCGCCAGCGGGTGATCGCCATGGCATCCTACGTTGACAGACAGCTTCGGAAGAGCCTCATGACTCCGCCCAACGAGAGGACTCCCCAGGTACTAAACAACAGTTGTTTAAGTTGATCAATTTCTCCATTGATAAGATATAACAGTGCCTTTCTTGGGTGGTAAGAAAGGTGATGTGAGGTCACTCAGTGGTCAGGCCTCAGGGACAGTAGTAGAGAAGGTCAGCTGACTAGATGAGATTCACCTGTTGTAGTCTCACACAGACGTGCAGCAATTTGTGAACTGATGGCACAGATCAGCTCAGATGACTTCCTATAATGACAGAGGTTCGTTGGAATTTGAGATGTAGTTAGGGACAGGTGGTTTGTAATCCAGCTGCTGGGTCATATTCCTCATGTTGGTTAGGGTTCGATTATGGCCCTACCCTTTACTTAGAAGAAGATAGAAGAAGAACTTTATTGCGCGACAATTGTAATGGGTACAATGTATGGCAATTTGTAGATACATAACAATTGGCTATTTCTAATATCCTAAAATTTCAAAGAACTAATCTACAACATGAATAACATTGGAGACAATCAATCTAACCAATGTGCATTCCAATAGTGGGGTTCTGATGGTACAGATGAGCTCAGATGACTTCTTGTAGATGACAGAGGTTCGTTGGAATTTGAGATGTAGTTAGGGACAGGTGGTTTGTAATCCAGATGCTGGATCATATTCCTCATGTTGGTTTGGGGTTCGAATCCTGCCCTAGGAGTTCTGAACCATGATACACACACTGGTTCCAGGCATTGCAGCCTGTAAGTGTTATAGTTAACGCTGATCTTGTGTTCTCACATTGTGTGATGTTTTGTAGCCCTGGTATTCTTTTCAGTCATGTGATATTCTCCATGGGCTGAGAGCTAGATGTATTCAAGTCTGGATGCAGAGAGAGCAAACAGCTTTACACCATGTCAGGTTGCTCCTATGTTTAGAAGTGCAGAGAACAGTGAAGCCTTCTCTACAATATCATTCCTTCTAAATCACAGTATCCAACATTCCTACATTCATTGATACCAAGAAGGTTATATAGACTGATAGGCTACTCAACTAGTGTCGTGATATTGCCATTTCTAAAAAAAAAACAGAAGCGCTGCCATCAGATCTGGGTAGCAATAAGGAAACAGCATGTTTCAATCAGAATAAAAAAGAAATATTGAAACGCGAGCTCATGAGCTTGCTAGGACTGTAGTAGGAGACTACACCATTCCAAGACTCTCCTTTATGTAAGAAGGAAAATAAACAGCCCACCCATGACTTCACTCTAACCTTGGAACTTGACCCTCTCAGTGAGATTGCGTTGTGATGTATCACCAAGAGTAGACTCCTACTTTGTTCCCAAGGACAGTAACGCCTAACGGATTGCCTTTTTGTCAAGGTTCATGAAAAAAGACACAAGGAAGTCATATATGCTCACCCAAGCAAGTGCTGAAGCTGTAAACTGTACGTAGTACAGTAATGGGTTTGGTAATCTGAAAAATAAATGTTTGCCTGTACATTAGGGATTGTGGTGCTTTTGGCAGGTGGAAGTCTTGTCTAAAGTGTGGCATCTGACATTGAGTTCGGTTCATAGGAGGTGAGCCTAACAAGAACACAAGTGCTTAGAATTAAGACTAGCCTGAAGTCACTTCAAAAGAATGTCTTCTTGATCCCTTAATCACGTGTGTTGCTGATACACATCCATCTTTCACCTTCTTTTGATAGTCTATCTTTGCTGTGATAAATGTTGAAGGAAGGCTGTTATAGTACTGCCACTGAAATGAACACAGTACATCAGACACAATGAGAAATGGGACTTGTGGCCAGAAGATGCTCTCCAAGAATGTAGGTAGTGGTTGTCAGTTCTTAGATTACAGGAGGATGTTTTGTTTATTTGAAAGGTCTGGTAAGGTTACATAGATCAGACCACTCAGAGGTAAGGGATACCAGAATGGATGGACTACTGAGTTAGGAAGCTTTGCCAGTCTTGCAGCTCTTTCTGATTCTTTTGCCAAGTTACATGTTGTATCATGTTACAATCTGTCTAGATCCAGGGCTTGAAATATTCTTCAAGTCCGAGCAGAGGTTTCGATCGGGGGAATAGTTGTGGCCGGGATTTTTTACACTCTCCTCTCAGAACAGGAATGTTAAAAATCCTGACACTCCTAGTCCTACCCCACTCGACGGAAAAGTCTGCTTGGAGAATAGGCTTGAAATACTGGGTGCACATGCACTTTTGAATTTGTGCACTCAAAATTGGATCTGTGCTCCTAAGATTTGACTCTGGGTGCAAATAGATATCTTTGTAGGGTTACCTACCCTAAAGTATAAGTATATACAATATTTTTGACATTCAAGTTCAAAAGAAATAGTACAACCTTTGTTGTATCAAAGTTAGGTATAGAATTTCAGATTCCAAGTTTCTGAAGAGAGGCAGTAAGGTTTTTAATTTAGTTTTGCTGACCACGAAGGTACATGTACATTGTGAAAAGATGATCAGTTGTTTTTGATGACAGTTTGACTTGGTAGCCAAAATGTATAGCTAGGTCTGTGACAATTGGTAGGGTGTACACAATTACACCAGACAGACAACTGTTTGGAATAACTTGCATAATTGCATACCAAACTGTAATACCATTGGTTGGTTTTCCCGCCATTTGGTGTGTTTTTGTTTAGGGTTGCCTGGAGGCAGTTGCAGAGGTCAGACCTAAAGGTCACGGAAGCCCCTCCGTGAAAGGTCTGGTACAAAAAGGGGTTCTATTCCCATGGCCTGCTATTCAGAAACAAAACACATCCGCCAAAATACAGGCTGTTACAGTGTTAGCAGAAGTAATTGATAGTTTGGCCCATCGTTATGTGTTATCTTCTTGTCTGGTCTCTGTAATGTTTGAAAAATTACAGGGAATGTTTTTATTTTTAATCCCTTTCCTTAGAAGCACACAGTACCCTTCTCTGTTCCTGGTAGCATACATTTGTAAGTAGGTGTAATGATATTACTGGTACCGTAGTATGGAGAAAAAGATGAAAGAAACCTGAAATAATAACAAGCTTTGCGTGATTGGTACTTGCATGTGTAATAACAATTTTCAGACACGAATAGTCTTACAATATGTAGAAGATAAAGAATATTCTCTTATCTACTCTAGCAGAGCATAGTATCATCATCATCTGGAACTTTTGAGCTATTGTTTAACATTTTGACAAGAATTTCTTGTTTTCCTCTTTGATTTTTGAGAAAGTTTTGTGTTATATATGCACTGCATGCAATACTGAAATACATGGGTAAAGAGAGAAAAACACAATTTTTACACATTTTGTGCAGTGAGTGATGTTTTGTAATCTTGGATCTTGTTATCAAGGTACTTTTTATGAATAATGAAATAGAAATGTTGAAATGGGCTATAAATATCTTCATGTTTGACTTGCAGAACAAATTTGTGTAGAAGAAAACTCAGCTCAAACACTCCCATTGTGTCAAAACGCATTCAGTGACCCATTTAAAAACTGGTGTTGAAAAATTTATGAGCCAGAAAAGTGGTGTCCAGTGTGAGCAGATTTGTCTGTAGGTGTGAAGTGGACCATCATAAATCAGCTGATGTCTGTGTGTTTGTCAGGTGATGGTTGTACATAATTAACTCCTCCAATGTAACGAGTTCTGTGGAAAACCTTTTGGTATGATTAGGTTAGTCGTCCCCTAGCTGTCTGGAGCACGCTCACATTCCAAGTGTACCCTAAAAGGGGTTGTTGTAGAAATAATTTTTACCTTCGCCAAGAAGGTCATGTTTTTTGTAGTATTTATATGTCTATCAGACTCTATGTATCTTTGTGGTTTAGCATCAACTTGATATGTGGTTAGGTCTTGTGCTTGGTGCTATCAAGGAGGTTAAACCTCCTTGGTGCTATTGAAAATATTTTAAAGATTTTGGGCTCCCTCTCTGCTTTTCTTGGTACTGCAGTAGAACTTCCGGTTTTGATATCTTGTGTCCGATGTAAGCTATTGTCAGGATTTTTGTTCATTTATTTCTTTCAAATGATCAAATGTTCAATGCTGTTTTGCAGTCAACTTCCTAGATTATGACAAACATAAGTTTACACTTTACTGTTACAAATGACAACAAAAGGTAAAGCAGTCATCCTCAATTGAGCTGAATCATGATGATTATTTAAGTAGCTCGTGGTAGTGCAATGCAGCTTCGCTACGCATATTTAGCCAAGTACACGGATCACCCCTACTCTTCTCAATAAGTGCGTTGGTTCTGTTACGTGCAGAGGTTTGATGCTTGAGGCTTATGCCTACTACTACTAGAGTACTAGTACTAGTAAAGCTCCCTCATACACGGGCCGCCGGCTTTGGATCATCATCTGAAATGATGAATGCAATCCCTTCAAACATGCCGAGCTGAGTTTGACCCTAGATCGAACTTGGGCCCAAAGATCCACTGAATTTGATCCAGATGGCGAAGCAGGGGGGTTGCGATGGGTACATGGACAAGCTCTGGTATAGAATTGGTTACATGTATTTCTGATGTAAGCTCCTGTAGATATCTTTGTTTCTTTGCACTTATTGTCATGCAAAAGAAACCCCATTTATACCATTACCTTGTGGGGTCTAGTGCATCAGATGTTTCTACTTCCTTACTTGTGAATAGGATAAGACATCTATTGTGTGTTACTGAGCAAATATCCCCAGTGTGAGACCACAACTGGTTCAATGGATGACAGAGAATTTCCGGTCAGGTTTCTGAATGAATGCCATAGAAAATCTCCCTCCCAGCTGTTTCCAGTGTACAGGTATTGTTATGCAGTTTCATTCATGGCTGAGCTGACTGGTATTGGCTGTCTTTGGGTCAGCCTTGTCCTCTTTCTGTGGACATAGCAAATCCCAGACGTCCAGTTTTGACCACCAGCACACAACGCTGTTTTTGACCACTAGACCTGTAGATCAGTTTGGGCCTGACTTTGATAATCTTTTCTGTTGACTTGACTTGACTTGACTGTTGTCCTCTAGCAAGAAAGGTGTAGGCCACTAGGTGGTATGAAAAGATGTCTTGGAAGAAGGTAGTGCTCTCTGAGTACATTTCCTTCTTTGAAATATTGGTTTGTTGAAGTGCTCTAAGCTTCCACCTGCCATGATATTACCATGTGAACTTCTATCTAATGATTATAAAAGAAAGAGCCCCATCATATTCGTCGGACGATAGCAAACTGAGGGCATTTTTGGGACAGCCATGCATGTGTCATACAAGATTCGGCTGCCTTGTTATGGAAATGAATCTTCAAGCAGATCTTTCTGTGGCAAGGCTGTATCAAAAGGGCAAACCAGTACCAGAAGCCAATAGATATTAGATCTGCTTGGAGATGAAAATGCTGCCTTACATTGCTACATCCTTGTCAGCGGTTGATTCTGTCACACTCACAGCCTGCTTGAAAATTCTACAGCCTGCTTGAAAATCGTATGATCGTCTGTGACGAATGTGAGTTGAAACTGCCAACGATAGGCCTCAATTTGAAGAACATGCGAATTTTATGGAGAACACTTTATTGCAACATTACGACAAATTATGCAGAACATTGCTCAAGGTTGTATGCCCACAAGCCAAATGCACTGTGAATGACTTATGAGTAATGGTTTTAGCAATAGGTATTGGCACATACTTGGGTACAAGCTCATTACTGATTCTACCTCATAATCACTTCCATCCTTTGGCCTTTATATTACGGTATTATAGCTTATGGTAAGAATGTACCGAAAGAATTAAAGACGGCATTTGCGTACCTAGACTAGCTGCCATTTCCTATTAGTACAGGCCCTTTTTCACAGTACATGTATGTTTGTTTGTTAAATAATGACATAAAGTTTTATGAACTATTGATTAGAATATGTATTTACTGGTCCATAGTAGAATATTGATTTTTCAGACACTGAACAGACATGGCCCATTTGAAAG
Source organism: Branchiostoma lanceolatum (assembly GCA_035149815.1). Classification (NCBI taxonomy): domain Eukaryota; kingdom Metazoa; phylum Chordata; class Leptocardii; order Amphioxiformes; family Branchiostomatidae; genus Branchiostoma; species Branchiostoma lanceolatum. Next base: position 4,221,870 of record CM068879.1, on the reverse strand, counting down.
TTCCCAATCTACACCTAGTATCTAAGGGTTGGAAGGTTGCTTCTGAAAAATAGAGAACCTAGACGATGTTTATGAAAAGACTCTTACCTACCAGAAATTTGAGACTTGATTATACATGTAGTTGGTGTACATTCGTTCAGATTTCTATACAGGCTACTGCGAATAGGGAAGTGACCTTTGAATCTTCTTCATTCCTTCTCCTTTCATGTCTTTGTGTGCCTTTTGTTATGTATACTAACCTGTCTGACCAGAGCAGAGACAGCTGAATGTGTTTGTCACTGTTTAAATCACAGTGGAGAAAGACTTCCTTACAAAAGAGGGATTAGCCTTACCACCATCATGGGGTAATTATAAAGCCTAATTTATATATTATAATCACCCTTGACAATGGGAGGATTGTTCTTGAGTGAGGGAACTGGTTAAATGCTAATTTTAACTTCCAACAGAATTGGCACTGATTTTTTTTGGGTCTCACGGAGTTGGTTGTGAGTTTATCTCTTAATGTTGGTAAATCTCCTAACACTTTCATATTTTGATAAAAGTATGAAATTGTGATGTTATTTGATGAGCATAAAAGAAGAGTGTTTTCAACCTTATAATTTTGCTGCATTTTTATCAGTATCATCTTCGGATAAAAAGATGAAATTACAATTTGCTTTGTTGAACATTAAAAAAGAAATATTTTCAACCTTGAACATAGATCTAAATAGATAAATATTTTCAATCTTCAGCTTTCTTGCATTTTTATTTTGATAAAAGATGAAATTAGAATTTGCTTTGATGAACATTAAAAAAGAAATAGTTTCAACCCCTTAATTTTGCTGCGCGGTTTTATTGCGCTAAATGCCATCCTGAAGAAATATAACAAGGTAGATGTCCATTAGTAGTGCACGTAATTTGAACTCCGTCTGAATTTGAGAGATTGTTGATGGGGAAAATGACATTAGTGCCTCAGCATTCCTTCTTCATTTCCTCACAAACCAAATTAAGCCAGTACTTAACGATCGCTTGTCAGGCTTCAACTTGGCTTCTAAGTCTACGGATGGTAACATGGGGAATTCTAAGTAGGTAGGTTTAAAGGTGATGTCTCCTTAAATCAGACAAAGTTTTTTAACATCCACACTAAGTACTGTACTGAGGAAATTTGCATCTGTGTTGGAAGAAAAACGAAGTACGGGTGTATTGAAAATGACAGATCTCAGCAAGAAATTGACTACTCTTTGATTCATAAATTTTTAGGCCAAATTATGCCAATTCCGAGCTCATGTGTGTGTCTGTGTGTGTGTGTGTGTTTGTGTGTGTGTGTGTATGTGAGTGTGTGTGTGAGTGTGTGTGTGTGTGTGTGTGTGTGTGTGTTAGTGTTATGCCCCGTGTAGGTTTATTGTGTCCCTTGCTAGAAAAGGACGTTCCCCTGGCGGAAACGCTGGTTGGAAGGTGATTAGCATAAATGCTAACGAGGCCAGGTAGTGGTCAAACTGTAGCCAATGCTATTTACTCTTTTACACATTCCTAAGGTAACCAATGCCTGTGTTTATGGTCTATTGTGCACTGGTATGTTTATGGGCCTTGTGCACACAAGAAGTGCATAGTAAGGACGAGATGTTCCATACGGGACTCTGTATAGCTACTAACGCTAGACGTTGCTGGCTTATGTAAGTGTCCTGATCATTTCGAGTCACTTACTTGGTATGTATGATACTTTATGTCTGACTATATGTCAGTATTGAACACTTTTGTCATAAGTCATAAGCTTTGGGATTGCTTCAATATCACTGTTTCCCATACCAGTCTGTTCTGGCAAAACTGTCCACTGTCACTCTACTTGAAATGGCAGAAAGTTGAAGATATCTTTCAAGAGTATCATCATACAAGGAAGTGATCCATCTAAAAGTTGCAGAAATTGTGAGATTTGGGTCCTCTTACCATCATTGCAGGGACAACAATCTAAAGGAAAGTATGCCTTGTCAGAAGGTACTATATAAAGTCTGTGGAGTTAGTGACCTCTCTTCCTTGGTAACAACTCGATGCCATAAGATTGGTAGATTTCCTTGAAGTTGATGTGTACATGCAGACAAACTTGTTGTTGATAGTCGGTCATGATGTAAGACATAACCTAAAACTACTATTGGCTTGAACTCAAGTTTAGAACCTGTCTTTGGTATGATGTGGCTAAGCAAATATTTTGGTTACCATATAGATACATCCGTCATAGCGTACTTCCTTTCTGACGTAGATGTAAATTTCGACCTTCGACCTCTTCACAATATAGGAATGAGGACTTTATTGGGTCTAGCTGCTTATAAAAGTATTCTTATGTTTTTAACTTAATGTATGTGTATGGAGTAATCTATGAATAGCCATGTCTGAACATTTCAGAGCACACCATCCTTGAAACATGGCAACCATGTTTGTCCATACCGTTGTAGGTAAGATCAAGAAAGACATGTTTGTCTTTATTGGTAACCTTTAAACCAAACTTACAAACATTCCTGTGCAAGGAAACTTGTGATATGATGTAGGTCAAAGTGACCCAGTTGGTTAAATCTTATTGCCAAGTTTCATCACTTAACACTTAAAATTGCAAGATTTATTTTCTCAAATCCGAGAGCGTTATGTTGGGAGCTTTACATTTTGATGTTAGACAATTTAATTCTTTATCACTATATGTCAGTCTTATCCATTTCTCGTAAGAATTTTAGTATAAAGATATTTGCTCCCCTTGCTTAGTTGCTGAAAGAAAATTGCTGTCAATTTTCTATCTTTCTCTGTTTTGCTTTCTGCACTAATTGTAGGAATGCTGGTGTGTTAACCTTCAGTTCAAAGGAAATGCTTGTACCAGACACAAGTCTGCATGTTTAGTCCAATGGGACATGCTGGATTCTCTGCATGCATGGTACAAGGAAATATGCAGTCTCCCTGCATAATGGAATACCTGTGTACTTAAGAGACCACCTGTCAGTTGGATGATACCAAGTCATCAAGTGTCAAATAATTTTTGTGTCAATGTTTTCATAACTTGCCTTAGCCACGCTGTCACATGAGGGCCTGGAAATCAATTCCTTAGAAGAGAAACAATATGGTGTCCGTGCAGTCAGTTGTGAGGGGCATCCAGATGGCAAATCGATCAACATGGATAATCGTAGCTACTGAATATGAAAGACACTACATGATACAACATCTGTTACCCCCGTATTGCATGCATTGTCTAGTACCATGCTATCTTAATCAGCCATATTCTCATCTTAATCTAGCTATAGTCACATGTAGATAACTGCACTTGCTGCTCTTTTCTTGTTTATACGACTCAGCCAGTTTTATTAAAGCTGTGAGCTACACCACCCATCTCTTCTCAGCCCCCTCCCCAACCCCCCTACTTGTACCTGTATAGATTCATTAACCTTGGCGGTGGCATTCTTTCGTGGTCCGAGTAAATATGTCGACGGTTTTTGCAGTGTTTTATGTTTTCGGTTGAAACAATTCTGTTGTACAGACTACAGTACATTGGAAATGCGGTGGGCAGGTCACTGGGAAAATAGAACCACCTCGAAAGTTTCAAGATTTAAGATACTCTTTTCCCTTGGCTGTATTATACAATTTGATGCCATTCTTTCCTGTGCATGTTTGCACTTGGAAGTGACATAAGCCTTGGTGTAATTTGCATGTACGAATCAGAGACAGGTGGTATCTGTGTACTAATGAGGAACAGTGTACTGTGGAAAGGGCAAGCTCCAAGTCCAACACTTAGGAGTGAGGACAGTCTCAGGGCTAGAGTTCATGCCAGGGCTGTTTACATGCCAGTAGTACAAAGTGCAGCTTGAATTAGCTTCCCGTCTAACTCTAAGTGATGGCATGTACTTTGGGTTGTTAATAAGAGGTTTGTCCAATTGCTAATAAGCACTTGGATAAGTAGATTCAGGAAAAGCAATTTCCAATCTCCATGAAATTTTAATCCATGGAGGGCTGTCTCCAGCTTGAAATTTTCTTCCGTCCTACTCATTGTTTGGGAGTTTAATTTTTGTTGTCAAATTTTGAGCTTGCAAAAATACATTTTCATCAGTTTCTTGTGATGAAGCTTAGATTTTGTGAACAGATGGGTTGAAATGTTTGACCATCCCAACAAGAATCCTGGAGACAGCCCTGATCAAATTGTACACAGTTATCATGAACATTGGGCAGCTGTACCTACATACAAGACTTTATTATTATCTTGAGTAGGAAAGTTAGCCTTTACATTTAGATGTAAAGGACAGATATCTTCATAAAGCAAAGAATCTGAGAATTAGCACTATAGTTCTTTTGTCATAGGACTAATTCTAGTAATAGAACTTACTATGCAGAATTTTTCAAACATGGCTGCTAGATTTAATTCTGCCAATATAACATAAGAATCTGTAGTGACACCAGTTGTGCCGCAAGTAGAAGCATCTGGGATATGTGTTTAATACAGTTTCTATACACCAACAGAACATCAGAGTCAGAAAGACATGTTTCTATAACACCTGTCAGACAGTTGAAAGTGTTTTGTCTACTGTGTCTCAGTTTGGTTATACTTTCCTAAGATCTTACTCATATGCTGCTCTTTATGTAATAATGATATTCCAGTGAAGGTTTGGGATTTTCGTAATGTTACTCTTGAATTTTTGCTTAGGTTGTTCTGTCCATCTGCTGAGCAAAATATGACACTTTTAATATTATCTGTTATATTTTATAGGAAGCAGAAACTGAAGAAGTAATTTAGATAAGTAGCAGGGATGGCAATCAGTCAACAAGCAAAAAGAGCTACATTTACTTTCAATCAAATAGCCTCACCTGTTAACGATAGAGTTCAGGACTTGAAAACATCAAACATGTTGTGGTTCAGGTATTTCTGCAGTGTATACAAATTTATTATTACAATGTCTCTTTGTCCACCAGCAAAAAACGTTTAGCTGACGGACAAAAACAAAACCTGACAAAATAGAAAGCCTGATAGAAATGCCTAAAAGACGTCCAGAACAAGCTGGAGGCTAACCTCTGCTTGGAGAGTAGTATACATATACATATAGTATGTGCCTCTGAACCTTTGCATGGCACCAGATGTGTCAAAACAGCAAAGTTATTGAAGAACGCTGGAGCCTTTCCGGAGGTGGTCCAGACAAGCTATGTTGCACTTAGATGCAACTTTGTATGACATCATTCAGAAAGAAAGATGAAAGGCTTGCTGTATGTTGGATGAAAAGTTTTAAAAAGGCATGTCTTTTACCCACATGCTTCTATACAACAAGGCCCTACCAATTTTATTCCTTGGTTATAAGATTATATTCAAGGAAAGTAGTAAAGCAGGCAGATGAAATAAAGCAAACAAAAAAATCACAACTTGAGATAAACACAGTGCAAGGAGCAAGAGCTGAACATTTTTTGTATGGATTTATTTTATTCTTTTTACAATATATTTAAACACTTACAGTAAGTTACACACAACAAAAGAGTTTGTTACTTTTTGAAAGCTTTCGAGATGTTCAACTCTGTCTCTTCTTCAACCCGGTGAAGGATTTTGTTCTGTTTGAACCTAGACCCTCCTTTTTCTAGCCCTCGTTATACAGAATTAGAAGCTACATACAAAAGCTCTAATCCTGAGAACCTCTTCCCATGTCAATATTTGTCCCCTTCTTGAAGTGAAGGCCCACTTATAGACATGTAGAATGGGCAGTGGTAGTGGTCAGGTGTTTGGCATTAGCTGCTTTTGTTTGTTCTTTTACAGTAGCAGTTTGGATCTCAAGAGCAGATACCATACCGAAAGTTGCTTTATGTTATAGCTGGGCTGCGATAATGTTTGATACGGGTGTTCCAGATCGGTTTATATTTTACGGTGTTACACAAGTTAGAAGTTGTATTGCTCAGGCTTCCATTTAATGATTCGAACACACTTTGTGTACACACCGTGCGCCGCTGTGGAAAATTTTAATATCAGTCGATTCAGATGTTGGAATTGATGTTGAGTTTTTGTTATAGGAAACAGAATTATCTCAATTCTGGTGCATTTTGCATTGTAATGTGTTTTTTTTTTTCGGGCAGGTATGAAGGAAATGCAACACGTCAGGCTGGTACATCGTGCAACACAGAATACACTGTGTTATAATTGTATTCTGTGTTTTTTTGGCAAGGTTGTCAATTTTGATGGATACGGCCAGAATTTACTATGACTATATAGAAGGTAGAAAATTTTCACTCCCAACATCTGCTTAGAGATTATGTATTAATTCCATTATTGGTAAGGAGATCAATTGTGTAGACTACGCTTTTGTCCCAAGCGAAACACTAATCCTGCCGCCATCCGTAGGCAATGCGATCGTTACGTTTACAACTGACGCACAGCAAACACTGAGAATTAATTAACGGGCCCAAATGACGATTGAAAGAACATTTGGTAAATGGGGTGTTCTCAATGGGCGCCACCGCACCTGCCATATAGACATGTGGTTATCACATCAGCCATATTGAATTATTGAATGGATGTGTATTTCCATTTTGATCTAATATAAGCAGCCGGGTTTTATTTACAGAAATGAATTGGCGGCCTTTTGTTGAAGGTAAATTGCTTTCTGCATGTGGGTCCTCGCCTTGTTAATGTCATTAGTGGTCTTTGCAGTTGTTATCAGTGGGGCTGGACAAAGGGGAGCATGTTGTGACAACGTATCTTTTAATTTATTCAATATCATTCTGTGGTTGAAAGGGGTGTGGCTAGGGAGAAAGTAATGATTTGGAAATATGGTAAAGGAAAAGGCACTTCTAGGAAAAAAAACCTGCCGACCCTAGCCTTTTTTGAGGTCAACCGTTGGCAAGGGACAGAAAGTGTTTAAACTGAGTGGTAGAATTAAAAAGAGACACACTCTTTTGATAATAGATTAAGGCTTTGAACAGTAGACGTAAGAATGTGTAGTTAACATTCAGTTGATAGATATATTTGTCCTTGAATAATGCATATCTGTTTTGCACTGCTAGAATATCAATTCGTTGCATGACTTTGATGACGGAAATCTTAAAAGAGAATCACAACCTACCGATCCAAATGTTGTGTAGCTCACTAACTGGAAACACAACATTTTTTCCCTTGGCCTAGTGACACTAGGTATAGAGGAGGGGGCTTTTATGTATTCATCTGCTTTGCCTAACTCTGCAATGTTTTACCTAGTGTATAAGAATCAGTGTTTTTCCTGGCATTTGTGCTGGTATCTGTGTTTGTATCTAAGTTGTTAACACTTTTGGTACAAAGTTTCCTTTAGCACATTAAAGTGTTTTTTTACCACTCTTTGGTAAAAGATCAAGTTTTGGGTATGATACGAACTCCGAAGCTTCAAAGAAAATATGAACTGATCCTGAAACTGTAGTGCTCTTTACAGCAGATAGGGGGAGCTTCAGTGCTGCCTTGCTAAGCATATTTAAAGTGACCACTGTTGTACATATGATATGAAGTGATCACTGTTGTGCGTGTGCCTTTGAGTTTATTTGGATCCAAGATTAGTGTACGTAACAGATTTATTGTTCTTTGGTTATCAACTTACATACATAGGCAAATTGTAGAAAATATAGTTATATGATATAACTTTTATGAGTTCTAATAACTTGAACTTCTATATTATGTAGAACTTTTATCATATTTATAGATGATCTTGTTTCATACTCCTGTCTCAATCCTCACCTCCTGCATTTATCTTCTTTGTTATCATCCACCAGTTTTAATTAATCCATTAATCTCACCCAACAAGACCTCTTGAGGGCCATTGAGCCTCCACTGTTGATGGAACTGCAGTACTAGACTGATCTGTTATCAGCCAGACTGGACTTTTATGTTTCCTTTACTGTACAACCATTTGCATATAGATGGATATCACTATGCTGATGAAAAATTGTATACCAGAATTATTACTTCATGAAGATCATACAGATACCCTGTATTGTATCGCTTGTTACATGTACAAATATATAATATAGCATCACTGGTGGATAGATTTTAAGCTTCTCAATTAGCAGATTTTTCTGTGAGTGGCTTTTTTTGCAACTTAATGTATTAGTTTCCAGTGTCCATCTTGTTTGTGTGGCAGCGGAGACTGTGAAATCGCTAATGCAGCATGCATGCATAATGAGCTGTAGTCCTGCCACCTTCTGTGCTCAGATCCATTGATCTCCTGTTTGCCTAGCAAGTCGAGCGTGCTTGTCGCTCTCTGGTGCTCGGAGATTTCCCGCTTTTCTCCACTTAAGTCCAAGGATTTTAGAGAGAGGGCACGGTGCTTGACCTGCTTCTGGGGGTATCTGTGTGGGAGGGATCCGGAGATTATTAACCACCATTTTACAAGTTAAGGTTGGTGACAGTAGTTGAATACTGTGAAGAAACCTCTGGGTATTGTACAAATGTACCGTAGTTACCACAACTTCTTTATCTTTACACTACATACTGCCTGTAGTAATATTTTTGCGACTTTCCTCTGTTTCTACTGTCTGCTTCTGTTAAAATGACGTTGTTGGAGATGATAGACTGTATCTGCCTATCCGTTGGCCAACAACGACAAACATGTTGTGATTTAGGCATGGACCTCCTTGGATTTGGGAGTTGCACTTTCCCCATTCTGTCACCTGCTATTTTATTTGTCAATACTAGATGCCCTATTACTAAGGGTATGACACTATGAGTAACAGTTTTACATGTTGATTGGGAGAGGTTTGCAAAGGGCTTCTGCCGGACAAAATGGAAAAAAGGTTGTATACAGATACCTTAAACTTAAATGGGCCCAAATCATTATCAATATTATCCAGAATTTTACCCCAAGAAATCGCTAAGGGCACGTTTAATTATGCTTGCCACTGGTATCTTTGTTACTTTTCTCTTTTTCAACATATGCACACACCTACTTAGCTCTGTAGTAATTTGAATAGATTTTGAGCAATTAAGGTAGGACATATTAGTATATGTGTCCTGCCTGGAGTAATTATAGTGCTGATATTTGCTACAATATATGGTGGTCATGGTTTGATATAGAATATTATGTTATCAGCCACAAATTTCTACAGCTCTATTTGTAGCATAAGTAGTTACATCGTATACTGTGTTCCAATTTGCCAACAAAACCCATGCTTTTTACAGCTATGGGTAGCCCTTTGATGTCTCACAACCATCTATTACTTATGGGGAGTCTGTATACCATTAGGGCCCAGAGCTGTGGACATAATCATAGGTTGGTGGTTTTAAAGGGAGACCGTGTAGTCTTTATTCCAGTACTTTTCAATGAGAAAGTGTTAGGGACCGGATAAGGTAGATCCTGTCGGCATTAATCTTGTTGGTATTATTAGCATAGTAATTTCACGGTGTTTTGGTAGAAACCATACACAGGATGTGTATTCCCCTTTTCTGCGAAAACACATAAATTGGCTGCCTCTAGAAGAATTGTAGTGGATTTTACCCTGGATATAAATAACTTCCCAAGTAGGACCTTGAAGCATTGAGGGTTGTTCGTCTTGGTGTTTCACTTTCTCCTGCGAGATCTCTCCACTGATCTTTATGCCATTACGCTCGCGTCCGTCACAAAATTTTATCGTCAAAGATTTAGACGTGATGCACTTGTGAAGATTTCCAAGGTCGACATAGATTGGCAAGAGTGACGGGATACTCAGAAAAGCTTTCCAGGTAGATCTACTGTCAAGGGGATATGTTTGTGTGGATTCTTTTGCAGTTGAGAGGAAATGGAGTATTCACAGTTACAGTAGTTCTAAATTTGCAGTTGAAACTGCCATGCAGGGTTTTACTGCAAAAGGGAAATTGCATGTTCGCTGTGGTCTTCATGATCAGTTCGCAGTGAAGATGTCTGAAAAACACGAAATTCAAACTACTGCGAACATTTCCCAGGGCTCGAAATTTATTTTTGGAAATAGGTGCTCTGGTGCACCCAACCAATAAAATTAGGTGCACAGAAAGAATTTTGGGTACACCACATAAAGTAGATTGGATGTCAGCAAAACATAACTACAACGTTCTCAAAAGGTGCACAGAAAGAATTTTGGGTACACCACATAAAGTAGATTGGATGTCAGCAAAACATAACTACAACTATAGCTTACTTCAAAATTTCAGACAAGTAATACATGAAATTAAGTACAACAAAAGATTATATTGCTTTTCATGAAACTTACATTTACAGAATTTTTTGTATCCTAGTGTACAATAGTACCTTTACCCTATACTGGCTATAGCATACAAAAATATCAAGGTGCACTGGTGCACCCACAGTAAAAAATTAGGTGCACACTCCAATTTTGTGTGCACACAGGTGCACATGCACCAAGTATTTCGAGCCCTGTTTCCCCTTTTACAGTAACTGCAGAGTAATGGTTTTTCTCCGTTCTGTTTTTCAGGACCAACAGATCATCCACTCCAACCTCCATGGGATCGAGGCATTTGCTTCGCTACGAGAGTCCGCCCTGAGGTAAGCACACAAAATCACTCTTGACATTTGCCGTTTTCAAAAGCTACACAACAAGCTACAAGCCGAGATCCACTCCAGGCTAGACCAGAAAAGGTAAGGAATGGATGGAGAGACTGTGTTTAGAGGATCTGCCACAAAGATGCACACAAAGTGAAATTCAATCATCTGAACCAGTGAATAGGAAGATTGAGAATTTCTGCACAGCTCAGCTAGCAGCATACAGGGCAGGTAGAATTCAGGATTCCAGGCTGAAAAAAACTTGCAACCCACAATTTACAGATGATGACTGAATTTTTAGGTGAAGAAAAGGTTACAATGATATGTAGGTAAAAATGTACATGATACTTGTAAACTATATATACCATTTTTTCGCATCCCTGTCTGCAATATGCTGGTGTAGTTTTCTGAGGAGACAAACTTAATGGCAGAGGAGTACTTTCAATCAAAATTACAAGCTGCTACACCAAGAGCTATCTACAGCTAAGAAATCACGACCATAGTCCGTAGCATGTACAGAACAGGAGATATAAAAATGGAGAAATTGGAAGGTATGCTGCAGTACCATACAAAGCCTCTAGGAGGACCTTTATCAAACTTGACCCTCATTTTCCTTACCCCTACCCACCTACCAAATATCACAAGGATCCATTCACATCTCGAGTGTAGTCAAAAGGTACCTAAAACACATCTGAAAATAAATATGTTTCAGGAGAACAAACTGCGTGGCAGGGATTATACTTTCCAGGTGCTATGTGTAATGAATTTGCTGAAAATAGCAGGAGTTCTAGGTCACATTCACCAATTTGTTATCACAAGGCCAAGGCATTATCTGTTCAGAAGAAATGTGACCCCTTGATGTCAAGTTGAATTTCACACTTCTTATATATTTGTCTTTTCCAATTTATTCAATGTCAAACTTGACAAAAGGTGTTGACCCTGGCTTTGCCTAGCTGAAAGGAAAAACTCCAAATGGAAGTACGGTTTACATGTTTGTACATTCCATACATTTATCATTTTATGTCAAATCAGCAAATAATTCACAAAACTAAGACAAACTACAAAGCAAATATGAATAATTTCATCAGGTTGGTGAATGACTGAATAACAATGTTCTTTATTTTAATGTTCTTTATTTACAACCAAGGAGTAAAATAACAGCCGATGTTTCAGTCACCGTCCTTGGTTGTTAATAAAGAACTTTATTATTCACCGCAAAGCAAATATATCTTTCTTTCAATTGCAGATCTAGAATCAACGAAAAACGTTGAATTTTTACCTTTAAAAGTTTAATTGGATTTCTGGTGAAGGATAGATATGTTGTGAATAAAGAAATTTATTACTGACTACAAAGCAAATATATCTTTCATTCCTAAAATCAACGGAAAACATTGAATTTTTACCTTCAATCAGATTTCTGGTGAAGGATATATATATCACGTCTATAAAGGTTCCAAACCTCTCTCCACAAGGGATATGCTAGTCTTTAGAGGATTGTTTCTAAATCCCTTTGGCAATTTCCCCTCAGCTTGTGTATGAACTTGGGTCAGCCTGCTGATTTCCATGCCTGGTTGTCATGGTTGCAGATATGATTACAGTAGGCTGAGTTGGATTTATAATGGGTCTGTACCCATAAATGAGATAATCTGGTGATTACTGAGAACTAATTTACAACTGGAAGTTCTCTTCTATCATGGCTTAAGAAACGTTGAGCAAACTTATGTACATGTAATGTAACATCGACGAAGGTAAGACATCCAGAACATTACATTAAATCATTGATACAAAACGAATCAAGCACCTGGCTAAATGGACTCTTTAGAGATTTTATCCAGTTGCTTAGTTGTTTTGTATTATGCAATGTAATGTAAATTGTCATGGGCATCTAAACTTTGTGGTGTTATTAAGAAAATCAAGAGTTTGTGGTATCTTTGACTAAAAGTTTGAGTAAAATCTAATTGCTGGTAAGGGTCACTTTTTATTATTGTCTGTGGCTGACTTGTCCTCATGCTAATATTAATAAGTAGATTGTCTAAAATTCCTGAAAAAGCAAAAATCAATCAATTTCATTCTAACTCAAGCTGTCTTGGTTTGATACTGAGAGATATTACTGTAAATATTGAAAATTTTTGTAATAGTTTTATTTTCGCGCTGATCTGTCACTTCCAATTCATGACGCTGCAAATATGTCTCTCTGGTGTGACTACTGTACTATAGAATTGTTTCAATATCAAATTTGAAGCACAGTGAAAACCTCCTACTCCAAAATTACATTGCTGCAAAAGGAAGTGAACTTACAGTAGTACATCTACCACCTCCCTAATGAGAGCTCTATCTTTTTCCACCTCTGTCAAATCTGGCCGATTTCCAACCAAAAGCAATTTAATCAAAACCCTCCCATCTCCCTCGAGGTGCATTTTCATCATTGGATCCTCCACATTCTGCCCACCTGGGTTGTTATAAAATATGCAGTTACCCTCTCGCTCATTTTTCATCATAGATAGTGTTGGGATTTGTCATACTGGGTCCCTTGGTTGATATTCTACTCCCCTGTATGCGTGCCAGATTTTAGACCCCAAATTGTCTCCATTCGCCATTGACAGGCATGGTAAATGGATGTGGTGGTAGAATGTAGTAGTGGTGTGTACCGCCTACTGTATAACATGGTCGCATTTTGGGCTCATGCTGAATTGATTGCTCAAAATCCTGCTGACAGATACTGAGATATGGGTTGGAAGCATGTAAACACAAAAAATGAACGGGGTGTATGTATCAAACCAAAAAATACAAAATGTATATGGAATTCTTCTAGAGTCCTCCTTTTTTTCAATGTTTTTTTATGCAACCCTTGACGATGATTTCCTGAGCGAAACGTGATCATACACAGAAAATCACCGGAAATTCTAAATCCATGATGGACAGAAGGGAACCTTTTTGAGACATTTCACAAAGGTCACAGTGCTGCATTGACGTCTGAAGTGCTGTACTAGAAGATGTGCAGGTGCCATAATCACCATTCCCTCCAGACTTTACTCTCCAGTCTCCAAGCAGATGAATGGCTTCAGATCGTTTTTGACGTGTTTTAGGTGTTTTTATAAGGCTTTCAATTTTGTCCTGTTTTCTTTATCTCACCAAGCCATACAGTATGGCTTGGTGACATAGAGAAAACGGGACAAAATAGAATGTCCGACAAAATTGCCTAAAAACATGTCAAAAACCGCCCGGAGCCATTCCTCTGCTTGGAGAGTAACTAGACTAGGCTATAGAAGCAATCCAAAGATGCCAGAATGGCAGTTTGTCAGGAACGCTGAGTGAAACGCAGAAATACAGTCAGGATGTACCCATGTAGCATCTATTCCCAATTCCTATTCTACTTTAAAGTACAGTCAAACCTGCCCAAGGCGACCACCCGGCGGACCGAGCAAAAACGGTCGCGATGGACAGGTGGTCGCCATGAAGAGGATTCGATTCACATGTTTCCAGGTCGAGGTTTTCAAATACAGTACGTAAATGGATGGAAATTATGTGAATTTAGACAGCATGACCCCCACCAGGTTTAATTCTCATTGACAGAAAGATCCTACAAAAATTTGATTTTCCGTTATCGTTGTAATAATTGTATAACGTTACCGCTACATCGTGTACAAATTTTCGTCATAGTTTTGACTACAAAACAATGGTTGCCTCGAAACTCTCGCAGTGCCCTCTCGCATTCACACGTTACATTAAATAGTACACACACACACACACGCATCATCGGCCTAAGACAAATCCCTAGATAGCACCTGCTAGCCCTGAGCCTTTTTTGGGGCGCCGACCGCTGGATAAAAGGAGCAAAAAGTTTTCGATCTGACAACTAAAGATGAAAACGGAACGGTGTGATTTCGTCGCGCCGCCAAGCTCGGTGCGACTGCATCGAAAGGTAAGCCACTCACTTGCAGCAGAACACACAGCGTCAAATAAAGGTTTGTGAGATTCATGGAAATAAAAAGAAAATAAGAATATCAATTTTCATCAATAAGTAGAGTATTCGTAAATGTTCATGCACAATAGCGTGTTTTAGGAAGGTCAGCGGTACGCCAAATCCGGGTCGCTCCAAATCCAAGATGGCGTCGGGACCAAGGAACAACATATCTCGCCCGATGTTTTGCCCGCCGCAACGTCATTTTACGGTGGAATTTAGTAAGACACAGACACATTTTGGTTGAAAATACAAAAATAGATAGTAATTTCTGTGAAATCTGACTTTTTGACGCCATGCACTACGTATTTGTTTTGAAAATTGAGTTTAAACCGTACTGAGTTTGCGGTACACCATAAGATTACGATAGGCACAACAAGATCACAAAGTTGACAAACATTTGTCTTTACAATGTTTATAGGGGAACGTTTTATCAAAACACTTCATGGAAGAATCGATGCTATAATATTGCTATTCCATATATTTTCTTATTTTTGTCCTTCAAAGTCTTGAAAACATTTCCGTGAAATACGACAGCAAAATGATCCGATGTCACCACACGCTTGAAAATTAGGCGGCCGCCATGGGCAGGGATTGTGCTCTGTGCGGTCCCAATTCGTGGCGGTCGCGGTCGCGTTGGACAGGTGGTTGCCTTGGGCAGGCAGCTTAATGCTTGTGCCTATGGGGAAAATTTTCGGGACCGAGAAAAAGCGGTCGCCATGGCCAGGTGGTCGCGTTGAAAAGGTGGTCGCCTAGGCAGGTTTGACTGTAGATCTAAATTCCTGAATTTGGTCGAACCAAATAGCCCTCTCCACATGTGTTCCCTGATACTATCATCCACTAAATACTTAACTTGTCACAAAATTGTCTGCAGCAAATTGTGTTGTACATTCCTTTGCATCTTCCATTACCAGGGGCAGCTAGCATGCTAGCAGCAATTGCTTTGGTGCAACTGCTGAGTCAATATGCCTGGGCCTAATTAGCACAGTAATTAGTTTGGTATACCAACCATTAATTAGGATTGATATGTTATGCTATCAAATTACCAGACTTCTTTTTTTTTCTCATTTGCCTAACTAGATGACTGATTTTATTTTTGCAGCATCAATTGTCAAATTCTCAGACTCTTGAACTGTTTAGGAATATATGCAATATATTATCTATATGTAACGTTATGTAGTGAAATATTCAGAGTGTATTGACCTTTTGACAGCAGTTTGCAATATGTACAATGTATACAGATTGGTGAGATTGGAGCTAGAGTCCATTCCGAGTCACCGCGAGGGTTTTATAATAATATTTGTAATCATTTTGAAAAATTTCTAATAAAAGAATATCTGACTGACAATAGTTCTAAATTTTTCTTAAAGATCAAATACAAAAATATGAATTTATTTGAATTCAATTAGATAATTTAGAAATATTTTGAAAGTAACTGCACAAAAACCTCTTTATTTGTAATAATTTCTAAACATCTATGTGATTATTTAACTTTTAGAAATATTAACAGAAAATGGTAGAAAATGGTAGAAAATGGTAGAATGGTGATTGCCCCCATAAATGTAGGTGCTAATCCGCCCCTTCTGTCTGCCTTTGTACATCTTTAGACTTCACTGCAGGACACTGCTCGGTCCTTTGTGGAAAGCATTCTTCCCTAAACTTCGCAAGGATGTGTGAATTACTTTCTTCCCAGCCCTATGACCTATTTATAGAGATGTTACAAATAATGGTAGAAAATGGTAAGAAATTGTAAATAATTGTAAATAATGGTAGAATGATGTTACCATTATTTAGAAACCATTGTAAATATCATATTCTAAATCATGAATATTTCTTAAGTTGTAGAAAACTTAAGAAATATTTATAAAGTTGAAATCACATTCAAAACATTTCAAAAGTATCAAATCTCTTACACAAATAATAACAATAACTTGAAAATAGTTCTAAATTATGAGAATAACAACCCTCGCGGTGTCTTGGAATGGACTCTAGCAGGAGATAGCCCCAGCTCATCTGCATAACATTATCATTCTACAATACCCTCAGGGGTCAAAGGCTTCAGTTCCAAGGAATGCAGATTCCTCCATGTTTAAAAAAGGGGTGCTTTTTATTGTACTTTTCCTAGTAAATGATTCTTGTAATTAAAAAACAAGATTTGATAAGTATCTAAGAAAAAGGTGCTGTGTTTTTATAGTAGTTGGTGTGAGTAGTGTGAATGATGTGAAAAAGTATTTTTTCGTCACCCCTATTTTCATAATGAACTTATCCAATGACATCATGGGCTAACTGCCTGTCCCCATTTCCCCCTGTGTTACTCAGGGCCATGTGTAAAACTGTTCGCTATGAGTGGCACGACGCAAACACACTCCTATATCGGTGAGTACAAACCCTTCTTTAACCTCCTCTGTACTTTATGTAGTCTGTTCTTGAGGTAGTGATGTATTGTATTGCCTATTGACCAGTCGAAAGGGACAGTTGTGTATTGATATGTGGACCGGAAGATACTCTAAAATCACAACAAAACGTCAGTTGTTCCATGATGCAGGAAATCTTGCCAAAGGCTGTTTTGTTTTGAGATTTTTACTGACACAAACTATGTGTTAACTATGGTAGTGTTATCTTTTTGTCAACATTGTTATTCTTTTGATAGAATGCTGTTGTCAGTCGATCTCAGTCAAAATAGACAGTCACAATTACTCTGTGATGTCAGTGTGAATATGTATTGATATGCTAATCATCCTGAAGGTTTACCGACAGGAGTGGTTACGTTATACCCGATTAGCACTGATTTTCTTCATTCCATAGCTGTACGATTGGGTAGGATGCCTAATTTCTCAAAACTGTGTGGGTGGAACAGTTCTAATTGAATAAGCCTCTTTGCCTGGAGAATGTCCTGACCAAGATAGATAGGTGGATGATATCTTACCCAGATAATTGTACATCCTGCATGCTTCTCTAGTGGAGACAAATGTGGTAGAGTCATTTCGGTGTCCCCAGCTGGGGCCAAGCACTGGGGAGGGGAGATGTTTTTCTTTGGATAGGAAGTCTGAGATTTGGGTGACTAGAACAGGTTTTGGTTTGTTTTCATTTTTACGGACCATTTGGAATGATTTTATGTCAAGTTAGGGCTTTCTAATGCTGCAATGGGTGAAAAACACACATTCGTATCATTCAATGGGAGGCCCCTCTCTCTGTCTGCCTGGAGATTTATCCCCTGATTGTGTGTGTAGAACTCGGGCGTTCAAAAGGGGTCGTGGAATCTGTCCTGTTTGGATTCTAAAGGGGAAGGTACTGGAGCAAAAAGGTCAACATTGTGCCTTGTTGGAACAGGTTCTGGACACTTTCCCATGCCTTTTGTGCCGACACAGTTTTCTGGACAGCCACCAGAGACAACTGGTTCAGATTGATACTGTAGGATCTAGAGACAGGAGCGCAGATTTACTAGTATCCAAGCTGCTAGTGTAATCAGTTGTCTACCACTGTTGATGTCTCTACTGTAGTCTTGCCAATTCTGTCTGCTTAACCATGCTAGCTTGACAGGAAAGGTTTGCTACAATGTGATTTATATAAATACCTGTCCAAGATGGACTGTAGTGTATCTTAGAACCACTGGTAGACAAATCCCAGGCCCGCCCAGAAAAATGTATTGTTAGATTTTTTTGCAGGCGGAGCTGTCTATACAGCATTCCTACATACTCTGTTCTTTTTGATGCCACTTTCACAGCTTGTCAAGACAAAACTAATGAGTGTCCCACTAATGACCGTTATCTATCATGGTCATGGTGGTGTTTGAAGCGCAAGTATGGACCATCGATGTCAGTCCTGCTCTATCCTGCCAGCTTCCCTAGTTTTGACAGGATTACAGACATGTGGTCATGGAGGAAGTGACTGACAGCTGAGAAGCCAACCCACCCTTCCTGACCCCCAAAAGTGTCATCATTATTAAAACTTGTGTTCATAATAAATCCCCGCCTCCCCTTTTAATGGAGCAGCCCACCCCAGTGACTGAGTTGCAACCATCTTGTGTGGCGAAGGATTCCCGGCCTGTTTTCCTTTCGCAGCTGCCGTTGAATTACACCTTGGTGCCGTCTTTTGAAGATCAGCGCCGACTGTCTTCGCTTCCCCTGTGGTCTAACCTTTCCATGTGGCTCCAGAATAGAGTTTTTTTTAGGTTTAGATCAAGATCGCAGACAAGCCTGTCTTGCGTTCTGAAACGATGAGAAAGATTTCCTTGTAAAAGTATCACCAGGAGTGTTGAGTACAAAGTATGTAAAATTTGCAGTGGCTAATGTTATCGCTGCACAGTTTACATAAGGATTGGAGAAATATTTAGGTCATAATGCACCGAATATCTGTGGGGTCAGAAAGGCCAACTGGGACATAGGTTGATAGGAACTGTATACTCACTTAAGTGTAAGTGTCAGACGAAACTAACCAGGCTAGATATATCTCAGAAAAGGGTCCAGCATGTGGAAATGAGTGACCATCCAGCTAGGTTGGCACTATATTCTATACCTATAATATTTACCTTCACCTAGAAGGTTATGTTTCAGGTCTGTGTGAACATGATTACCTGAGAATGCCTGGGTGGATTGTCTTGATAATTTGGTATGTTTTTTTTTCAAATAAAATCCAATATAAGCCAATACAAAATATATAAGAAAAATCTTCCTTTTATTGAAAATGTTAATATCATTCAATTGAATTTAACAACATGTCCTCTTTACTTTGTAATATTGCAACCTTCGCTACTGCTGACAACAGAAAATGTGTTTCTGCTTATGTAAATTCATATTCATGATATTTAGTAAATTATATATGCATTCATGACTGACCTCATCATCAAAAGTGAATTTGGGCAAACCAAATTCCTCTGTCTGCTTCACATAAAAGGACATCATGTTATGATTTCCATTTGCTCTTTATTGCTGATCAGGTCGAAAGATCAATTGCTATATCTGTTAAAATGTCCCTTGATCTTATCAATATTAAATGCCTGTAGAGTAAAAAGGATAGAGAAAGATGATATCATCTCATACATCAAATATTCTCAACGGACAGATTAATTCTGAGTTTTACCTACATAAGTGTCAATCAAAGCCTTATCCAAATAAATCCGTTGAGATGAGGGAGAGCCTTAGGGGTATCAATACATGTACCTTGTGTATATTATATATCTTGGTATCATCTTGAAACATTACTCCAGTTTACTTGTAAATGATGTGGTATCACCAAAATGCAACAGCAAATATTCAGTTTATGATACATTGTTTATAAGTACAATGTACATGCTGAACCAATTATAGATGAATAGATACATAAAGTATTCAGTTAAGATTAGGACTTGCTGGTTAGAAAATGACATTTTATAATTTGAATTGATAATTCGGGGCCTGTATTGATGTTTGACCAAAAAAATTATGCACATGCGATTACAATTAATTGAACAATGACATTGAGTCAAAAAGACAAGAAGCAGAAAGGTTGGATTAACTGGATTCAATTTTTTTGGAGATGGAGCAGGGCTTGCATCAGTTCTGGAGACTGTCAGGATCCATATCTGGAGAACCCCTCTACTGTTAATGGTGCAGGGAAAGCCTCAAAACTTCATCGCAACCACATGATTCAGATAACAGGTTTTCTAACTGTAATAGGAACAGGCTGAGGTGGCTTTAGGAAAAATGACTTCAATCATGCCTTGTTCCTGGCTGTGTTGTTTGTTTGAGTAAAATAAGAATTCAAACCAGCCTTGAACAAGTGTTTAAATTTTTTTGTTATCAATGGCCATTATCACATTATATCATCATTAGTCAATAGCGACAGTATTTAAAACAACAACTATTTGCAGTTCAAGTAAAGATCAAATCACAACTAACGCAGTTGACAATGATATCATCACCTAGACTACTGAAGAGTCCAATGATACTGACGTTCCATATTAATTTAGGCACTTGTGCTCAGTTCCAGTAGAGTTTTATTCCGAGTAATGTTGGCAAGGCCCAGTAGTGAGTGGTGATGTAAAACTAGGATGACATCATTCAGATCTGTCCCTAGATCTAAAATTCACCCTCTCATGATATTGTGACCATAGCTGCTGCTACAAACAGTGACATATATTCCGGCACCCTTGATATGGCAGGTGACAGTTACCTTATGAATGTGTCAATACCTCCTCCGCTTGTGGTGCCTTATCTGTCTGTTATTGCTTGAAACTGCCAGTTCTGTGGCAGGTTTTAACAGGTGATGGAGCTCAATCTGCGACGGTGATGTTGTTCTTGGATTTCAGCTGTCATGCTTACATGTTTCACACCCAGCACCTGGGCAAATCGATTCTCTACATCTCATTTATGGTTCCCAGGCAAATCTCTTGTGGCTGACAACTGTTTCCCTGGGTTTGCCTTGCTGTGACGGATGAAAGAAATGCTGTGTTCAAATATTGTCAGACATCTCAATGCAGGTGAAACAAGAGGCATAGGACACAAACCTTCGAAAGAAATTCAGTGTTCAATATTGTCAGACATCGCATGGGCTAAGAAAGGTGTTTGATTCCCTCATTATCCAGAAAAACAGTTTCTTTGAAACCTGTTTCCATTTATGTCCAGGTAGTTTTAAATTAAAACACTAGCCACCGGTGCCCAAAATTTCCATTGGAACCTCAATAAATTTCAACATGCCAAAATTGTAACAAATCCATCCAAAGGATCTTGAGTTATGAGTAATATGACTGCAAACACACAAATATAGACGAAAACAGTACCCCTGTCGGAGGTCACTGACCTCCGTACCGAGGTAACAAAGACCCTACCAGCAGAGTTTTTTGTGGCTAATTCCGTGATAAGACATTTAAAGACCGTCTGAATGTGAAAGTTTATCTTTGATCATCACCTTGCAATTCTTAATATAAGAAGATTAGCGAATGTTAGAATGGAAAAGTCTTCCTGCGTTTGTCTTAATCCTTGCAGCTGGATAGTTGAGATAGGCTATTTTCTACCTGAAGAGTTAGCCTAATGCGAGCTGGGTTCGATTGGCACCCTTATTAACATTTCCTCTAGACAAGATTAATGATAACATTACAGACTGGTGCCAGCACAGCATGGTTGGAGCCAGAAAAGTCACCTGAGGATATCAAGTAATTCAAGCCTCATAGTCTTACAATTATTTCTTTTATCAGTGTCTAGATCATGCCAAAAAATTGAATAACTTTCCCTCTGTAAGAATCTTTACAGCTGAATTCATGAAATTTTAATTCATGGCCTGAATTTTTGGATGGTGTGGTCCTCAAAACCCCCTACTCAGCTTCTGGCAAGGGGTGTTCTTGAAACCCCCTTCAGCTAAGGGGTGTTCTTGAAACCCCCTTCAGCTAAGGGGTGTTCTCAAAACCCCCTACGGCCAAGGGGTGTTCCCGAAACCCCCTACTGCTAAAGGGTGTTCTAGAAAGCCCCTACACCCCCTCTGCTGAGGTCTCCAAGCCTCTAACCAAAGCAGCTTTTCCCAGATGTGTGTCCTGAACAGCAAGGTCATGTCAGAGTGCATGAATTAATTTGCCTGCTACTATTCTGGTGGTGGTGGGTTCATCAGGGGCTGGACTGCATCAATGTCCGCAATTTAAAGGAATGGTGATGACTCGGCTGTATTCAGAGAGCATTTGATCAGGCTCACCTTTCTGCCTGTTAGTTGTTAGTAACATGAAGGTCACTGTCTCATTGTTACCCATCCTCAGAGGCAAATTGATTGATGGATCACTAAAACTTGCCTTGTGAAGAACTCAAGTTCCTCTTACTAGATGTACAAATGTACATTCACCTTGTATTATTACAGCCAGTGGGTATCCATCTGAGTAACGAGGCTGTTGTTACGTGCTCGATGCAAACATCGGGATCCTTTACGTCCCTTCTGAAAGAGGGTGCAGCTCCAACAAAGATACCCTTCCCTGGTTTTGAACCGGGGTCTACCAGTTACCAACCAATTGGAACCAGGACAGGAGCTCAACTTTGAAGAGCTACTGGGACATCCCTTATGATGACTGGAATCAGTATTGTCCACAGTTTGGGCAGCATGTTTTAACATTATACAATATCCATCCAAATTCCAATATAATAGAAGGTCGAATGGCACTGTCCCACTGAACTAGCGTTAAAGAACCCTGGCAAGACCAACAATAATATTGACATGTATATGCATGTACACCTTTGTTCAGTACACGCCCATGGTGTACACCACTGACCGTACTTCCTGTCATTAGAATTTAGAAAGGAAGGGACAGGTGTATCATAAACATAAGCAACAGATCTCTGACAGACAGGAACTGCCAGCATTCTTAATATAGGCAATTGAATGTCATTTCCTCCCTGTTTCTGTTGCCCAAATGTATCGTGAGGAACTTGTTTTTGTTTTCGTTATATAATTGTACATGCATATATAGCAACTTCTGCTGAAATAAAAGCACATGACATACTTGTACATTTACACCTATTGTTTTTGTTAGGTCTATTGAAGTTTGAAATAACACTTCCAGGCATTAGCCTTTCAGACTATACTTTCAGACACGATGTTGAAAAAGTCCAATCTAAAACTCCTATCATCACTCTTACTAGTGTTTCTAGGTTATGTCGTTTCGGTATGTATTATACAATAAATTTGTAAAAGGCGGTAATCCACATATAATGCTGGCCGCATGCCCACACGGTCTGTTGCCGGGAGGCAAGTTCATTTATACATGGCCACGCGTCATGTCACTGCACAGTTCAGTACTGTTGGCATACACCTGGAGTTGATTCTTATTATGACTTCAACCGTGAACTGAAGAGGGCAACTTGTGCGGTTGTCTGTGAATAGGCAGGATGTATTGTCACTGTCGTGTTCTGCGTAAATAAATGCGTCGCTCACTGATGTTAACTAGTCACTGGAATCCTGCTTCTGTCAATGGAAACGGGAAATTCTGACATGTTTCTGGAAACTTTATGTGTGTAGGTGAGTCTGCCATTGTATTTGGTTGTGGACAGTAAACAAAGCTGCTCTGAATAGACTTGAACGTTTCTAGAATTTGCTTTCAGTCACGTCTGTATTTTGTGTCTTGCAACCTTTTGAGATACTTACAAATTTCTTTGTTTGGTTGTGGTTAGAATACTTTAACTATAGTCAGGATATATAATGAGAGAGGTAATCCATATAGACTACGCTGATTGCTGTGAATTTTGGCAATGATTTTTAAGTTGCACTTGTAGTTTGACGAAATCATGTTTCTAGTGCCCCCCCCCCCAGGACATCGACTTTGATCAAGAGATTATGTAACACTTTTGTTGGTCATGAACCCAGGTTCTGTGTACTGAGCTTTGACGTACATGTACATCCTCAAGTATGTTTTGCACTGTTCTAGCACTGCTTTCCGAATTCCTGTTGTAGTCACAGCATGACAAGTGTACTGTCGTCTGCAGTTGACCTCAATCCTACTACTCTCCAAGCACAGGAGTGGGTCCGGCTGGTTTTTGATGTTTTTTTAGCCGTTTTTGTCAGGCTTTCTGTTTTTTCCCTTTTCTTTTGTGTTCCCCTGTGGGTTTGAGGACCAAAAAAGGGACAAAATAGAAAGCCCGACAAAAACGCCTGAAACACGTCAAAAACCAGCCTCGTCTGCTTGGAGAGTACATCCTTACTTACTCCATGACTAAGGCAAACTTCCTCAATGGTGTGGAAACTCTCCAGGAGTTGGTCTGCTCTCTTATCTTCCTAAAGGTGAGGCGGAATCCTTTGCTCTGTCTCCCTGATCCATTTTGACTGCTGCATCCTCTGGATGTACCGTGCACTCTACATAAACCCATCCATGTATCCTCGTATGTCTGCACCTGTCTTTTAGAGGTTCTCCTCCATACATATAAGCCTCTGTTGCCATGGCAACTCTTCCTATCACCTCTTTGCCCAGATAGGTCAGTCCCTGGATAACATTCTGCATTCCTGTGGCTTGCAGGTTTGAAAACTTTGGCATGATAGCCAGGTATGTTTCACTTATGATAGCTGTAGCTGTCTGTCCATGTCAGCCCACCCAGCAATTATCGATTTCAATAACCGTCAGTCCTGATACTCCTGAACTTGCTGAAGGACAGGAAATGTTCCACCGCTGAGCAATTTATTGACTTCAGAAATGTCAGGTCACCGATCTTTTTCCTGCCTGCATGGATATAGGCAACGTCCTTCAGGACAGGAAGAGCAGGAAATAGTTCAGACTACTTCAGGTACTACTCATCAACTTTTTACTAACTACCTGTCGAGATTTATTATTACCTTTGTAATGAAGATTATAATGTTGGGCATTGTGTGTGTGTTTGTGTGTCTGTGGATCACTGTGATAAGTCAAGAATGACTGGATGGATTGTTTCCTTTTTTGCATTAATTTGGTGTTTTTGTAGGTTTCATCAAAAAGATAAGATTTGGGGTCCCCTATTTAGTGATTTGCTTCGGTAGTGCCACAGAACTTCCAGTTTTGATATCTTATGTTCTAGATATGCTAAGGTCATGATTTTGCTAAGGTCATGATTTTAATGGTAGATGGACCTTCCTTGGACTCGTGAAGAAGGCTTTTTTGGAAATGAAGGGACTGATTTTATTTGAGACTGAATTAAGAAGGGGTTGACAGATCACCAGGACTTTTGGTTATGTATAATGAGTGTTTATGAATGCTGCTACCCACCTTTGTTCCAAATTCAGGACTGAAACCAGTGTTTTCAACTGTTTTTGCAACATGTTTTATGATAAATTGATAAATTCCAAAAATATTTTTATGTGGAGGACCACGAGAAACACTATTTTTGCCTTTCTCTCACAAAACGGGATAATAGGTTGTCTATCACCCGCTAGGTTATCATGTTGAAGCAGTTTTCCCTTGGAAGTGATAATTTATTTGACAATAGGTGTAGAATGGGGGAGGAGTTCGGGAAATTTGCAAAGAAGATTAACATGTCCCCGATAAGTGCTTTATTTGTGTTATTCTAATAGCCAAACTTGTGGTTCTTCACATCGTTACGATAAGAATAAAAGGTTCCAAGGGGTGGCCCAGAATTCCTTGCTGATGAAATTGCACTTAGTTTTCATTGATGCAGTAGTGTACATGTGATTGGGACCTCTGTAGTGCTCTCCCTTCCCTGCAAATTTCAATTGAGGTATTTTTGAGTTTTCAGCAATATCTATAGATTTGAACTACCGGGCCAAGTTTTACTTTTTGTTCAGTTAGGTCAAGACTCTAGCAAATTAGATGATAAATATGAGCTAACTACATAATCAGCAGACAATGTTTGATAACAGTTGTCATGCAGAGTCTCTTGATATTTATCAATTATGTACAGTACTAGCCAAGGAGGTTCCTATTTTAACCTCCTTGTGCATACTAATTTGACTTAGCTGAAATTCTCCTTTTGGAACCTGTCTAAGACATGACTTTTACTGATTTATAACATTTCTGGGGAAGGTATTTTGATGGGGAAATGCTTTGGTGTCATATTAATTTTGTGACCTTGCTTGTACAGGTTATTTGAGAAAGCACTACCAGTACATAGATGTATGCCTACTAGGCTAGATTTATTAATGATTTGAGGTAAATGTATCTTGGATAGAAGACAAGCTTGCTCTGGCTCTAAAGGACAGACAAGACTTGTCTTCTGTCAAATGTGGACAAGTTGTTTATGGACTTTTGTTTTGCTATTTGTTGTTGATGTTTGTAGTAAGTTTTTCTCTTTCCTTCACAGCCCTGAGGACCTGAGTCTATGTTGGTACGTGCTGTTGTCTGGATCAGTCTTCATCGATGGGTCTATGTTCTTACCTAGAAGCAGGTATGTATCGTGTAATTCAATGTACCTCCACCTAGAAGGTTATGTTCATTGGTTTGTTTATATGTTGAAAAGAAACAAACATGTACATTATGATGTATGAATGGAACCATGTGTTTGTTTTTGTAGATTAATGTGTGTGTGTGTCACTGTGTGTGTGTATATGGGTGAGTGTGTGTGCATGTGTGTGTGTGTGCATGTGTGTGTGTATGTGTAAGTAAGTGTGCCCGCATATCAATGAACATAACCTTTTAGGTTCATCATGTGTGTGTGTGTGTGTGTGTGTGTGTGTGTGTGTGTGTGTGTGTGTGTGTGTGTGTGTGTGTGCATGTGTGTGTATGTGTAAGTAAGTGTGCCTGCATATCAAGCAATGAACATAACCATTTAGGTTCATCGTGCGTGTGCGTGTGTGTGTGTACGTGCGCGTGTGCGTGTGTGTGTGTGTGTGTGTGTGTTTGTGTGTGTGTGTGTGTGTGTGTGCAAGTGTGTGTCTGTCTGTGTGTGTCTGTGTATATTTGCAGCATTGTGTAACAGGTGTCTTATGTATGTGTAACGACAGTAATCTAGGCTTGTTAACTTCTCTGGAGGCAAGAATGCAAGGTTAAGGATCACCACATGCGTCCTTGAGGACATTCTGGGAACTGTTTGTACCAGTCTCACACCTCCATCGACCCTTACATGACCTCATTTCCCTGGAGACACCAACTGATGGGGGGGGAGAAGTCACAAGGGACAGACCAAAAAGAACCATGGGGGTGTTAGGTTGAAAGTTTGGTACTGTAGCCTTTTTCTTCTTCTTTTCCTTGTTTTGCTCTAGTTAATTCCTCATGGCAAACTAGATTGGTTTCTGCAATGTATTTTTCTTGTTTCACTTTCCACAATTTTTGGAGTCAAACAAGTGATTAACATTTCATTTGTGATATTATTCTTAGACCATCTGCCGAGGTCAAAATATATATCTGCCCATCTGTTGAAATTATTCTCTAGTCACTGTAACATGATTAAGAGGGAGCTATACTTTGTAACACCTGGGCCTGCTATTTTCAACAGTTAAAGTTAGCTCAGCAGTGTATATAAATAGCCATCTTGGCATGCATTTACGATTGTATAGCCAGATGCTGTATAGGTACTAATTGGATGTCCTTCAAATGGAGTAAAAAGATGCCAGTTGCGTTTGAGTCTTAAGTTTTCCAAAAATAAAAAGAGAGAGTTAGACGGAATCCAAATTAAAACTGATGATTTCTAAGTTTAGCTATCGCAGATACTCCTTGTAAACTAAGGCTGAAAAAGACCTGTTTGCCACCATAGGTAGAATAGAACTTATTATTGGTGAGGAGAGTCAGTCCATCAGTCCATGGGAATGTTAAACCTATGGTGGCCAAACTCTCCTGACTAAGACTAAGAATTCTTTACCATTAACCACTTGGAGGTCACTACCCTGTTCTTCAAAGTGTTTAGCTTCTGCATATTCAAGCCAGAATCTGGTAGAACCCACTGATTAGGAGTGTTTGTGCCAAGAGTGTTTGCTTGACCCATGCTGTACATTTGTATTATGTACCTTATCTTGTATCCTCTGGTGTTATCTTTAAAGTCTGCCAAGTACAGGCTGTTACCTCCATGGCCTGTCTGTGTGTATGTGTGTGTGTGTGTTTGCGTGTTTGTGTTTGCAGATATTTGTGATCACAAACATCTGGATGGATTGTGATGATATTTGACATGTGGGTATGTCTTACAATATTTCATGGTGGTATGAGTTCTCCGAACTCTTGTTTGTCACAGTTTGACTAAGACATTGAAAACAGTGACTTGTGACAAATTTGCCAAGTGACCTTTAGCTCTCTGATATAATTACCATTACTTGTGGAACTGCTTGTCAATGAATGAAGTTAAACTGGTTCAATACATGGTTGTAGGTAACCACTGGAGTGCATATCCCCCTTTTGTCACCCGTTGACCCCTGACCTTGTAGAACACACCTGTGTTGTGACTTGAATGATAATGACTTTGTGATTGACAGATTATTTTTGCTATTCTATATTTAGATTTACTGTGTCCATAATTTCATTTAGATTCAGACTTTGGATGAATATTTGGTTTTGTGCATGCCAATGTTAGCTGTAGGGATATTAACATACTGTAAATGCAGAAATGTTCGCGGTAGTTTTATGTTAGCTGTTTTCGCGGTAGTCTAAGCTCTTCGCCTGCAAACATAAACCACCAAAATATTTGACGTACTACCCCCTTGTCTACTATTGTCTCAGACACGAACATAAAACCACTGCGAACACTCCATTTTCTCCCATCCGCGATGTTAAAACCACGCGAACTTAAATGCCTTTGCAGTATTTTACTATTTTTAGGGTACTTCACAAAAGAGTCTACATGTTTGTCAGTGTTGTTATTATGAAACATTCTGCCAACATGAAGATAAGATTGTAGCTGTGTATCACCAGATGTTGGAAATAGCCTCAGGGTAAACAGGGAAAAAGATAACATGAGCCTGTGTTATGGTGTTGTGACACATGTGTGGCATACTCTGTGGTTTATCCGGTGTGCAGGAAATCACTGTTGAAATGTGATGATGGGCTAGGGGGCCTTTCAGGAATGTACTCATCAGGCATTGCTGGGATTGCCTATGGATGCGTCACATCCTGGTTGTCATGACTTGGATTCTTTCTGAACAGCTTGAAATTATTGCGAATTAAGGAATAGGATATTATGTTATCTAGCTTTTAATTTGTAAGAGTAATATGTACATGTTTGTATGAGTAAGACTAAGAGTCGATGAGTGCTGTAATGTCCAAGTAAGTTTACTAAGGTGTTTGCCTTGCATTTAATACATGTAGGTAGGTTGTGAGTTTGATCCCCGGCCGAGTCATACCAAAGACTTAGAATATGGTCGTTTACCCTGCTTAGCACTCAGCATTTGGAAAGAGTATGGCAGTTAAACACACACCACTAACACCAGTGGAGTACCCCCCTGCTGTAGCAATCTGATTGCACAAAGTTGTGTGGCCCAAGGGTATTGAAACGGAGATGGGCACTGTCCTATGCAACATCTGGTGTGGGAAGGACTTTTATATATGTATTGATATCAGTATCTTTTGATGTATGGGTGATGCTGTTTTCATAGATTCAGGTCCAAAATTGAGATATTACTAATTATATGATTTCACATCAATTTATTTTCACTACATGCAGACCTTGACATGGTATGTTCTCAAGGGTAGAATATTTTTAAAGTCAACTGTGATTTTAACAACCCAACATTGACATATAAGGATGTGACTAGCTATGCAAATGACCTCTGCTGGTTAAGAAAAGATGAAATGTAAAATCTGTCATCCATCTCACTTCCGTTGACGTACGTCTCAACGTTTGGGTCAAGTGTAGATGTTATTTTTAGATTCTGAGAAGTTCATCTATCGCCGTAGTGTCTAGTTGAGGAAGGATGAGACGTATACTTCCTTTGATATGCATGTTTTACAAGATAGAAGGCCTTTCATCTTGCTAATGGAGATTCGGAGAAGAGAAAGGCACTTAGGCACTTTGTTGTGAAAAGTGGATACGATTGATGTAGCATACATGTATGCTGCACCATTGATTTAATGGGGATTTCTACATATCTCTGCATTTTGGCAAAATGTAGTGTTAAAATTGTAGGTAAGAACTCATCGGTAAGGAAAGAAAAAGATTTGTTGACAAAGTATCAGGCAAATTAGACTGGCCAAATTTTTTTCGGGAACAATTAATGTTGCAAAGAAAAAAGTTGTCCTCATGAATGAAATGTAAAAGTGAAATCCATTTGTGTCAGTTGTGAAGTAAATGTACATGTAGCTTATTATATATATATATATACATGTACTAAGATATGCTTATCATGGTGAGACCTGAAGTTACTGTAAATGGAGAAATATTCGCAGGGATTTAATGTTGCGGTAGGGTGAAAATGGAGTGTTCGCGGTGGTCTTGATTTGAATACGCGTTTGAAACAATAGTAGCGCTACAGTCACACAATGGAACAGCTTTTTGCGGTGGTTTCAAGTTCGCTATAAAGAGTTCACGGCAAAAACCGCGAACATTTCTGCATTTACAGTAATATCTAGACAGCAGGGATAATTATTTGTAGTTTAAAAGAGCTAAAGCCCCAAGCTGAAAATGTGCACTACTCGCTCTACTGCCTGAGAAATTATAACTATACAATATGTACTTCACTTTTGGTGATTGTAATAATGGTCAAGAATGGTGACACACCTGACCTTGAGGCATAGCCTACATGTACATGAATAGTTTACATTATTATATAGTTCAGTGTTACATGATGTAGGGATACCCTGAAAGCATGGCAAGTTAGGAGCTCACACAAGACCACAAAGACCCATGTTTGCTGTCAACACATTCAGCAAACTGCAAACTAAGCAAAGGCTTTGGCTGTAAACAGGGCATCAGAGACTGCAGGATTTCTCCTGTATGTGAGAAACTGTTGTGAAAGCAAGATGATCTGTGATTGGTTACATCAGTGAGGGTGTCATTTTCAACCCCCAAGAGGGATCCTCTGCTCCCCTCTAGGGGTCATAGGTCAGATAAAGATTTTTGGGGCTGAAAGGTGGCAGGTGTATTTGACCAGTCCTCCTGTGCAATAATTTGTGCCCAAAGTGGTAGAGATAGGTGTGCGGTGGTAAGCACTTGAACATTGTGGTCACTTCAAGTTGACTTTTAACCTTCTCCCTGCTGCCTAACTCTGTAACCAATAGGGAATAATTGCCAAACGGCTACTTCGGTGTGCTAAAAGTTAAAGTCAGCTGTCTTCTTCTGTTTTGAAATTAGCTTATAAACATTTGGTAGGTAAAAAAAAAGAAGTTTCTTTTGCTTAAAATAGGTTCCCTACCTTTCCTGCACAATGAATTGCATTCCTTGGAGGCGTTTCCTACAAATTTTGCTCTTGCATACTCTAATTATGCTGCGAGAAAAACATGTTGTGCATCCTACAGTTGAAGTGGAGACTACTTACTACATATAAGTGGCCATATACCCAGGGGGAAGGCCATATTTTTATGCACTTTTTTAGCACAAGAGACAGGAAATGGCGTAGAGAGCTGTGACGCAGATCCCTTTCAGGAATCAACCCAAATGCCCACCTTTGTGGCAGGAGGTAAAAAGCAGCTTATCTTGACATTTGTGAGAGATTAATGGTTTTCGTCCTGCAAAACCTTTATGGCGCCCGCTCACTTTTTAAGTGAGCCCTGTAAATCTACGTCAACCCGGGATCATACCACTTTTTTTAGGGACAGCTTGTGGTTTCAGCAATTCTTATTGCTTGCCTAATTGCACTGACAACCTAAAGTTATAGTCTTTTCATTCAAATATGGACTTGATTTTGGTGATATCTAGATAGGGTATGTTTTGCGGTCCATATACCTTATATAGGTAGCCTATATACTCATAAGAAAAGCTTAAATCTCCCTGTTAAGGTACAGTGATGGTAGCGTCCTTCCCTTTTGAGGGAGAAGTGGTAAAACTTGCATGTTTTAGCCCCCAACACTGATTGCCATAGCAACACAATTCTGAGGTAAGATGGGTGTCCTCGTGGGTTGTTTGTCTAAGTTTGCAAAGAAGAGCTTGGTTCCTGGTTTAAAGTAGGTTTTGTTTACCCTTGTTGACCACTTTCTGACGGAGAAAGAAGCATGTCTAGTTTTGAAGCGTTGTAGTGGCCAGGATTTTTGTCAGCTTGTAGCAAGGGATCTTGTGGTTAGGGATTTGACTCCCACCCTACTTTTGTGAAAACATTCTTAGTCACTCAGTGGTCAGTTCTGTGGTCTTTATACAACTTATTCAAACATCTACCAAGTCATCAAAACAGAATAGTCGGGTTGGTTTGGTATGTGATGATCATCATTCAAAACCAATTAATATCTGATATATATACACTTCAAAATATTGTACTTATGCCATTGATATGATTCAGATTATATCCATTCTCATTTATCAA
This sequence comes from Branchiostoma lanceolatum, assembly GCA_035149815.1. Classification (NCBI taxonomy): domain Eukaryota; kingdom Metazoa; phylum Chordata; class Leptocardii; order Amphioxiformes; family Branchiostomatidae; genus Branchiostoma; species Branchiostoma lanceolatum. The sequence goes on along the minus strand of CM068879.1, from coordinate 4,189,656 downwards.
GACCTTTAAAAACCTACCTATATAATATTATTATTTCATATATTTGGACCTCATTGTTTAGAAATGCTAGAAACACAGTGAACATTTTTGGTAGCCATCCTGTCTTCTGTTTTTCATAGAACAGTGTATCCAATTTTAGCAGAATATTTATGACACGGTGGTTTGCTGTTTGAGAGGCCATTTGTATCTTACTCCCAAAGCTCCTTGTGAACAGCAGCAATCCTACATGTAGGTGTAATGTAGTGTATGCACACTTTTAAAGCGGCAGGCACTCAACGCAGTCCAATGTGATCTTGCACTGCCATTATCTAACCTGCCTCAGTGGCCACAAGGGGAGTAAAGTCCTGCATCAGTCAAATGGATGACATTGGGAAGGTACAGGCTGCCATACTTCTGGATGGAGCTTGCGGACGATTCCACAGGTAAGTCGGAGATGTTGAAGACTGCAAACTGCGAAATAACGTGGATAGTTAGAGATTGCGCATCGGCAAAAATAAAAGCCTCCTTGTGTGCAGTTTGAAACATGGTTGAATACAAAGTAGTATGAAAATGATAGTTTCAACGGATAAAAATACCACAATGTACATAAATATATAATATGTATATATATCTTGAATATGAAGCAATGTCACTGTGTAGTGAATGTATAGCCATTATAGTCAGACCTTAAGTACCTGGGCAAGCAGAATTTCCCTAGCATAGAGATTTTGCTTCACTCCAACCCAAAGGAAACCATTATTCTATATATTACTATTTTCGTGATGGATGCTTCCTAACACAAAGATGAAGTTGATGGATAACTTCATCACCCCAGGTCATAGTTTGTTTCTTCTATTCTAATTTTATTCAGTTGCCATACACACGTACCTTCCTACCCTGGCTCAGAAGGTCATGTTCGTCATGACTTTATTTTACGATCTTCCAACAATTCGGTTAATGTGGCATGGACTAAAAGGACACAAGTGAACATTAGTGGCGCATAAGTCACAACCCTATCTTTACTGAGTCAGCCAGCAACCATATAACATAAATGGATTATGACAGTATCAATCGATACATAGTCTTCTCCAAGCTTTCTTATGAAATCTTAATTGGATTTCCTTCTCTACTTCTCAGAAGAAAATGAAGTTGGGATTAATGACAGTTCTGTCATAAGCAATTGGGACATGTTGTCGATATACGTGATTAAGTCAATAGAGTTTGATATTAGGCATTCCCTGAATGTATTCCTTTGTTGTAAACCATAAAATTATGAAGTTACATTTTACTTGAACCAACTGTACTCGTAAGCAACCATAGCCCAGTTGCAAACAATTTTTCTTTGGTCTGACAGGTGCATAGCATTCAAATCTGTGTGATGTCATCGTAGGACTATACCATAATGTCCACATACAGGGGGTAGGCAATTTTCAAAATGAAGCAGTTGCCTGGTCAACAGCTAACTGGTGAGGAATCGAAAGTGGAAAGGGGAAGAAAATCAAAGATTCATGACCGCCCTCTTGTATTTTCATCTTAGGCCAATGTTGATTTGATTATATGGATGACATTTTTGGCCATACTGTACACTGTGTAAATCGTACAAAACAGCTGAAAAATGAGAAATCATATGCTGTAGTTTGCAAAAAAATACTTCAGCAAACGGATACTAATGTCATAGAATGCTTCCGTCAATTTCAAAGTCCAAGAAAGAGGTTTTGAAAGAACAAAAATGAAGAATCTATATTTCAGTATACCATATTCTGTGTGTTCAGTTTTGTTTATTATTCCTGACCATGTAGATTTAGGATTTAAGTTTTACGATCTGATGTCTTCTCAGAAGTCATGTGAAATACTAGATCAACTGAGCTGATTCTTCAGGATTCTATGACATTTTAAACATGACGGTTTTAGAGCAACTGTACTCCTGAAGGTACTAGTCCTCAGTAAGATTATACTGCTGACCTCTTTGCCAAATGGCAGAAATAATGTTAAGTCTTTGTGTATAGCAAATAAGAAGAATATAATACGAACTTTGATGGCATTTAAGACCGACCACATTACATATGGAAGACCTCCTTCCAGGATTTATTTCACGAGATACAGGCAAGGGTGGTGCTCTGACATTTAGTAAGGAAGGACTGTGTCAGAGTTAAAGTTAAACCTATCTTAAGTTAAGGTCTACTTTTGCTAGCAGGAGGATTAAAGACTTCTTAGATATGTTGTCACCATGTCTTAATGTAAGAGTGTGTCTCAGACAGGATTTTTTGTCTGAAAGAAAGTGCAAAACCTGTAGAATCCTACTTGTAGCAGTGTCTCAGTCTTTTTAATGTCTTGCTATGCATATCTGTAGTTCATGTATGTATTTAAGAAAGGATGGGTGGATGGATACATGTAGGTGGATGGGTGCGTGAGTGGATGGATGGATGGATGGGTGGGTGGGTGGGTTGGTTGTTTCTATGGATGGATGGATGGATGGATGGATGGATGGACGGATGGATGGACGGATGGATGGAAAAATGGTAGGTAAGTTGAGACTTGATCAAGTTCATTTCGATGCAAAATTACTTCTTAAAAATACATATAATATTATGTAATGGTAATGATCGCAATGTATCTTGTTTGACTTATTGTACTAATACATTATATGGTATGTTCTATTATCATTACAGATGGTATACGTGTAGTTACTTTGATATGACATATGTACATGTAAATGCTGTACAATGGAACATTGACTCGTTGTTGATTGATATTTTCTAGCTTTGGCAAACGTGCAGGAGGAAGCTGCAAGCGTGCCAGCGAGTGTCTAGTGTTGGAGCCCTCAGAAATGATAGTGGTGAGTTCCTTTCCCTCTATCTATATGTGCTTCAGGGTTCAAGATTCATTTTTGGGAAAAGGTATACTGTTGCACCTATCCTAAACATTTAGGTGCACAGAAATAATTTTGGGTGCACAATATAAAATAAAATAAAATGTCAGCAAAATATAATCACAAACCCTACTTCAATGTATAATTCTATAGCTAACTTCAACATTTTTGACAATTATATACCAATACATCAAACAGAGCACAACACAGGTTACACTGCTTTTTCTGATACTGAAATTTCAAAATTATTCTGTATAGACTAGCGTTACCCTATAGCATACAATAATATCTAGGTACACTGGTGCACACACAGTCAAAAATTAGGTGCACAGCTCTAGTTTGCGGTGCACAAAAGTGTACACGCACCCAGTATTTCGAGCCCTGTGCTTTCTTCAGGATACAATAGACCGATTTTGACTGTCCAACCAATGAGAAAGTGGCTGCATGTTGGTCAAATTTTTGTAGTCCTTCAGTTTTGTTGTACATTCCTAAATGTCAAGATTGGTAGGAATTTGTCAAGAAGGGTTATGGGAATGTGTGTGAGTAAAAAGATTGCTGCAAATTTATCATTTCTTTTCCTGTTTCTAGATTTGTGAATGTATTTCTCGCAAAGATTATCATGCTTGCACAAGCCATATGATATATGTTGTACTGTACTATTCATCAATATGACTCACCAAATGCCCTATTATATCATACATACATTTTGCCATGATCCCCTGAATTATGTGGGATCATTGGTCATCTTTCATTGCTACTCTTTCCTTTCATTTGGGCACTTGATGTTCTTCACTACTCTTCACCACGATCCCCATGCTTAGAGGGGAACACATCTATCATTGGTTAGGTAAAGTCACCTGGAATATCAGACAAAGAGGCTCATTTTTCATGGGTATCTTTGCCTGTTTTGTAGACCCTAACATCTGTCATGATCCCATCCATGCACTTTCTCTTCCACTTATAGCTGTTTCAACCTTCTATGAATTATGATAGATTGAGATGGTTTATTACGTACAATATTAAGAAGTTTATTGCAAGTTCATGCCCGTGGGCTAATTGCAAATACATGATAAAAACATAGGAAAAACATACATGCGTCAGTAAACTGTGTCTGACTTTGCTGTAACAATAGGTTACTGGTACTATATACAATTGTTGGCTATATCTAAATTAGCTGGGTTTGACTTCTTGTATTCTTACGTCGTGTCCCTAGTAAGGTGTCACAAATATGCTAATTGTCCCGCCAGCATGCAAATGATGTATTGTAGTCATGTGCCCTGGAATGTGGTACAGACCTACATGTATAGCTCAAATCAGAGGCAATTTCTAATGCTGTAATGAAAATGTTGTCTAAATGTTGGAATACACTATATGTAGCATCTTCCACCTTCTCCCTTTCTAAAGATGAATTAAGCAAGGCTTACATACATGTAACTATGAGTAAGTGTCTTTCCAAATTTGTCGCAAATAGTCCAGCTTGATAAAGCTCATGGTTTTCTCACAACTGAAAGTTGTATTGTACTTGCAGATGTTTCTCTAAATGCGACCCTAACAAATCAGCGAATCTGTGGCTTCCCCTTGCGCAGTGATGCCATTTAGATTTACCACCACCTCGACGGTGATTGCTTGTTACGCAGAGCCCCTTTACTAGTCATGAACATAACCATTTAGCGCCGAGGTGTCAAGGGTTGATCCAATCTCTGCCGTTCTCCCCCAATCTTGTTTGCTGTGTATGTAGGCACAGCCTAAATTTGGCAGTGACACCTCGGTATGACTCCAATGTTTTTCTTAGCGTCTGTGGAATAAGCAGAATGTAGAAGACATGCATGTTATTGAATGTAAGGAAAGCCGTAACCACTGCAGGTATGTTGGTAATCATTTTGTAGAATTTAAAGCATGTGTTATGTCTTTGATGGTAACTTCATGCTCATGATGCTGTGTTGTTTATTACATGCGCAGCATTAGATTTAACTGCCATTCGCTGCTCAGTACGTCAGTATCTTCTTGGAAAACGCTTTCCTTTTTCCCTTTTAACATCCAAAATATATGCACTGGATTACTGCACAATACTGGGATTTTATCACTGAGAAAGATTTTTCATGGAGAGACTATTCCCTCTTGTGGAAACTGTCGTTGGGAGTTTGTGAAGATAGCTTGAAGAAAATAGAGGATGAACACCATTTTCATACAGATTGTGATTATGGACTTATTTTCGTGAAAGAAATGTATTTCTAGTTGTGAATGTGACTATTCATGTCAAGTTCCCTTTCTTTGAGCACCTGGCAAAAATTGAAAAATGAAAATTTTGTGCCAGGGCCAACCATGTTATTGTTTAATAGCAAAACTCATCTGTTCCTATGTTGTAGCTTCATACTTGTAGTTGTACAGTATTATTGTAGTGTAGATTTTACTTGTATCTATTAATGTTTTTATTTGTAAACACAGGCAGATTTTTTGGTTTTTGGTAAATTCATAACCCGTACTCAGCCAAATGGGCCATGATCTTTTTCATCCATCCTGATAGATTCAATCGTTAATCAAAGAGTTGGAATATCAATTTGTTACCACATGCAGCCAGCCTTTTTTTATCAAGGGGTGATTTCTATCCTATTACCCTGGATTGACAGCGGCACCTTATGAATGAACGTAGGAGGAATACATTATGGACCTGAGATACATGTAGAGTGGGGCGTACTGATTACTTGTGCACAGGTTATCCCTGTACTGTTTGTGTGGGTGCTTTATTCACTCCTGCACATTAGAAAGATGCTTAACCATCTCCCTGCTGCCTAACTCTGTAACCAATAGGGAATTGGGTGCCGACTGGCTACTTCAGTGTGCTAAAGGTTAAACAGCGTTGATGCAAAGCAGTAAGGATGTAGCGGCAGGGAGAGGTTGCATGCACGGGCAGTCCTTTGAAGCAGTAACGGTATCAGCTAGAGAAGACGTCACACCCAGTCCTGCGTGGGTCCGCCGGTAAATGGCAGGATTATAGCTAGCTGACTCCCGCGCACAGGTAGGTAGGAGAATCACTTCTTGATGGGAATCGGCGAGTTCCCTGCTGATCTCCGGGCGTAAGTTCTGTCGTCAATTTTGTACACATTTACTGAAGCCAGTTAGCAAAATCTGTCTTGCAAGATACGGTGTTTTCCATCCATGTATTGTTTGGCTTCTACTTAGAGAGTAAAGATATGGAATGGCATACTACACAGTAGGCGGCCATCTCTACTGTTGTAAAATGGACGCTTGCTTCTTACATTAAATACAAGAGGTAAGATATGTAGGATACTTGAGCATTTGAGACATATATACGTGGTATATTTACATGGTTATCGCCTGTTGTTCTGTATCAGATGTTTTGAATTTTGAAAAATGCGGCATTTTACCCCCGAGCCATTGTATGAAAGAACTCATTACGATGACTTATGGTAGCAGCCTAGCCTCTTAACAACCGGCAGATTTATGTAGCTTTTAAGGATTCCTCAAGTCAGATATGCAAGACATTGCTGCGACAACTCCTTCACTTCAGTACCTTTGTAAAACCCATGTCTCATGCAAAGGGGCTGTAACTTAGCGAGGTCCTAGCCAATGCTAGGTTTATTTCTGTCATCTCAATTTCCAATAGAAACCTATGCCTGTGATGTCCGATTTAATCTGATTTGAATCATTGCTGTTTTACTGGATAAACATGCCCATTTTTGTTAGTGTCAAGATGATGAAATGTTGTCTTTCCTGACAAAGAAAAAGGATGCTTGCTAGAACCAATAGAAACCTATGCCTGTGATATCCGATTTAATCTGATTTGAATCATTGCTGTATTACCGGATAAACATGCCCATTTTTGGCGTGTCAAGATGATGAAATGTTGTCTTTCCTGACAAAGAAAAAGGATGCTGGCTAGAACCATTGATTGACAACATGGATACAGAAACCATCAGACCTGAGCCCTGTATATTTTGCTTCACCCATTCTGTGCTGGGTTCAAGCAGGTGGCAGTGATAAAGCTAAGACGGCACAGAGTTGAATGGTTTCCTGAGGTGCTGTGTTATACCCTCGATTGCTTTCTTGTGTAGATGCAGAAGTGTTTTTCACACCTTTTGCTCTGCTGTGAAAAAGATGAAAGTAACACTTGTTTCTTTCCCATGCCAGATTGTGAATGTGCGATTAAGTGAAAGGTTTGTAATACTAATAGACTAGTGTGGACAGTCAAAACTCAGAAGGCTACTTGTGGCTTTGATAAACATTTCAGGAACAAAGCACTAGAGATTGATACATTTGTTCATCTTGTCTTTGGAAGGTTATAGTGTTTCTATTTTAGTCTCCAGCTTGTTTTCACAATGGTATACTGTACAACTGAGTACATGTATTACTAAAGTATTAAGTGTATTGTGTAAAGTTCTCTATTGAAATGCTGCCATTGAACACACATGTGCATGCATGGGTGTTCAAATTTGTCAGGTAATTTGTTGTATGAAATCAGCCTCCCAAGATAGATATAGGATATGCATGAATGATCACTATGCATGAACATGGAGCATCATAAGTCAAAGTGTGACTGCACATGATATGGGAGGCATGTATATATCTTTATTACCAATTTAGGACGTATGTTTCTTGCCTTCAATTTAATGTCCTTTTTTTTCTCCCCGTTTTACCTTCTTGGGCTTCTGTGTCCTGGATGCTGTGCTAAAGATTATCTGAAGAAAATCATATTGATGGACGAATTTACAATGATTTTATTAGGAGGACAAGTCAGACTCTTTGCCTGATCCTGTTGAGTCATCATAAAGATCAGGGCTTGAAATATGTCCAAAAACAAAAGCTGACACTGCAGGTAAAAATGGTTACAAACTTGAAATTTTGCAGGTGATACCATACCTGCTGATTTTGCTTGGAAAGGAATATTGATATTAGAAGTACCTGCTTAATAGTGTTTTTTACCTTCTCCAAGAAGGTTATGTTTTCGGTAGCGTTAGTATGTGCATGTATGTATGTAACATTGTTTGTGGTTTAGCAGCATAACTCCAGAAGCTATGGACGGATTGTCTTGACACTTGCTTGGTATGTGGTAAGGTCATGATTGTCCTGCAGAAAAGATGAGTAGATTTTGGACCCCCTGGCCTCTTTCCTAATGTTTATTTTAAATACAATACTGCTATTTGCTACCAGCAAAACACTTAGAATTGTGACTTTCAGTGTTTTCATATTATAATTATGGTTCATTGCAGGCAATTTTACCAAATGGTGGTTGAAAAAAAAAATTAGATAATAATAATAACTTAATTGCAAGTTCATGCCCGAAGGCTAATTGCAGACAAACAAGTACATAGAAATACATGTACATGGGAATCGATATAATTATCTAGTCTACATTAAATGTAGGGGAAAACGCATGTTTGGAGTCCTATACTATAGAAGTGGCTGGTATGCAGACCCACACCTCACCAGAAGAGGTGGATCTTTGGGCTGCAATTTCATTTTGGCCTGCTGTGATTGATGTACTGATGTAGAAGGTCAAGCCAGGTCAGAGTGTAGGGCAAGTGGGCATGACCAGATAACAGCCCATACAACCATCCAGCTCATATTGCTTTCTTTGCTAAGGTTGCACCGTGAGGGGACCACTTCATGTTAGTAAACTATTGAAGTTTAACATTTGGGATCAACATTTTCTTTTTATCATGATTATGATATCCTGTTTTATTATAGTGCAATAAAGTATATAGTTTATTTTCTTACATTGCAATAAAGTAATAAGTTCACTTGACTAGTTGTATATTATGCATCTGTATCCAAGATTGATAAATTAATACATGTATGAATTATTGTTTGAACAATGATACATGTATTTTTGTTGCCGTAGAACATAGTATTAACTCTTTACATAAGTATTAAATCTAGAAGGTGTTGATTACTTACAGGACTTGTTGAGATAACACCCAAGGTCCTTGGGGATGGTATTTTAAATCAAAATTCCAGGAGTGTGCTGAGAAGAGCTTCATTCCCTCCTCGCTTCTTCAACCATCCAGAGATATTAGAAAATGAAAGGTCTTCCTAGATCGATCCCAAACAATGCGTGATGCCCCGTCCGAAAGGGTTATATAAGCCCCTGTCTGAATGCGAAGTATCTTCCTATTGACTTTCTGTCAGTTCTGTGGGAATTGATTGTTTCAAAGTCACCTTGGTTGGATGGGTGAGATGAGACAAGTTTTCGAGATCAGATATAGCTGATGTCGGGTTCTCAGGCCAACCGGTCATGTGTTTTTCGTGTGTTTCTTTCGTTTCAAGGCATCCTCATTTGAGGTGAAGCATGATGCTTTTTCAATTAGCTACTGGTAGTACAATGTGGCTTCGCTACGGCTCGCGTTTTTGGCCAAGGACACCGGGTCACCCCTACTCTTCTCAATAAGTGTGTTGGGTTCTTTTACGTGCAGAGGTTTGATGCTTGAGGCTAATACCTGAAGCTCCCTCATGTGAGCATGAGTGATTTAGGTAATACAGTACTCTGAGTTTTAATGTGGAAGAAGACAACTGAGTTTGCATATGTAATCTATCATTGGGCAGTAGGATCTATTGCAGGAAAAGGAGTATGTCCTTGTATTGTCTCTGAATCTCCAGAAAATTTTGGTTGACATCTTGATATTTTTGTTTGTCTATTATACTTGTAGACCAAAGTTCAAGAACTGGTCTCAGGCCTTACTGTTTGTAGATTTTAATAGAATATGGATTTCTTATTAAATGCATCTGCTTGGCTTAGACAAGGCCATATGTGTACTGTATTTCCATTGACTCCTATATAGCGATGGAAAGAGCTGTCGGTGTAGTTTGCCCTGAAATACCTAGATCTGTATCAGCACTATCCACTGTAATTTATACATTACACAATTTGCAGGCATTCCTCCCGCCATATACAAATGTAGCTGTCTGAATTCACTCTGCATTACCTTCACTTTACAGCTAACAGATTGAGCAGACCGTTCCGTAGGGATTGAATTTCACCCACACGTCGTCAGTACAAATTACTCCGATCAACAGTCTGCAAAATGTACACGCTAGCTGGACGTATTGAATCTGTTTTGGTTAATAGATCTACTGCCGCAGAGAGAGAGTCAAAGAGAGTGCATGTATGTATGATGTGTGACAATCGTAACTCTTTGTATGATTTTTCATTTTTAGATGTATGATTTTTCATTTTTAGAATACAAGTTGATGTCGTAAATAAGATTCACCAAATAAGTTACTCAAGCAACTGGATGAAATTTGGACATGGCTAGACGTTTCATACAGCATCTTTCGCCAGTGACTGCATGTACATGATCTAGAAGTAAAAGATTAGCACCTTATATAACTTTCGACCGAAATTGTGTTCAATGCGTCAGCAGAGAATTCTGAGGTATAGATTGAAGGCTGACTTGTGTGTATACAGCAGGGCTCGATCTTAACCATGTCCCGATGTCCCGGGGCCACTAAAATTTAGGCCGGGACAACTGAAAAATCTATTTGGGACACTTTTGGGACAATAGGAAAATAATCAACTAATCAACATCAGAATGTCCGATCTCCCCGCGGTAGACCGGATCCGGACCGCAAGCGACCAAAACGTAACCTAAGACGACCACGTCATTTTCAAATGTGTGGCGACGTCAGTTTTTAATGGTAAGTTGCGGGAAATCACGGTAAATCGGCCTGTTTTGCAGCGATGAAATCCAAGATGGCGCCAGTGGTCATAGGTCATTGGGATAGTCTACTGCAATGTGGGTGGAACTATTGCGTGTGGTGTGATTTTACTCTACATTCAATAGTACAAAGTGTAAACTTATTTCGTCAAAAACATTCTTTACATAAAGAAAATATATACATAAAGAAAGCTTGACTTGATAACATTTTGTTTTGAAGATAATACGTCGATGTTTTTTTTTTAACTGCTCACCCATGCCTCTAGTGAAGTATCCTAACTAAATAAACAATGCGTTTCTAGTAAATTCTACATGTACAGGCACGCTAGAGGCTATATTTCTGTATTTCTCTGCAAATTTCTGGCGTTTGGGGGGGTTTGGGAGTTTAAAACTCACACCAGGAGAAAAACTTAACCATACACAATCTTTTCATGGGTAACAATGCCATAATGATCCGGTGATTTTTCTGCGGCGTCGCCGATTTTGTGAAAGAAGGTTCCCGCTTGTGGCGACCATGTGCCCGGTAAGAATTTTCGCCAACACTCGCCAGTAAACTTATTTTCTGACCTACTCACGGTGTAAACAGATGCAGTTGGTGTTGTTGATATGAAAATTGTATTTTAAAACGTCAGATACTCGGATACTCAACCCAAAACATCGATCCTTTGTTTTTAACGTTAGCGTTGTAGCGAAATGACCCATTGTTATGCGGTATCGACTCCATTCACAAATTTTTACAGACAATGCCGATGGTAAAAGTGACGCCGCTCGCCACAAAAATAAGCGAATTTTCATGAATTTTAGCAAAATAATCCAGGAAAATAGGGAAGAAATATCGTAAATGTGGAATCCGAAAGCGGTATAATGGAGACGAGCTTTGCTGTTAAACGATTAAGTGCATCTTGTTTAGCATTCTTGTTAATAAATAATGACGTTGAAATCGGTGCCTCTGTCTTGACTAATGTCAATCTCTATTTGTAAGAAGACCACGTGTCCAAGACGCCCGAATTCTATCGGTCCCCTGGGTGGTCTTCTTAGACACGCTTGACGGTACTAGACTAGTGTACTATCTATTGTTGTTACACTGTGTACCAAAGACAGAGACAATCTGAAGAATATTTCATTCTTTTTTTCCCACCTGCCACTGATAAAGTACAAGTGGTCCCTGTAAATGTACTAGACTAGTGTCACTCAGTGACTCACTATGTACTGTTTATTTTCAGAAAAAGATTATGTTCTTAAAATGACTTTTTGAAGTTCCCAGTTCCCACTTGCCACTTGTTACATGATAAGGCACTGCAGCAAGTGGTCTACCTGTAAATGTGCAGTGGACGTTGCACTATTATCCATAAGATATAATGTAATAAATTTGTTGTTGTCTAATAAAAAAGACAAGACAAGTTTGAATCTGAGTTGATTATTTCAATGGACAATAAGCTTACACAGCAATACTGTACTCTGACTGAGCTTTACAGTTGTTGTAATACATAATTTCTGAAAATAGGGTTGGGACAGTCCATCCTCACTTCGGGACAGTTGAAATTTATTTTTGGGACAATGCTGGGACAGTAGGGAAAAAAGTTAATTTTGAGGCCTGATACAGCTTATAAGAAACGTCAGATTGTGTAACACAACTGTGTGGGTGGATGGATACAGTATCTCTGAGTTTGTACATGTGTGGGTGAATAAATCTGTACGTATGTTGGTGTGTTTTCCTTTCAAAGTTCAAGGAGGCTTTGCTACTTTTGTCCATTATGTAAGCTGCCTTGGTCTCCTTGACAGCATGTACGTGTGAAGGTATAAAGCAGTCAGCCTCAATTGAGGTGTAGCATACTAGTATTCCTTTTTCAAGTAGGTAGTAGTAGTGTAATGCAGCTTCGCTAAGGCTCACATTTTTCAGATTACTCCTACTCTTCTCAATAAGTGTAATGCGTTCTTTTACATGCATCCTCTCTCATGCACGGGGCGACTGGCATTACGGCACCATCCGAAATTACGAATGCAATCCCTTACAACATGTCCAAGATGGGGCCGACCCAATGATCAAACTCAGGCACACAGATCCAAGGAATTTTATCCAGATGTCCAAGGATTGGGGTTGCGTTTCCCCTGTTGTACATCATAAGCCTGGCCCGCATCAAATGTTGCACAGTCTTATCAGTTAAGGCTTCAGCATCACTTTTTAAAGGTCAAAGTTAATAATCACATAATGTGAATTCTCCGGTATATTTTGCAGATTGACTATCCTGATGTTCAACTAATGCGGCCAGGGCTCCGAACGTCATACGCGACCATGAACTTAGAGAAACTTCTCACCGCCGAGCAGGAGGAGAAAAAGGCCCGAACACGAGGCTCCCACTCTTCACAGGAGGAGAATGAGGTAAGAGCAGCACCTGGGATGGAATGTACGTTGCGTGCGTAGTCCAGTGGTTAGCGATCTTGCCTCTGGAACTAGAAGCCGGGGGTTCGATCCCGGCTGTGTTGCTCACCCGACATGCACGCTACCTGAAAAGATCGCAGTCCTTAGGACGGGACGTTAAGCCGTGGTCCACTGTTCATTGTGCTATTCGAAAAGAGCTAGGGGAATTTCCCCGGTACAATGAACCTGTAAATACTGTACATAGCGTCTGTCTTCTTCTCTGTCACGACCAGTGGAAGATTAGCTCTTCAGTGAGCTAAAACTGGATCGAGATTACTTTCCTTTTTTTGCAGCACCTGAAACTACTTTGTACAAATGTAGGACATGAAAGAAAAAAACAGCTCATGTTTATTTCATCATCATCATCGTTCCTCCTCTTTCGAGGTGCAGCAAGAGAAGTTCGTCCTCCAGAATTTCTTGTCATTCATTGCAGAAAGGAGTTCCTGTCCTTCCAAATTAGTTTCAGTTTCTATGAGTTTCTTGAGAGTTGTGATTTATTCCCCCAAAACAGTGATGAAATGGGGGGGGGGGAGTGTAGGAAGAGATCAAGAGAAGAAGCCCAGAAAGGCGCTATGCCCTCCTCCTTTAGACTTGAATACCGATCACAATACTAATCAAGTAATTCTCAGCAGAACACTGTCACAGATTCGACAAAATCTAGTACAGAGTATTCAATTATCCAATTACAAAAAATAGTGTATCAACAGGGAAGTTAGATATCAAATGAAGAAGTCAACCATGGTCCATCATCATGATTGCCACTCCTCTGGATACACTGAAATGCTTTGAGTTGACACGATGATGATGAAATTGTACCTTCTAGTTTGTCTAGACAAAGGGTTCTTTGCATCACAGTTCAACTTTTCCTGTGTGGGTCTTACTGATACATGTACTTGGTGCGTAGGGCTATCTCCTGGACCTGTCCCTCCATCCCAGGATGAAAATTTGCTTGTTGGTACAGAAAAAAATGAAGGTGAAAGATATCGAGTGGGACGGGGAAAAATTAAAAGTTGGAGACAGCCCTGGTTATGCTAAGGTCACATTTCTGAACCGGGGCCCGGCCGGGCCTTTTGTGGAAACGAAAAATCAAAGTGTATGTCAATACATTGGCACAAACTATGCTCTTAAATAATTTTGGGTACATTTTGTGTTTTTGTTGTCTTTTATATCATACTTTTCGTTCCCAAGGACTGCCCGGCCGGGCCCCGGATTGGAAATGTGACCCTAGCATTACCAGGTGCCATTCTTCTTGTTCTAAATCTAACACGATTTTATTCCAGCTTCCAGCAGAGCTGCAGCAGGTGCAGAACCTCCTGGTTCAGACGGAGCTGAAGCTTCACCGTGGGGGGTCTATCTGCTCGCGGAGCAGCGACTCCGGCAGCAGCTTCTCCGACAACCTGACGAGGTCGGAGAGCGTCGAACTTGACCTCAGCGGACTTCAGGAGAGCGTGGTGGACTCGGATGATGAAGAGGATGGCATGAGCCAATCATCAGAGGTGAGGCGCTGAGGCTGGGCGTACTTGCCGGAGGCGCCCGTGAAATGGGGCTTTGAAAGATTCCATTAAGATACCGCAGGGAGGGTTCAGTAGGGTTCAGAATGCATGAAGGTGCAGGGTTCCCTTTCATAGGTTTAAGCATTTTGTAAAGCACTTTCTGTGCCTTACTGTTATCAAAAGTGAAGGAATTCAATTAAGTTCACTGGAGATTTATAACGGTTGCCCCAGGGTGGCTTGAAGCAGCAAAATGAATCTGACTTTAAGATATTTATAATACATGTCATGGCTTGTATAAATGTGATAGAATACAGGCTTTGCAGTTGACCTTACTTGTACTTTAACTTTTGTTGTCTGAAGCTTTGACTTTCACACATGGACCTGTTTGATAGAATACTGTTTCATATCTTCCTGTACAGTAGGAGTAAGTAATAAATTTGAATTTTCTACCCCAAGCCAGAATGGTTACGTTATTTTAACTGTATGCTGCATGCTACTGTACATGGTTATAAGAATATCTTTGTTTGTTTCCAGTGTCTTCTTGTTCGAGACGTTGTACGGGACTGTTTAGAAAAGGACCCCTCGGAAAGAACAGATGACGACATCGGTAAGCGGAGGTTATTACAAAAGAGATTCATTGTATTTGGCTGTAAGATATGTTTTAGATTCAAATTTCTTAAGTGCTTTATATAAATATATTGGAGCCAGTATTGTGTACATGCAAGTGATGTTTACCATCCTGATAATTGCATGGTTGTCCAGTGTAAAGTACAATGTCATTGCCTCGCTGAATGTGTACTAATGCAAGATTTTTGTTATATGAAATCAGTTGTAATAAGTTAGTATTTCTAAGCATTTAGTTTACTTTGTATCATTATTCAATTACAGTTTGTGTTATTTTTGTTATCTTATGTATCTAAGTTTGGATGTGGGGATTGCCCCCCAGGGCACATTGAAAAACGCCATCACAGGCGATATGTTACCCCTGGATAAATAAAAAGAAACTAACAAACAAACAAGACACTTGTTGTGGCCATTGAGTAGCCCTGAGAGCTCTTTGTGCATGTCTGGTGTTTATAGTATGTCTACCTTCTGCAGCATCGAAGAGTCACTGTAAGTTGAAGTGCTGAAACTGTCACTGGCAAAATTGGATAGTTATGTTTTTCACTGCTATTCAGAATCACTGTTGAGGTTTATTATCTGTGCATAAGATTAGTTGAAATAAGAGTGTAATTACACAGTTTTCCCACTGATTTTCAGGATACTGAATTTGTTCATAGAATTAGATTAAATTTTGGTGATTCTGTCTTTCCAGAATCGCTGTTGGAGTTCATGCAACATTTGCCAGCGTTTGCCAACATGACGTTAGCCGTGCGGAGGGCCCTGTGTGCCTGCATGGTGCTGGCTGTGGTGGAGAAGGCAGGGACTGTGGTACTAAACGATGGGGAGGAGGTGAGAAGTGTGATATCAGTGTTCTCACCAGGATTTTTTCACAGCGTAGGGGTCAGGTACAGAAGGCCAACTTTGCGTGGCACAAGTCACTCGTGGAGTGCCGAAGACATGATAACGGTTGGGAGTCTGGCATCTTCCCACACAAAATATTGAAATTCATAGCCAAAAAAAACACTGTTTCCTGCATTTTGAGGGATACATTTTGTGAAGTGAAGTTTTTCCTCTGTCTCATCCTCATTTTAAAGCCAAATATGAACTTTTTAGAAGATTTATGAAGGTTCTTCCCAGAAAGAAACACCCCTATGCTCATTGAAACACAGCATTGGGGTCCAGATCACAGCATCGGGGGCCCCTACGCTGAAAAGGCCTGGCGAGAACACTGGATATATTTTGTAAGCTACAGTAAATGCATCTAAGTTTTCGGTGGTTTAATGTTCTTGGTTTCCGTGGTAATCTCTTCACCGTGAACTTAAAGGTAGGTAAAGCAGGCATCCTCAATTGAGGTGAAGCATAATGCTTTTTCAAGCAGCTAGTGGTAGTACTATGCGGCTTCGCCACGGCTCGCTTTTTTTTGGCCAAGCACACTGGCTCACCCCTACTCTTCTCTATAAGTGTATTGGGTTCTTACTTAAAATCACAGCAAAAATGCTTGCTCTTGTCTTTTGCCCGCCTACCCCCTTGTTTCAACTGCAAACAAAAAACAACTGGGAACACTTTATTTTCTCCCTACTTCAAAATTAATTCACAGTGAACTTAATGCATTTACAGTGACTTACAACTCCTTAACTACCAAGGAAGTATTTTTCAAGATATCTGGACAAATATGTAGAACTGAATTTCTATCCAGACAATCAGAGCCTATCCAAAAAAGCCCAGTGAAAAATTTGACATTTCTAGGCCCAGGGCTTGAGTAAAAATCCATCTTGAACCTAGCCATAGTTTGATAATCAGTAATTCATATTAAGCTATAAAGATAATTTATTTTCTTGGCCTTGATTTAACTTATTGCATTATTATGTTGTATTAAGTATAAAGCTCAAATAATGCTCCACAAGATTTGCTTGTTACCTACATTTTTTTTAAATATTAGCTCAAATAAATCAAAATCAGATTTACCCCGTTGGAAAGTAAAACAAACTTGTAATAAGACATACACATGTACCTCGTCTAGACAGTTAACATCTACCCTACTGAGGTAGTCTTTTGGCACCAGGTACTATTGGCTACAGTACAGGCAGCAGGGAGAAGGTTATAAGAACCACATCCTACATGTTGGTAATGGTTTCCTGCTGTTTCTAATATTACCAGTGTGAGCTGGACTCTTATATAAGCAGATGGGTGGTGACGCACAGTCATTTCCCAGAGTAACCACACGGAAACCAAGTGAAGAGACACCTATGATCTAGTTCTAAAACCTTGCTATAAAAAGATAGCGTACGACAGTCTAGTCTAAGATACCAGCAGCTACGTAGTGATTTTGTTGGACTGAAACTGCATCTGTCTGTAAACTGTAGGTATACAAGAGACATACATGATACAAGGTATACTATATTAGGTTGTAGCTTTGATACATTTGATAGCCCATTAGCCATAGCTTAATGGCACTCAGCTGAAAGTCCTACCAGGATGTACAGTAGATTTTCATATGCCATTTGAAAGTACACGTTTCCTTTCATATTATGGTAATCTAAAGATGTGTATTTGGCTCTAGAATCTGTTGAAAATTCAAATTTCTAATACATGTAATGAAGCCAGTGTTGTATGTATGCACATTGTTATCAGTAATGTACATAGAAATATAAAAAATATCTATAGACTAGACATTTATCATACCTTTCTATGTTTTATATGCGTGTTCCCTTGCAAGTATGAGTTTGCAAAACAGATTACCGGTATTATGATACAGTATTCTTATCATGTCTAATTTGAAGACTAAACATTTTAACACCTTTTTATGTTATACTAATAGTATCAGTATATGTGTGATCCGTTGGAATTATGTGTATGAGTTTGCAAAACAGATTATTATTATTATGATACAGTATTCTTATCATGTGTAATTTGAAGACTAAACATTTTAACACCTTTTTATGTTATACTTATAGTATCAGTATATGTGTGTTCCGTTGCAATTTTGTGTTTGAAAATAGAGGTATCAATATTGCACAGTAGTCTTAGGACACACCAATTTGATATCTTGGTTAACAGATTTTTATTTAAAAAAAAAAAAAATTAGAATTTTTTTTTTTTGAAAACAGAAGGCTTTTCATGATTTTTTTTTCTAAATTTTTCTTTTTTTGAAAATAAAAATCCGTTAACCAAGAAATTAAATTGGTGTGGCCTTATCACGTCTGATTTTGTTTCAGCTGGATTCCTGGTCGGTGATACTGAATGGTCATGTGGAAATCGAGCACACAGACGACGCTGTAGAAGAGCTGCACCTAGGGGACAGCTTCGGGATCTCCCCCACCATGGGGAAACAGTACCACAAGGGGGTCATGAGGACTAAAGTAGACGACTGCCAGGTAAGGGCTTCAGCTCCAAGTTCAGCCAGTTTAGATGCAGAACGTCCTGATTCTTGAATACCACACTGCCATATTGTGTAAAGCTCCTTAAGGAAATGTGAGCTTCCACTTTGTGGAACTGTATCTTATGCATATTTTTTAGAATGCAAGACTTGTTGTGTACATTACATTACATTGTAATCTAGCCCTCTGGCTACAAAGTGTATTCTGTTGTTTATGTAACTATGATTTATGATAAGAAAAAACAGGACTAGTAAAAGTGCAACATTTGGAAGCAAACACACCATGTATTTCACTCCATCTCCCTGTAAATATAGGCTGTTCTATGGCAACAAATTACAGTTCCATCTAAAAATTGTCTAAAAATGGCCAACAAACCTTAATGAGATTATTTCAAAGGCCTATATAAAAAGAAATTCAGAAAAAAAAACCTGGGGGTCTTTGTTCACCCTTTCTCCATGCCACATTTCTGGTTGTTTGGTAAATGAAAAAGGACAGTTGAATCCATTTGACCAAATCACAGGAGGAGAAGAAGAAGATGAAACTTCAGGAAAAACATTTTATTTCCCTCCCATACACCTGGAAATGCAATTCTTGCCTTACATTTGTCTTTCAAATTTGTTGTGTTGATTTGGCTTCAGAACAACCGTTGACATGTTTTGTGCTGTCTTATCCACATGTACAAAGATCCTTTTGTTTTGCAACATCAATTGATGAAGATGTCCCATGATATCTTACTAGAGATGTGAAGCTTCAGCCTTTAGTCAGGAAATACATTGCTGCAGTTAATGATTTCTTAAAGCTTTCACAGAGCTTCAAACTTAAAGGACACACCATCACTGATTACGTCTTACTAAATCTCACTAAATACTTTTAAAACTGTAAATCCCTTAGACCCTAAACTTAAACAGATACATCACATGTACATTACCCTCAAACGTCTCGAATTCTCCGATATTCAAGCGTCAAACCTTTTAAGTAGAAAGAAAGTGGGATCAAATGTCGATCAAAGCTTATATACAAGAGCACCGAATGACGTATGAGTTGATTTTTGTGAAGAATTCATCTACAGAAAGATAACTTGTCTCACGCAACAGATGTAGCCCATGTGTCAATCATCAAACTGTTGGATCAAAAACAGTCAACTAAGTCACTTCAAAGGACATTGAAATTCAATTGCTCATTAGTGAAGGCAAGAGCTTTCACAGCGTAAGTGAGCTGTGTGAATAGAGGCCTAAGACAGCCTTTTGAAAGAAGGTTGAAAGAGAGACATTTGCCAGAGAAGGTTGTAAGATAAAGACAAAATTGATGTCTTGCGTTTGGTGTGTCAGATGAAAGCACAGGAAATTGCAGCTAATAACAGGCAAATCATTAATTTAAAAAAATAATAAAGAGATCTTTATTGACACAACAAAAGCACAGCGATTTTCGTAAGGTCTACTACATACATACATACAAATGAATAGGTGCATACAAATGAGTTTGATTTCACACAATCATATGGGATAGAGCAAAATTTCATGTGTCATATACTTATTCATTGCTTGTTCTAATGTCCAAATAAAAGATTCCCCTTCCCTGTTTTATGACAGTTTGAAGTAAGAAATTGCATCCACCAATTATACTTTAAAAAGTTACTTGTTAAAATAGCTGCAGATTTAGGCCATCTTTTGACTGGACGGAAATCGCTCAGCAACCATACATCATCCAAAATTGGATTTGTTTAACTCTACTTAGATTTCACAATTGGAAAGGAGACATTTCTGCATCAATGAACGTACAACAAGAGCAAAACCGGACGTTTTTGCTACAGTACAATAGAATACCGGTAGGGGCCCCACAATCTAATTGTTTCTTCCTCTTGCCAACACCTACCAACATACCAAATGTCATACAGACTCATCCACGACTTCTCAGGTTATGCTGTCCACAAACAGACAGACAGACAGACAGACACGCGCACCCAATAACATAACCTTCTTGGCAAAGGTTAAAAAAAGAACCAGTGGTTACAAGTAGTTGACTAACTGACTGTCTTGTCCTTTCAGTTTGTGTGCATTACTCAGAACGACTACTACAGAATACTGCACCAAGGAGAGGTCAACACCAGAAGAGTGGAGGAGGAGGGAGAGGTAGTCATGGTAACGGAACACCGAGAGCTAGATGGTGGGAACAGGAAGGGACACATAGTAATCAAGGTAAGAACGGGGATCATATGGGTCAGATTTTTACAACATGTACGTTAAAAACGCAAAATGCAGTAGACCTTTGACACAAGATTTTTATGAAAAGTTTTTTTTGTATTTTGAGTTTTTAAGATACTAATACCATGCTAATTTATCATTGACATATTTGTTACATTTGATATCAAACCATCTTTTGTGCTTAAGTGGGAAAGCATCAGGTTAACAGTAACTCATCATGGCCATACAATGTAGAATGTTCAGAACAGGAGATATCAAAGAAAGAAAAAAAGAGATATCAAAACTAGAAGTCCTGCTGCAGTACCATGGAAAGCTGCCAGGAGCCCAACAATCTAATCATTTCCTCATTTTTCCAACAACTATCAGCATGCCAAATATCAGCATGCCAAATATCGTAAAGATCCACGACTTCTTGAGTTATGCTGATCACAGGCAATCAAACATATAGCCCTGAAAATGTAACCTTATTGGCGAAGGTAGTAATTATTACACATTGAACCGGATGTTTCAAAACATGGGCAACAATTCTCTGTAACTAGTGTAAGACAGCAAAGTCTACAACTACTGGCTAACTGTTGCTAGCTGCCTGAGTTTCTAGTGTCTGTGTCCTCCAAAACAGGAAGAAGCAAATTATACATAGCTGCACAGTGCTAATCATAGCCTTGCAGACATGGCTGCCAGGATGTTTGAGTATTTCTACATCCTTCGGTAGGAAATTAGTGACAGTTTTGGGTTGCACTATTGTCCTGCTAGCAGCGATTTAGAGTTAAGTAAGTGTGAAATAGGAAAACTACATTCCTCTTCATGAGGATATGGTTCATGATTTCTGGGGGCCTGCGTGCCTTTTTCCTGAGGCGCAGCAAGCTATTTTGATTCAGAGTTTATCGTAGCTGCCCCACTCTAACACAACGTGAAGTGTTGTCAGTGAATTATTCGTGAAGCATATTTGGTCACCTTAATTCTATGAAGCGTGTCATCTTTTATCCAAAATCAACGTTAAGCATTAATGGCAAATTCTTCATGTCGCGTAGTCAGATGCCAGATTGCCCGAAAGTCACAATCATGGAGCACACAGTTGTGCTGGTGTGGATAGCCTAGTTTTGCCAGACAACCTATGGATACAATGGAACAGTCCAATGAGGTCATTCCTAAAGGCTTTTGCAGTAACAAGTAAATTCACCATTAAGTGTTGCTAGGATCCCTCCATGCAGACCCTCAATTCTGGGGAGGTGCTGCAATTCCACTACTTGTTCAACACAAGAAATATTCTATTTCTGTTATCTGCAAATCACCCCACCATTTTTGCCTACAATCTGTGAAAGCAACCCTCAAGGACTTGAGATTATTTAAGATTTGTGGAACCACATTTTAGAGATAGGGCTATTGAAGTAGCAAGCCAGTCGGGGCTCTTTCGTATCGCATTTTTCCAGTCTAGCTATCAAAGAAGTATTATGCTTTGTCTCAGCCATTTACGCTTAAGTTACAACCAAGGAGAGAGAGAGATAGAGCTGTGATATGCATGCACAGTTGGCAAACATTGAAGAGGAAGTGCCATCAACGATGAATACTACATGTATGCACATCTGCTTTGACATAAGAAATAGCCAATAGACCAGCATTAAAGTGTATCAAACATTGACTGACCTTTCTCTGCAAATTACTGTAAGTTCATTTTATTTTCGTGGCCATAGGGACTTGATTTCGTGTTAGGAGGCTTTCGCTGTGTTTAAGCTTAATATATTAGTAGTTGAAACTTTTGTCTGTAGCAATACAATGGAAATGCATATTCACATTGTCATGATTTTGTGGTGGAGAGGTTGCCAAAAAAACACCATCATTTACATTTTGTTTGATTTAGTGTCTATTGATTGTATAAGTTTTGGTCTTTGTATTTCATACAGTGTATCTAATGTAAACGGACTCCAGGAAGAATAGTTTGAAATTTGTGAAAATTGAACACTTATGGAGATCTGAATAAAAGAAACAAACATGTACAGTACAATTTAAAGTAAGTGTCCAGGCCAGCATTAGATCTACCCTTGTTTGTTCTACTCATTAATTGATGATCATTTATTGTCAGGGCAAAAATAGTCTGTGTGGGCCCGCATAAAGTTTTAAACAGGAACTATGCAGCTACAGCGTCTTTTCTGAAGATATGGCGTGAGTGTGTGCGGTTGGCTTGAGGTTGTCTACTACTATTTGCCTACTCATTAATTGATGATCATTTTTTTTTTCAGGGCACTCCTGATAGACTAATACAACACCTGGTGGAGGAACACTCCGTGATCGACCCGACCTATGTAGAAGATTTTCTCCTGACCTACAGGGTCTTTCTAGAGAGTCCTGTCATTGTGGGGACCAAACTACTCAACTGGTTTAACGACCCTTCATTAAGAGACAAGGTAAGGCCCTCACTCATGCAGCATTAGAGATGGACCAGCCATACTGTAAAATGCAGAAATGTTTGCTGGGGTTTGATTTCTCGGTAGGGAGAAAATGGAGTGTTCGCGGTGGTTTTGAGTTCGCGTTAGAAACAATAGTAGTGCTACAGTCACACAATGGATTGGCTTTTCCAGGTGGTTTTAAGTTTGCTGTAAAGATTTCACTGCGAAAACTGGGAACATAAGACTACCGCGAACATTTCTGCATTACAGTATGACAGAATGTACAATCCCGTTGTCAACAGAAAAGGAGGTCTATGTGTAGAACTTTCTGGCCCTTGGTGAACAATTTTCCTGCCCACTTGTTCAAAATGCCATCTGACCTCTAACGGTAAGAGGTCACTTTATGAAGGAGTGAAATGGAGCGTAGGAAATGCCCTTGGCACAATTCAAGGACATTTCTCTCTTTCTCTCTCACAAGGTTGCAGTTCTAGAAGGGTTGTCAGTGATGACTATCACCTGGGTGTTTCTCAAATTCTGTGATTGCGGCTATGGATAATCCCTGAAAACATGGGGAATTTTTCCTGCTTGTAACCCTTTTTGATGGAAAATTGAGGTTAACATCGGAATTTTAGAGACCTACATGCATATTGAATTTGCACGTGTATCTCCTCCTGCAGGTAACAAGAGTTGTGCTCCTGTGGGTCAACAACCACTTCTGTGACTTCGAAGGCTACCCCGTGATGACAGACTTCCTGGAGAGGTTTGAAGGTCTTCTAGAACGAGAGGTGAGAGTTCTCCCTAAAGCTGTATCTAAATCTTACATAGTGCAGCTTTAAGAACTTTTTCTGAAGAGATCATAAGACAAACCCTTTAATTTGCTAGGAAGTTTGGAACTTTGTAACATTTGACAATAAATTAAAAAAAATTTTGTAAAAAAAACAGAATCATCAAGAGTAAGAAGTGGTATGACAGAAAGAAGTTTAACATGTAGATGTGTATCAGTGAATTGATGTGTTCATACATTTGTAGCTGGAATGAAAGTTGTTGTTTTGTTTGTTTGTTTTTGACAGAAAATGGGAGGCCAGTTGAGGTTGCTGAACATTGCTTGTGCTGCTAAAGCTAAGACAAGAACCGTCACGTTGGTGAGTCTGCATCATAGCACAATCCTCTGGAACCAATGCAATGACATAGAATACGATTCTGGTTTACACACCATATAATCATACCCTTTGACTTTTACTTGTCACTGTTAGTGTTACTGTGTTTATTTGGGTGTGTCCATACTAGTAGTTATTTGAATTTTGAAGAGTGGCAGAATGTGAAGCGGAAGATGGTGTTACCAGAGACTCGTAAGATAGAAAGGTCGGCTTTGACAGGGTCCAAAGTTGGTCCGGCAGGCTGACAGGAAAATGCATGTATGATTACACAGAATGCATGTATTATTACACAAAATTCACAACAAAATTCACAATTCAAAAGAAGGAATTCACAAAAACTGTAGATATTTTACGGCGGTAAGACATCTTCAATGTCATGTTTGGGAATATTTAATTGTTTGTACAGAATCTTCATGTAACAAGGTGCCCTCTGTTTTGCTAATTACCAGTGTCTATCAATCTCGATTTCAGGCGAGACCTCAGAAGGACTCGGTTCTGCACTTCTCAGTGCTGGGAGGGTGTGAGACGGGCAGTGGCATCTTCATATCAAAGGTGGAGAAGGCTTCCAAAGCCGAGGACCTGGGCTTGAAACGAGGGGACCAGATACTAGAAGTCAACGGGCAAAACTTCATGAACATTTTACACAAGAAGGCATTAGAGGTGTTACGGGGAAACACACACCTGTCCATCACTGTCAAGAGTAATCTTTTAGGTAAGTGTTGGTATTTTCCACCCTTCTAAGCAAGTAAGTAAACATGCTATCTGCCACCCAAAAATCAAGACCATAGCATGTCCAGGTCAAAAGATACAAAAAACTGAAGGAGTATGTGACTATAGCGCTGCAGCGAACTTAAAACCACTGCGAACTTAAATTCATTTACAGTATTGTAAAATTTTGTATCAACATTTTTTCAGGTTTTAAAGAAATGCTGGCTAATCCAGAGACCAAAGGCAGCAGTTCTTCTCCGTCGCATGTCCCAAAGATCGTGAACGACACGCATGGCCACGGAAGAGCGTCCGCGCCCGACATCACCGGTTTCCGTCCGGACGGCCACAGTAACAAGGAGAAGAAGCGTGGGTTCGGTACCCTCGGCCACCGACAGAAGATGAAAGCCATCATGAGATCAATCCTTCCCAACACCAAGCCATCCTTATACAACAGGTGGGTGTCATTTGTAGTCAGACATCCGGCGCATTTTCAGAATATCCCCTGTACTTGGTGGTAACGAGTTCCACTCTATGATTCATGTAGTTCTAGGAAAACACAAGTTTGCAAAAGTTACAAGTTTTCACCTAATCCATGTCGTGTCCTGTTGGCATAATGGTTAGGGTGCTTGGCCCATGCCCAGAACCTGGGTTCAAATCCCCTGACATGCCAACAATGCTGTGCCCTTGGAAGGCACTTAACACGACTTTCCTCACTCCACCAAGGTGTAAAAATGGGTACCTGACTTCCGGTGGCGATGTAAAAGGTGGCGGAATGAGATAGTTGGGCTCCGCCTTCCAATACCATGCCCTAGACACAGTAGACAACAACCCACTGCCCCTACAGCGTCAGAAAGACTATGGGACTACCTTTATTACCTTTTTACCTTACTGTAATTCTTGTTTCTTTCACTGGAACTTTATGTTCACTGTTTTTGATTTCATGGTCACCTCTGTACCGTGAACTTATCATCACCGTAAAAAGAGCTGTTGTTACTATGTACAATTTCCTCCGTTCTGTAAATCACTTGTGGCCACCGTGAAATTAAAGTCCAGTGACAATATCCATTTTCCTTACACTGTCAAATTTTGCTGCCGTTAAGATAAAGTGAATTACAGTATCCAATCTTTTTCCCCCCGTGCCACAGTGAAACCCACCTGAACCAGAGTAAGGACGACAGTGTGTACATGACCAAGCGGGCGAGTGCCTCCAGCCTGCCCAACTCCATGTTCCTCAGCTCCAGTAACCCTGACCTGGTGGCCAGCCATAACTACATCGACGCGCCCAACCAGTACGAGTGTAACGACCAGGCAGTAAAGGTCTACCGAGCAGACCAGACCTGCAAGCACATTCTTGTCAATAAGGTGAGAAAGTTATAATTTGTCTTGTTAAAAGTAACTAGAGTTTGTGCTACATATACTTCAGGTTTGCTATGTTAGTTTAGCGATTACGGGGTATTTTTGTAAATATGAATCGGTATTGAATTTTTTCTTTTGATTTGAGTTGAATGTGTGATAGTTGTGTGCCGATTTGTTGAAAATAGAGAGAACGCTAGCGACCCCAAAAAACACCCCTCCCAATGAAATGGTATGGCTACCCTGCGACGTCACAAAATCAAGATGGCGGCCACCGCACATGCCAACGGATACAACAAAGGTTTTGCTACGCAAACCTGTAAAAACTATGTCTCAGCCGTTTATGCAGTCAAAACTGCTGATTAAGAAGTAGACTACTCTGGACTGATGAAATCTGGTCTATGTGGACAGGTGGTCACTATAGACAGGATTCTTAATGCTTGTGTCAAGGGGAGGATTATGTATTACATTGTAAGGGACCACCAAAAAGTTGCCACATGGTCCTTATGTGGAGTTGGTCACATTTATTTTCCATTCATACTCAATAGTTATGATAGCTCTATTGACAACTGATGTTCCCAGGTCATGTGGATTGTTTTTAGTTTATCTGTTTGCATATATTGTTATCTGTGTGCACCACTCTTGTCACATGTTACCAACAAATACATCTAGATGATATCAGGATTTAGACAGGATGTTATTGTATTTTGTATGCAGAATCACAATGTAGAAGATGTGTTGTATTAAACAGACCAGCACACAAGGCTGTATGTTACAACATGTGTTAGGAAGGTGTCAGCAAGATTTAGTGATTGTTTTGTTTAATGGACATTCTTTCATGGACAATTCTGGGCAAGTAATTCTATGGTGTACCGTGTACTTTAGGAAAAGACAGGAAGAAAAAATAGTGTTAACCAAGGTTGCACATTTTTCAGTTTCTTTGGCCACACCAATTTAGATATTTATTTTCCACACAAAAATTCATGAAAAAAAATTTCATAGCCTTCTGTTTTCATGATTTTTTTTTTTTCTAAAAATTTTTTTTTGGAAAATAAAAATCCGTTAACCAAGAAATTAAATTGGTGTGGCCTTATTAGCCCGAAATAAATGTTATTTCAATGGGCCTTAGCAAGTTCAGGTTAGTCTGCAGAGTTGTGAAAGTACGAGGCAAGCCTTGCAGTATACTTATATTACAAAGATGATCATTTTTCTCTTTGTCTGTCTTTTCCAGGACACTTCATCAAAGGAAGTTGTACAGTTTGCTCTACGAGAGTTTGGGGTTCTGGATACTGAAAGGTACATTTTGTTTAGTAAAACTTCTTGAAAGAATTAACAGCAAAACTTGTCAGTATTTCAAGATAAAAGATATTTGGTTTCCACTTAGGCCATGTTGATTCAGATTAAAGTTCTTTTTCATCTTCTGCTAACTAACTATTCAGTTGCTAACTAACACAAGTAATTCACATGTTCTTATGTGCCATTCCACACCCTTTTTAACACACTAATCCTCACTTACTCCACCCTCACCACCGCACTTCTCCGTCCGCTCACAGAAATTGGTATGATTGCAGCGAGAACTTCTCGCTGTGCGAGGTCACAGTCGGAGGGGAGGGGCTGATCAAACAAAGGAGACTTCCCGACACTCTCAACAACCTGTGCGACAGAATCAACCTCAACGGAAGGTAAAAAAAACTGGAGTATATGGAAACTGAAGAAAGTGTGAATAAAGACCATTCAAACTCTACAACTGGATAAAATTCTGATTTTAGATCTCTGAATTTTATCCAGTTATAAGAGTTTGAATGGTCTTTATGTATTGGTTACCTGGATGTGTAACCGTCATAAACGTATGAAGAGAGTATGCATTGTATTTGTTGAATTATTGTTGTTGCCAACATTCACTGCCTTTTAATGCAAAGAAAACCTGTGGCGCAGATTACAGGCTTCTAGATAGGATTTGTCCAAAAAGTAGGGTAACCAGACTTCCCCAATGGGCTCTATGGATAATCTGGTAGCTTTGCATGTCTTTGTCAATCAATTTTCATGCTTTCCCAGTGTCTGGTACATGTATGAGGAAAAAAGCAAGTGTCAGTTTCTTTGTTTTCTTAGTGTAGGGCATCCAGAAGACACCCTGACGCCCTGCTAGATGGCTCAGAATGCCTTCTCTTTGCTAATACAAATCCAGGTCACATATGTCACACTGGCATTAAAATTGGCTCGATTGATGCTAAAGGCCATGAAGGCATTATCAAATCTTTTAACCTCAAACTGCCAGCGAACTATTTCTGAGTGTAGCCAAGAAGAATGCATAGCTCTCTGTTAGAATCCATTTAAGACACTTAATTGTGGAATTCTCATACATCTGTTGGTGACAGAACACCAACTTTCCTTCCATTTTGTGGTTAACTTAACATTAAGTGAGCAATGCCATTTAGCAGGCATGGTATATTGTCAGTACATTGATATATTATCACCAAATGGGAAATGGTTATGTCACAACTTTGCCTAACTAAAACTTTGAAATGTTATATTTATTCAATAGAAAAAAAGTTTTTGCCTAACTAGTCATAGTGTATTGGATTTGCAACCTAGTGTTTCAAATGCCTTTTTCTGTTTTTCCAGATATTACCTCAAAGACAACATGACCACTGAAACTCTAGTGCCAGATGAAACAGCATTGGTAAGTCTCATAATCACATTTATCTGTCCCTGTATAGTAGTATGAACTTTCTAGTTTTTCTATGAATTTTAGATATTTTCTGAGATTCTGTGTTGACATGCAGCACTCATGCTAAGTTTGGGCCATGAATTATTATTCCAAGGTAAGCTTATTGGGCAAACTGAAGCCATTTTTCTAAGATAAAGACAGACTTGATATGTAAATTGGAACTGAAGGTTTCATACATAAATTTCTCTATTTCAGGAGTTGTTGAGAGACAGCCAGGTGACATTTCTGCAGCTGAAAAGCGCTGAAGTCGCCACACAAGTCACACTACGAGACTTCCAGGTAGAGCACTTTCTTTTTTTTCCAACACTGATTACAACATGATCTTGTACATTACGGATATCCCTTTTATCAAACAATTCCTGTGGCCCCTATAATATTTTTCTGCACCAATTTTATTTGTACTGTTATATTGTTTTATTCTTTGACAAGCTAAAGCAACATTTATTGTAGGTCTTCATACTAATATTTTTTGCACTGATTGTAACATGTTACAGTTAGATACATAAGACATTAGGTGCTTGATTACTGCACTTAATTATCTCCATGAAAAAATGGAGATATAGTTTTGGGTGTGTCTGTGTGTGTGTGTGTTTGTTTGTCTGTCTGTTTGTGTTTCCGGACAACTGTAGTCAGCATAACTCAGGAACCTCTTGATGGATTACGATGATATTTGGTATGTGGGCAGGTGTTGTGAAGCTTAAGTTCAAGGTCGATTTTGGGCCCCCTGGTATGTGACCTTGTTATATGCTGTGAGACCTCCATTATGTATCGTTTTTGCTAACATCATTTCCTCCCTCACAGGTTTACGCTTCAATAGATGTCACTGAGTATGTAGAGGACCTGTTCAAGCTCGACAGTAAAAGGGGCACAGTCAACTTGGAAACCTTCTCAGAGGTAAAAACTACCTTTTTCTTTAGTATTGGAACTTTGCTGGCTACAAATTTGGAACTCTGCCAGTTTAGAACAATGAGAAAACCTTCTTTTTCCTCCTACCACAAGATAAAACCACTGCAAAAGCAAACAAATCTATGATACTCATGGCAGAAAAAAAATACATATTGTATGCATATAAGTTCACATGGTTTTAATTTTGCAGTAGGGAGAAATGGAGTGTATGGGGTGGTTTTATGTTCACATTTGAAACAATAGTAGTGCTACAGAAACACCAGCAAAAAATGTTCGTCAGTGGTTTTAATGTTTGCGGTGGTTAGCGACCAACAGCTTACCGTGAAAACCACGAACATAAAACCACTGGGAACATTTCTGCATTTACAGTAGTTTGTTAACTATGCAAATGTCCTTTGCTAGCTGGTGAACCAGGAAATGTTCTGGGTGATCACCGAGATCTGCAGTCAAGACAACCTCTGGAAAAGGATGAAGACCATCAAGCAGTTCATCAAAATTGCAAGTGAGTATCATTCAGCACCAAGGAGAGGTACACAAGGAGTGAACAGTTTATACATGTTTTGGTGTGGCAACTACTGAATCCAGATAAATTACCCTTTCCTTTAGTACATGTAGTAGAACTTTGTTGCTTACAAATTATTACTGTATGGCATCCATATGCACATGGTCTGAGGACGAATCAGCACCAAGGACAGGTACACAAGGAGTGAACAGATTATACATGTATTCACAGGGCAACTGATGAACATCCTTTTCCTTGTAGTAGTAGAACTTTGTTGGTTACAAATTTGGTACTGAATGGCATGTGGTCCAGAGACAAATCAGCACCAAGGACAGGCAAGTCAAATTGCAGATTTAACGGTCATTCAGCACCAAGGGCAAGCTCCATTTCAGAACCAATGAGAACTGTTATATCTTACTGTTTTAAGAGCTACAAGCCACTTAACATCCACTACACAAGATACTACTGCTACAGATGATGTTGTGACGTAGTCCATACCTTTGAGGTCATACAGTATAAACATGGAGGTTTATAATTTCAAGACCTGTTAGATAGGTTTTCTGTATGTGAAGGAAGTTGTGCTGAGCAGGAGAGTGGTTTGGCCCCTGACTTCCAAACTTTACGACCTAACATAGACAACAACTATGATAATCATTATGGATAACGATTTTGGTGTTTGATGTATTTTATATTTCTGCCCTTTATTTACAATTGTTGTATTGTTTTAATGTATGTAGCCAAGGCCTCTCTGAAAAGTGATGCCTAGTCACAAAGAGAGTCGAAACAAAAATAGATATGTGAAGTTGGGGAAACATGTTTTAACCCATTGAGTCACTGACGAAAGATAGCTGATGCTGTCTGAAACGTCTGTTTCAAAATTCTATCCAGTTGCTTGAGTCATTTTTTTGGAGTTTGAGGATAGGCACGCCTTTTTGATCCATTTTATTACGTGGATGTCTAACCTTCGTCAATGCTTACCTGTTGTTTCCTACATTCCAGGATACTGCAAGGAGTCTAAGAACTTCAACTCCATGTTTGCCATTATCAGTGGCCTTGGGCACGGCTCTGTAGCCAGACTCAAGTCAACCTGGGACAAACTACCCAGCAAGTACGAGAAGATGTTTCAGGTACGTCCAGCGATTCAACCAAGTGACTCTCATCTGTTGCAAGGCTTGACAGAGGTTTTTGAGGGTTTTAGAAGTGAAGTGAAGTGAACTTTATTGCTCAACAATCGTATATGGTACAATGTATGGCATGAAATCAACAATCTGTTCTACAAGGCTAATCTATCCTACAATTCTAAGTACAAAATATTTTCGAAACCAGTGTATTTGTTACAATATATAGTCATGTATGGGTAATTCTGTCTCGCTTTTCGAATGATTTATAGAGAAATTGACCTATGTACATGGATATAGGAGTCGGACATGACAACAGTACATAAAAAATATCGCTCTGTGTACCAGATAGGGTGAAGTTTGTCTTAGTAGTAATACATGTAGTCTGTAAAAGCATATCTCTCTCTTTGCTGTGAAGGATGCGAGGACAGGGCATGACGAGTTCTATACAAGTCATAACAACAAGCTTCTGGTACAATCTCATCCTCACCTTTATCTCGTAGTGGCATGGCCAGTTTTTTTATTTAAGCATTTCTTGTTCCTTTTCAGGATCTGGAAGACTTGATAAATCCATCAAGAAACATGTCCAAGTACAGAAATTTGTTGAACAGTGGTGGCATGGTCAGTTTTTTATTTATTTAAGCA
Organism: Branchiostoma lanceolatum; assembly: GCA_035149815.1. Lineage (NCBI taxonomy): Eukaryota > Metazoa > Chordata > Leptocardii > Amphioxiformes > Branchiostomatidae > Branchiostoma > Branchiostoma lanceolatum. The sequence goes on along the minus strand of CM068879.1, from coordinate 4,157,541 downwards.
TTTCTTGTTCCTTTTCAGGATCTGGAAGACTTGATAAATCCATCAAGAAACATGTCAAAGTACAGAAACTTGTTGAACAGTGAAGCAGCCCATCCTCCAGTCATTCCGCTCTTCCCCATCATCAAGAAGGACCTCACCTTCATCCACCTCGGCAATGACTCCAAAGTAGATGGACTGGTGAGTATACAAAATTACTCAAAAAAACGGACTTAAAAGACTCATAACTTCTTATAGATGCGAAATATCGACCAAAAACGTATTATTTTGTGATTCCTGTGGTATCTTCTGCCTACAAACCGATTTTCACCCAAAATTATTGATGTTTCATATTTTGTCCGAATCCTCTGAATTAAATTCCAAAAAGCGAGGTTCATTTTAATGACATCATTTGATCACGTGATCATAGTAGGAAAGCTGTACATGGAAGTCGGTTATCATGGCTTATAATTAACTTTGGCTACTACAGATACAAAAAATCCATGATAGCACTTGTCCCTCTCGGTGGTACCAAAACCTACTTGGCCCATGGACTAACTGTAAATGCAGTTAGGTTTGCATGGTTTTAATTTCACGGTAGGGAGAAAATGGAGTGTTCGCAGTGGTTTTAAGTTCGCATTTGAGACAATAGTAGACAAAGGGGTAGGAGGACGGAAAAAATTTGTGGTGGTATTATTCTCGCGGCAAAGAGCTTACAGCGAAAACCGTGAACATAAAACCACCGCAAATGATTCTGCATTTACCGTATTTTCTACAAGAAGGTTGTGTATGCTTTACAGAAATCGAAATCCTGGGTGCATGTGCACTTTTATGTACCCAGAATACAATGTAGGATCTCTGCACCTAATTTTTGTCTGTGGGTGCATCAGTGCACCTGGATATTTTGATAGGCTAGCCTATAGGGTAAATGTACTATTGCACACCATGTAGTCTTGAAATATAATTATCAGAAAAACCAATCATGCCAAATTGCCATCACCAGTGAGTGTAGAAATTCCTTTGAATTCACTTTACCTGTTTCCTTTTTTTTCCAGATCAACTTTGAGAAGTTACGAATGGTGGCAAAGGAGGTCAGGCACATTCAGAGGATGTGTTCTGTTCCATATGTAAGTATGCCCTAGAAATGTGACTCAGATTTCTTCCAAATGACACAAAGTAATATAGGTTTAATCTGGTGGAAATGTAATGTTTATACACTTGCTTCACTGCTGTAGTAAAATCCCAAGTTCTACAGTCAAACCTGCCCAAGAAGACCACTCTGGACCAATGAAACCTGCTCTATGTGGACAAGTGGTCACTATAGACAGGATTCTTAATGCTTGTGTAAATAGAAAATTGTTAAAGGGACCACCAAAAAGTGGTCACATTGGCTTGGCGGTCCTTATGTAGAGGTGGTCACCTGTGCAGGTTTGACTGAACCTTAGAACCTGTTTTCTTGTTTCAGAATATAATTAGTGTATTTAGTGACCAGTACATATACGTTCAGACCTGATGTTTTGTACTGCCAGGCGAAGTTGCACCCCTGAGTTTTTATGTTTCAATGATGTTCCTGCTAGTTTATGACCGGAGGGGGTTCTACGGCAAAAGGTGCGCTTGTATCAACGTCATGGGCGTCTATGATGGCTCCCCTTATACCAGTGGTGAGCTCACAGGTGATGATAAGACTTCGTAGATGGTGACTTGATGTTAGGTGGTAGTCACTGGTGGGCTCGTAACTGTCTCTCACACTTCCACTGGTTGGTGCAACCTCTGTGCCTACCAGCAGGCAAATGTAGTGGCCAACCTCAAGTCGACCGTACACACTCATGCCGCATAGTTACCTTTTTTCCGTTGAGCCCTATCACTGAAGAAGCCACACAGGCAAAACCTGTTTGAGCGTGGGCTTGAATAAAGTTTCTAAATGGGAACTACATGTGGCTACCACGTCCTTTCTGAAGATTTGGCATGAGTGTGTAAGGTTGACTAGAGGTTGTCCACTACTGTTGCCCTCTGTGCCTGTCAGTGTAAGGACTGAAACTAGTGAAAGATGTGTGAACTTGTATAGAAATACTAGTAGGACTGAATTCAAGTTGCTTATTTTGCAGTGCCGGGGAACTAAACCTTAAAAAAATTAACATAGAAATTGTCAGTAGTCATTTATACGTATAAAAGAATTCATTTTGATTGTAACAAATCAAACAAGGAAACAACTTCCCTCGGAGTGAACAGTAACCATTACACACATGAGCACTGTGCCAAAAAATACTACTAGATTTAAACAAACCCTAAGTCAAATATCCTGGTCCTTAAATATTGAAACCTATACGTTGTATGATGACCCTGACAGGCACATGTACTGGTTGGTTAGCTAATGTCACTGTGACTCGCAACATTTCAGGAGCTTTTCTGATCACAACTCTTTCATTTTACATTGTTGAAATAAGCGCTGCAAGTCTAGCAGGAAATTCTGTTACAAGTAGATGTATACAACGCAGTGCTGTCTCCAGGACCCGTCCCTCCGTCCTGGGACGGAAATGTGGTTGTTGGGACGGGGAAAAAATTCCCCTCATTCTTTCCAAAATCTGAAGTTCATGACATGAAATTTATGAAGATGTATTTTTGTAAACTTAAAGTGACAGATTTAACAGAAAAAAATTAACAACAAAGTCATGGTCTCCAAAACAATGAGTGAGACAGAAAAAAAATCTAAAGTTGGAGACAACCCTGATACAATATAAGGAAACATTTGGACAATCAAGCATTTTTCAAACAGCTCCTGCGTGTTGTGATGTGACGGTTTATAAGAAGATCTAGTGGCTATAACTGAAGTCTTGTCCCTGTTCTTTCGTGCATGCATCTCTCTATATAGCTGCTGTGGGGTGTTTAGGAAGCGTCGTATCCTGTCTGCATGGCCGTTTTCTTCCGTGTACCGCTGGAATCGTGACCCTCTCCTCACAGAGACAGATGTCCTCCTTGTCATTTCCTTTTCTAAACAATCGTAATCCTCCCCACTTCAGGACCAGGCCTCAATGTACGAGAGTAGCTCAGGCAGTAGCGGCGTGACATCGAGCAACAACCGCCAGTCCACAGGCATGCTGGGAGCCATGACCGGGTCGAGATTTGACATCTCCACCATGGGAAGGCGCTGGAAGGACCGAAGAGCGTCCACCATGCCTAACCCGAAGAAAGTTTTTGAAGAGGTACGGCACATTTTTGTTACCTTTGCTAAAGAAGGTTTATTTTAAGGTCCCGTTTGTGAGTGTGTCTGTGTACTTGTAGACAGCATATCTCAAGAAATTGTAGATGGATCTAAATCATATATGGTATGTGGGTAGGGGTCAGGAAAGCAAGCAGAAATCACAACAGTTGCACCAGTTCAGTGCACCCTTGTATAGCCAACATGTTGCACACCCACAAAACGATGTCCATGTACACAGATCTTCACCATTATAAAACTCTCTAAACCTGTGTTACAAATAGTAACGTCAGCTTTCATTTGATTTTTAACTTTGAACATTATTTCATACATGGTTTACTAACATCGCGATTGAAAGTTAGAAAGTTAGCATTGTTTACATGTTCATTGTTGATTTTCCTGTTGCAGGCTATGATGGCTCGCCGGGTAAAGCAGTACCTGGCCAACCTCACCATTATCGAGGATGAGGATAAACTCAGGGAACTCTCCTATAAGTGTGAACCGCCTCCAACACAACAGCCTTGTAAGGAACATTTCAGAGATTTCAAAGACTTTTATTCTGTGATTTATGATATATACATTTGTGTGGCGCAATGGTTGGGTGTTTGGCCCAGAACCCAGAGGTCCTGGGTTCGAATCCCCTAACTGTCACGTTGACGTTGAGCTCTTGGGACAGGCACACAAATTTCCACGCTTCACTCAGGTGAAAAATGGAGTTTGAGGATAGGCACGCCTTGAGCATGTAAAAGAACCCACCGCACATATTGGAAAGAGTAGGTGTCTATTTCGGCATGAGTAGATCAAATAAATCTCTCCGGATATGCAGCTTGTACTGTTCATTACCTACCTGGTGTGTTACGCCAAGAGTTTTCAACCAGGTATGCAATAGTAAGAAACAAATATATTTTTTGGCAAAGATTCAAGAGCAAGCCTGTTTTGATTTATTTTGGATGCAGTATTGAAAATCGCATTCACGTCTTCCCTGGCCATTCTCTTCCCTACCGTAGCCCCGACAAGTTCTGCCGCAGTGAAGAGGCGCAACACCGTGCCAGAAGGACCAAAGTCCAACTCTCTTCTCACAGTCCCACCAAGCCATACCACCCAACGCCGCACCCTCGCTGCGCAACAAAGAAGACACCATCCACCAGGGCCAAGATTCGGTAAGGCCAATCACTGCACCCCGTAATAATGATAGCCTTAGTAGTTAAACCTTTAAAGTATTCTCTGTAAGGATGACTCAAATTAAAGCCCTATTTTTCCCCACTTTGATTAAGTGCAGGGCTCGAAATTCAGTTTTGGGAATAGGTGCACTGGTGCACCCAGCCTAAAAAATTGGGTGCACCCAAAAAATTTTGGGTGCACCACATAAGATAAAGTAGAATGTAACTATTGTAAGCAAAACCTAATGACAAACCTAATTTATACTGTTCCTCTTCATGTGCGTGAAGGCACGCGATCTCGGCACGCAGTTTTGAAGCTTTGAAAATCGAAGTTAACTCAAATTCTACCATCAAAATCTTAAACAAGTACACTGTACTACAACAAAGATTTTATTATTTTCTTACACTAAGATGTCAAGAATATGCTGTCTACTAGTGTGCAGTGATACCTTTACACATTAAAGCGTACAAAAATATTTGGGTGCACCAGTGCACCCACAGTAAAAAATTAGGTGCACAGCTCCAAAATTGGGTGCACTGGGTGCACATGCACCCAGTATTTCGAGCCCTGAAGTGCAAATAATGTCAGACAGTTGGTCTAATGGTCTTATTAAAGGGTTTATTTAAATTGGTCTAATGACAAGATGCCACACAACAGATGTAACATTACTTAGCTAGACATAAAGACGCAGCTAAAGTCACACTTGATGGGAAAAGGCTTGCTATAATAATTGTAGAGATAGTACATGTACCTTTAACAGTATGTAATGATGTAGGTCCTGGCTATTAACAATTGTGCAATGACTGACAAAGGATGCAGGTGTTCCCAGCATCACATGAGACTCTATGTATGACAAAGATGACTTAATTTTGACAGGTCTGGAAGAGCCCAGGACTGATGACCAATCAGGGCGGAACTTATTAAAATTGCATGGTTAGTTTGATTCAGGGCTCAAGGCTTGGCAACTACTTTCCTGCTTTTTTTGCTTTTTTTTATTTTTTATTTTATTTTATTTACGATTCATTATCCCTATAGGATGAGACAGCTACTTTGTGTGTTGGGTTTCCTGATTTCCTTTGTTTTAGTTGGTGTGGTGTTCCCTCTACAACTGGCTGATGGAAAGCTTTACACCTCATCACATTTTTGTGCACCTTCTCAAATTAACGCACAAGCACTCATGCCTTGCAGGCCATAAGTGCAGACACTAAATGCTCTAACAGAAAGTGCTTGCATTGGCATGGCTGCTTTTGTGTTAAATGCTGAACTCTATATGTTACGTTGTAACTTGAATAAAGCTTGTTACTTCACAGTTGGAAAGACACTGACAATTTGGGAAATTATATCGATTTCAAGTGCAATTTCTCTCAAAATTTACAATAGTAACATTTTGGCTTAATGTTATATGGATCGTGGGAATGTTAGTGTCTTTTCAAACTGTATGTAACAGGTGTTACATTATTGCATTCTTCTGCAGTAGATGTATGCAATTTTCCTTACTAGAGTCCAGAGCAGTTTCTTTTTTCTTTCTTACAAAATCCCAGGTCAGATTTGATATTGAAGCTTATGGATACCAGCTGCTTTGCTCCACAATATTAAAGCAACATTGGCTGTTTGATAATCTTAACTCCTAACTTTTTAGTAACCTTATTCAAGAGCAAACCATCATCATCATTACATACAAGCATCTAGCAAATCATCCTGCTCACAAGTTAGCAAATTAACCAATGCAGTGGAAGCCCAAACCTACTGGACACAAGTAAAAGGACTGAAAGTTATTGAACGGTGTATTATCAACAAGAGCTGATAACTGTAAATGGCAACATAAAAAGTTGCACTTACCCAATTTTTCGGCTGATCAACTCCGATCTTTATGAAGGAATGAGCAATCCACTACTTCTGTGGCGTCACGTTCAGTGGATTGCCCATTCCTTGACATAGACTAAAGTTGATCAGTTGAAAATTTGGGTGAGTCTAAAATTTTCATGTAGGCATTTACAGTTCAACTTTGAGTCAGAATGACCTCTACCAACACAGATGAACTTTCAAGTGGAGTACAAGACATGTACGTGTGACGCAAAGTAACAGCCTTCCAAACCTGTGTACCCCCCACCTGTGTTTCACAGGTGCAGAGTCGCCCACAGCCCTGAAGAAGCTCCTGTCTCTATCGGAGGAGGCTGCCAGGAAAGGGAACAAGATGATGCAACACAGACACTCGGTGGACAACTCCCCTGCCGTTTCTCCCTCTCATTCACCGAGGCTCCGCAGAAGTCCAGGGATGAGGTCAGTTTTGTTACCTACATGAAAAGTGGAGGTATAGTTTTCGGTCTGTTTGTCTGTGTGCATGCATATGTGTGTACGTATCCATTGCAATATCTTACAAAAGTCTGGATGGATTGTGATTATATTTGGTATATGGCTAGTTGTTGTGGACCCGGCAGTCAATGTCGATTTTGGGTCTCCTGGTGGCCAACCTTGGTACTGCATCAGAACTTTTGGTTTCGGCTATGGCTGTACGACATGTAGCTTAACTCTTTGCATTTTGATAATTTTTCAGAAGGAGAACAGAGGCACAGCAGTCAATGTGGATTTTGGGTCTCCTGGTGGCCAAACTTGGTACTGCATCAGAACTTTCGGTTTCGGCTATGGCTTTACGACCTGTAGGTTAACTCTTTGCATTTTGATGATTTTGCAGAAGGAGAACAGAGGCACAGCGAGTGAGACGAGGCCACAGTGTCGACACAGACATCCCGCTCAACAGCAACCACCTGAGAAAATCTCTCTCCACTGGTATGGCTTTCTTTGAACTCCAGTACAGATTTTTGATTTTAGCACAAAAAAAATCATGAAAACAGAAGGCTGGGGTGAAAACTTGCACCTGACCCTGTTCACTCCCTGATACTGTGTGCACCAAAGTAAAAACATTCCTCTGAGAATCTGTTTTCATGTTGTTTTTCCAATCTAGCATTTTTATTTTATTTTTTTATTCCGTTAACCAAGAAAATAAATTGGTGTGGCCTTATCCAGTCGCTTGAGTAAGTTATGTCCATCCCTCAATTTCTAGCATCAAATTTAGGCAGTTCCAATTTCTGGTTTCTGCTGGATGGCGAAAGATATCTACTTGGTTTCTTTTGCTTCTATTCTGCTTTGCTGCATAACTTTTCCGTTAAAGATTGTTTTCTTTTGCTGTTGTTTATACCCTTGTTTGTGTTCCACAGTGGGGTTTTATGTTCGCCCCTCCCCTGTGGTGTCTTCTTGGTTTTCCCTCCCTCGGTTTCTCCACCCGTCCTTGCTGATGAAAGGTAGCAGAGAATTCGCTTCCCTCCAAAATTCAAATCACTGCGGCTGAATCCTTTGTTGAATGATTTTTCAGCAGGGCTGTAAATATCTACCTACCTGCCTACCTAGTCCCTTGACCTCCAGGTCGTTGGGGGGACAAGACAGAAATGAAGATGGACAGCTGGCCTCAGAATCGTCTGTTTCTTGCAGCAGTCAGCCTATCCATCTGCAATCAAAATTCAAAAATTGAAATTGCAAGTAACTAAGAAATGCAATAAAAAATCATAGCTGATCTTGTGAGTCATCATACAGTCAAATTCATCCGCACTGCTCCTAATGCTTTGTTTTCAATGAAACCTTTCTGCTTTTTTACAGTAATACTTATCGTTAATCAATCTCTCTAGAATTGGCGTCCGCAAATTAGTATTATGTTTGGGCTTTGCAGGCAATTCTAGAAATTTGCAACTTAGAAAAAAGTTGCAGGTTTGTTATTAACAGAAAAAATATTTCATGCCCTGTTGAGTGCTGCTTTTCACATGCATGGCTCATTTTGCCTTTTTCTTCTCCCTGAATGGACAAAGGACACCCATCCATTGCTCTACTTTGTCACTGTGTCACTGTATCACATATTTTCTCTACATTTCTCCATTCCCCCTACAAGATATTGAATAGAATGTCTTCACGAATAACAGCAGTATTGTTTATTGCAAATTTGTGCCTGTAGGTCCTATATCTACGTTAATGAGGGTTTGATGTCGATTTCTTGGATGTGAATAAGGAACCTTTTTATCCAGTGATTCTCCAACCTGATTAGATTATTCATGGATGTTTTTTACTGCAGCTTCGGTCCCCGTCTCCACGGCGAAGAACGTGCCGCCTCCCCCGTACGAAGGTTCGGACTCCGGCGTGAGCATGGGCAGTATCTCCAACTTCGACAGCATCAGCAACTGCTCAGTCGGGGAGAACTCGCCTCCAACCAGGGAACGCAAGAACTTCGTACAAATGAGTAGGTTTTCCAGAAACACTGCATTATTACTTGATATACGTATTGTCCAGGGATCTCCCCATGAAATAGAGCAGGATGGGGGAGGGTGCTAAGCACAGGATACTTGTCCCTAGGGAGGTCTGGACGGGGGCATGCACCCATCAAGTGGAGGGCAACTGTTGCATTTTGCCTTTTCCAGACACAAATGGAAGTGTACAATTAATGAAATCTCGAGTTTTGAGCAAAATTACAGGAGCTTCACTGTTTCATTTTTTAGGGAGATCCCTGATTGCCTATAGATAAGGGCTAGAGAAAAATGTTATTTCCGGTTACGATCCTGAAAACATTAGCATGGGTGGGTAGGGATTCTGTTTTTGTTTAGATTTTGGTTGAAGACATACACCAGGTATACTGTATATTAGCAATGTAAAACTGAATTGCACTGGTATTTGCAACATCACATTGTAATTATACAGATATACATTGTGCAAGCACAAGTATATTAATACGCTGGACTGTACAAAGAAGTACAACATGTACTACACATTATTACATCAACTGTTCGAAGCCCTCATCTTGCAACAGAGCGTGAAACACAGGAAGTCTGTTTTGAATTTCATCACACAGATATCAGGTCGAAAACCTTCATATACCTTGCTGCTAGGGTCAGCAGGTTTTTGCGAGTGTAGGTTTGGTAACCGGATACACAACATTTTTTTTCCTAAGCCTTATGTTCAGATAGATCAAGACAATGTGGTCATTCTATCGTCCCTAAAAGTAGCTTATGATCAGTATTGTTAAGAGGGTACCCTCAGATACAGAATATTAGTAGATTGCTTACTAACTTTGTAGTTTATTCGTTTATCATTATTACGGTTCTATTAGTACCTTTCTTTACCTGCTCCCTATCCTTGATTCAGTCTAACGATTGCTTTCATCCTTAAGAATGCTTCATTCTTGTTAATATTTTTCCATAGCACTGCTCCTCACTCAATAGAGTTTCTTCTCTTTTTTTTCCTTGGGTTCTCTACTGAAGTGAAAGTGTTTGTGAGCCAGGCTCCTTTGTTGATGGTGTCATCTTGGCACTTTCCTCGACTTGGGAACCTCGGCCACCCAGCCAGAGGTAGACATGCCCCCCTCCCCCACGTGATGTGTGTTGGTCCACTTGTTTCAGAGCTGCACTTGCCTATTGTGTACTAGTATACGCACTTCCAGGACGATTCGGCCCTTATAGCAGGTATCTCACTGGACTGAGGCACAATGACGACCTCGCTGCGCTCTAAATTGAATTCATGTTACCCTTGACTTGATAATGGGAATATCATGCAAAATGTACCAAAACATTGACATGCAAGTGTAGGCAGACCTCACATGACATACATGCAGCAGCTCTGTGAGGATGCAGGATGCACACCAGAAGATCTGCCAAGAGCAATGGAGGACAGAGAGGACTGGAGGAGGAGGGTTATGGCCATCCATGACATTCTCACGCCAAGATGATGATGATGATGACTGAAAAGACAACAAAACACACAAAACGAAAAAGAATTGTTTTTTATTGATGAAATTCGTTGAGTGCTTTGTCAAATCGCTCGGGCGCAGCAAGGTTACCGACGTGCCACAGGTCCAGTGAGAAACCAACTCAGCCAAGTCAGCCCATCACCCTGATCAACTAGGCCCAACACCCTGGTCAACTCTGCCTGGGTTAGAGTATATGATAGGGTTAGGGTGTTGAGCCGAGTTTGTCTTATTAACCATGGGCCGAGTTGTTAAAGGGTCGAAGTGTCCAGCATCCCACACTTCTTACTATACAGTTAAGGGAGAGGGTCGAATGTATGGCAATTACATTACAAAACTCTCTTGAATTAGACGGACATTAGAAACTTGAATTCCCTAACAGCTATTTCATGTCAATCATCTTTACAGCTCTACGATGCTGTGACAAATATAAATATCATTCCATCTTGCAAAAGAAAGTATTGACATTGCTCATGACATGTAGTGACAAGTTAACATGTAACACTTTCAGCAAGATATCTTTGAAAATTGGGAAGTGTCTCTCACCAGTATTACAAACATTTCGGTGTCCTACACCTACATCCATTTTCCCATTGTTCTGCATACTTTGATGGCATGCTGACTAGGATGACAAAGGGCAATTCGTTGATCTCAAAGAAACATTCATGTACATTTGTATTACCACCTACCTCTTCAAATGAAGCTTTTGCTTTTGCAAAAGAAGCAGCTAGGGGGACCTAAAATTAATCAGTTACAGATTTATCAAGACTGCTCAACCTACATGTACATGTACCAAGCACCATGGCCCTCCCAACAATGTGCTGTACCTAATACAGGTTCAATTGTGTTGTATCCCCAATGCATGGCATTCCTGCATGTTTTGTGTTTCGCAGATGTTTGTATGATAAAGGCAAACTCATCCTCTGTGTTCTTTTGGATATTTTTCTCCATTATACCAATCTATTCAGGAGAATTTGTTTGAAAATGAATTTTATACTCTTGTGTAATGCATACGTATGTTTTGTATCTTGCCTAATTTATGTATATGTGATATCACAGTATGTTATACACCTCAACATGACACAAAAATGGCTCTCTGAAAGACTTGGTTAAAGGCATCCAGAGCATTTTATGAAACTTGAAACTTGAATAAAAAAACTCCAATTTCTAGTCATTCCTACACATAGTAAGTTTCAATAACACTTTACCATTACATATCGACATTAAAGGAGCAAAGATACGATGTTTGCAAAGAACTGATAGAAAATCCAAGCCCTAATAGACTGATCCTGACTGTCCGTCAAATATTTGCATTTTTATGTTTTAATTTTGCATTTCTACGTTTTGACGGAGGTGGGCGGGGCTATGGTATCGGTCTATTTACACTAGGCGCGTGAAACTAAAAGATCACCATGTGGCTTATTTTTGTGCCGCTTTTGAGCACCTTTGATAAGAAACCCGCACGCAGATGTGGTAAACAGTGGTATGAAATGTCAATTTCATAAAGATTACAGCAACTAGAATATTTCCAGTTTTCAAGCCTCATAAAATGCTCTGGGTGCCTTTAAGTCTTGAGCCACTCTAAAAAGGAGGGAGTTCATTGTCACTTCATGCCTGATCTAACTCACAGTCCTTATCAATTTTAGGTTCAAGTTCACCGCAGGAGAAGAGAAGAAGTCGGCCCGCCTCTGTGGACTCGGGATCCAACTCGCCCCCCTCGGTCAGAAGCAGACCCCCCTCCAGCAGCAGCTCCAACCCCTCGTCACAGGGGTCGGGATCCCCCCCTCTCCCCAGAAGGAACCCCCCTGTTCAGGCTACCATGTCAGTGCCTCCTATGTACTACACAACAGCAGACAACCCGATGGCAGACAAAGATGGTAAGTTAAAGGAAAGCAAAGCGTAAAATTGAAAAGCAAATTGCACTGTTAAATACGCCCCAAAGTTAATTATTTACGTTCTTCCGTTTTACTTGAGTCCGATTTCGACAGGTTTTCAGGGGCTAATGTGTCAAGGATTTATGAATCCTCCTCCCGGGGGTTCCTTAAGACTAAGCTTGCTCCCTTCATGCTGTATTTAACCTTATTACTGATGTCACTTTTTGACAAGAATATGTCCATTTGTTGAACCCTCAGCTGTACCCTCTTCCGCCCTTTTAAATGCAACATCAAGGAAACCCTGTCTCAACATTAGGTCTCACAAAATAGTTACGGGCATGCTTGAATGCTTTGTAAATTAAAACAAGGAGGTGCTATCACCCTTCATTAAACTGACTAAAATGTATTGGAAAAGTTTATGTGTTTTTAACTTGAAACAGTTTCACTCAGTAATGCTTTCTTGTGCATGTTACCAAAGTAGAGGTGTTGTGCTTTTAAATCTATGTTTGTTCTTGTTTAACACTTAACGCTTTCTTCTCTTGCAGAGCATGATAGCAGATACTCCGCTCCTCTTCCTCCCCCAAATGCTAGCAGTAAGCCCACCCGACCTCTCCCTCCTACTCCTGACCCTCGACCTTTGCCCCCACCCCCTGACATCAGGCACCCTCCCCACCCTGCCCCTGACACCAGACAACCCACCTATGTCTCTTCCCCTAAGTCCAGACAGCCTCCAACCCCCTCCAATACCAACTCTCCTCTCTCTACCCCCACTAACAAGTACTTTCCGTCATCTCCCTTATCAAAACAGTCTGGCTCTCCTGTCAGTAAGCAGTATCCACCCACCTCCCCCTCGGGTAGACAGCCTCCGTACCCCCTCCCCTCGGGCCACCCCCCTCTGTCCCCCTCCTACAGCTTACCCGCCCCCTCCTCCCCTAGCAGCAGACCACATGTGAACTCACCAACCGCCAGACAACCTCCATCCCCTTCTGCATCTAATGCACCTCCCCCGGCCTATCGACCCCCATCCCACAGGCCAACCCAACCCCCACCCTATGAAAAAAGACCTCCCCCTCCTCCACCAAGACAGCCCACCACCACTCTCACCTACGACCCCAGAATAGCACAGGTTGCTGTCCACCATGTGACCCCTGATCCATTTGACCCCTCCCAAGTGCCTGTACATCCTGACCCCCTCAGTCCCAGAGCGAGGCTGCCGTCATACCCCGACCCCTACACCATGCCTCGGACCTCCGTCAGCCACATGGCTCCCGAGGATCCCGAAGACTTCGACTTTGAAATAGAGGATGGTGAGTGGGGCTGCGACTGCTTTTGTGTCTGTATATTAATCAACTTGTACAACGGCCTTGAAGCTATCTTTTTGTGCATTACTGTGTCTTAGTCTGTACTAGACTGACTTTCAGTGAGAGAGAGAGAAAATCGGCCCTACAGCTTTATGCATACATAGCGAAAGCTGGTTATACATGTACACGTATCACATTGAACTACCATTCAGGCTTAAGTCCTCCATATCTACAAATGTATGTGTGTTGAACCACTGCCCTTTGCTATCTAATGGGCAATATTTGCTTCACTGTAAGTAATTGCCCAAGGGAGGTCATAAGACTATTTTAATGTGGGATTTTGGTATGGAAATATATTGTGATGTTGCTGTCAAAGAATTCACTCTCTTCTTTTTTCTATCCTATCGCATAGTTGTTTTCATAAGGTGTAAGGTGCATCCATATAACCAGTCATTTTTAGTGTAGAGAGAATAATGCTGGTGTTTCTATGCTGGTGGAGAGTATCATATATAATGTTCATGAGGCACTTACATGTGTGCTGTAATTCCAGATGCCCATTCTCTCACGCTAGAGTCGTCCCGCGACTTTTCACATACATTAGGCCTGTATCGACTATGGCAAACCGCTCTAGTGATTATTAGGGGCGTGGTCACTAACTAGCTGAGCCAATCAGAGCATTGCCTAAAAATTGTCTTCAGGTCCCAAATGAGGCAACCTCTTTGATCTTCATACCAAGACAAACGGCTCTTAACATTGGACGGTACTTTCTGTTTGTTTATCAGGTACCAAATTGAAAATCTGTCAGATCTGTTGTTAAAGGGTAATCATGGTATCACTGAATACTGACCGAATATGCAAAGAAATTGTTATCATGTTTTCTTCGCTAGCCCTGACGCATGCTGTATGTCCGCCATATTGGAAGTCAGTGCAATCTGCGCGCTGATTGGCTTGTGCTAAATAAGGCGAGCTCATTAACATCTATAAGCAAAACGGCCCGATATTCACTTTGAGCAGGTGGTTTGCCAAAGTCGATAACTCTGGCTTTAGGCTGCGGAAAGACTCTGGCGTGAGAGAAAGCAGATGCCATGATCCAGCATTCTCTCCAACATGCTGTTCTAAATCATTTTTAACAGATATCTGTTCTGTCATGCACACAGTGGTATAAGGCTGCTTGCTCCAGTGTCAGGGGAGAGTGCAATAAAAAAGTTTGTACGTTGTTTCCTTGAATCACAGCTGTTGTGTGTTCAGGGGGTTGCAGTGCCATCCGTTGTAGTTGTATATCCCTAGTCTTCCGTAACTGGTACTGCTAACAAATGTTCAAAGTTGGGGCTAGAGCTTATAACAAGGGATAGTCCAGTATCGAAGACACTGTCTGTTGAAATGCATGGACACTAAGCTGGTTTGGTATTTCTTACTAACTCTTTCAGTAAGAAAGCACTGCTTTTGGAATATTTTAGAGATCCTGCCTCAATTTTCATGAGTAACTGTATTGAAAATAAATCCCAAGTTTTACCACTGTTGTTAATGTTCTTTTTATATTCTGGATGCAGTTTTTGATAAAATTCTCCTTTAAAACTCTATTTCCCTTCAATTTTACTGCAGCCCAAAAGTATCTTTAAAATAGTAAATGAAAGCAAATTTGTAGCATTTTTGCCCAGTGACTGTACACAACTATTGTCAAACAAAAGAAATTATTACAGACAAAACACTCAAAGCATAGGTTAGGCTCCGGCTAGTTTTTGCCGTCTTTTTAGGCCATTTTGTTCGGCTTTATATTTTTTCTGGCTATCTCTATGTCCGCCAGCCCGACGAAAATGCCTAAAATTAAAAGACGTCAAAAACTAGCCGGAGCCTAACCTCTGCTTGGAGCGTACTGACAAAAGATACTGGTGGGATCTCTCAAATAGAAAACAAGGTGATATTGGACTGTCCCACAGGGCACGGTGGTAGGCAATGGTGGAACACTGGTTGTGTTGTATTCTTTCCTCATCATTGCATGGTTGTGTTTGTAGTTCCAGAAACGTGTGGTGTTTTCTGTAGGAGACTAGAAAACTGGTAGAAACTTAAGATACAAATCCTACATAACAATAAAGGAATTGTTGCTTATTCCTGGCAAGAAAAATTTGTCAAGCTCATTTGGGGAAAAAAAAAATATATATATTTTTCTGAGAAAAATTCACTGTAAAAAAAACTCAGCTAAGCTAGTTTCTAAAATAGAAATGGTTTGGAATTCTAGTTAATGGAGAAGAATAATAAAAAATATCCTTTATCTTGTGTATTTAAATGTCAATGAAAAGTGTGTTGTCTTTCTGCTGTGTACAGTAATTTTGAAGTGCTTGTTCAAAGAAAAAACTTGAAAACTACCTACCGCAATACATGTAGGTCTCATAGAATCTGTTTCTGTACCATCAAATGCCATTGAAAACAATTACTGTACATTTTTCTCAAGTGCGTGTCCTTATGTGTTTCAGATGAAGAGGACGAACAAGTTTCTGCGGTATAGCGCTGGCCGTCAGGAACTGGTGTGCGTACAACAACCACTGTCTTGCCAAGGAACGTTCAAAAGTTGTCATCAAGAAAAACTGCACTGCCAGTCGTTCGAAGAAGCCACATCACAAATGTTGCCAGGATGTTGAATCTTTATGGACAGAAAGAAGAGGAAACATGAACCTGTTGTAGAATTATAGGTGCTGAAGCAACGCTTGTGATGAAACCCGCTAACGATTCCCCTCCTCATGAACTGAAGGAGGAAATTCTGTCTGCCTCTGAGAGGCTGTGCGTCAAGTCTACAAGAAGAACATGTCACTCCTACATGTTAAACCTTACAGCGAACCAACCAGCAGACTCCAGGATGTGATGATTTGCTGTGTGTTCTCTCTGGTTGTCAAGGACATCTTGAAGTGTCTTGTGTGTGTGTGTTTGTGTGTACGGATTCAACATGGAGAATCACAGTCATACTGTAGTGTACTGACTCTACTGGAAGAAGTGAGTGTAAAAATGTAGCTCAGAAAGGTGAATCCTCTTCACAAGCTGAACAACCTCTCTGACCTAAGTGCCATATGACTCTTAAGTGGCCACTCTGTATTTTCCTCGGGTTTCTTGCATCTCAGCGTTTGATGCGACGGCTGGATGTGAAAGCCACCCCGCTGACATTTGTCCTAGCACAGTTTCAATGGAGAAACTGGCTGCTATGAATGTGTGCATGGCACATTATCATTGTCCGCAGCTGATGCACAGGAATCATCATCTGCGGCATTGCATTATTGCTGTCCATATGTACCCGACCTCTTTTATGGAGAGGTGTTAAGTAACAACGGATCTTCACCAGATCTCAGAAGCCATGAACTTTTCTTGTGCATCTGCATTTTTGAGTGTGAAAGATGGGCTAATATTTTGATAAATGTTTACATATGATAAAGATTCAATGTTAGGTCTGTATGAGGTTGGGTAGATAAACCCATAACAGTACCCTTTGTACAGTATAGAAATCTTTGTTGCACACAGTTTAATTCTCATGGCTTTTCTGCCAACTGCACGCACACCCCTGGTGTGCTTTAACAAAGGCAGAAATAAAACCTTACACGATTGTAACAAAAGATGCTATGAAATGCACAACGATTTGTTCAGATCATGCGTTCGGATGGAAAGCTTTTTTGAGCCGGAATACTGATTATTCGACTCTTTTAACCCAGAGGTTTAGATATTTTAGATTGTTTTATTCGTTAGCATATAACAGATCATAACTCTTAATGGGATAAAAATTGACAGTGGGTCTCTTGCAACAAGATGGCTCTCAAAGCATGATAGGCTAGTTTGATAGAGAGATTTGGGATTCAGTGAATAACATGCCATGGCTAAAGCAGAGAGATATTTTGATACCTTCCTATGCCTAGAAGAAGAGTGGGCACTCTGGCTCTATACTCAAGCTAGCTAGGTAAAAATAGTGAGGCGACTTGATCATGTGTACAATACCGATATAACTTATGGACTGGGAGGGGTTATGAATTACATATCACACTTGTACATTTGTGTAACATACCAAGTGAATTTGTAACAAGATATGGTGGAAAACGGAGGGTGTATAAACGTAGTCTTGTAACTTTGTACGAACTGACGGCAATGACTTAACAACCATATCCATGGCGAGTGAACCTGTTTTATATACATGTATCTTCACTTCGTGAGCATTCGCTATATATTTTTCTTTCCCGTTGTTTCGTATGTTTCGTAGATATTGGTATGAAAGAGCTACAACTTGGGATCTCTGTGAGGTCCCGGTGTCTTCCCATGTTGTAGTATGTGCAAGATTGTTTTGGTCTGTCTGCGACTTGCTTTTATTTGTTTAAAACGATGTAAATACTGCAGATAATAAAATGGACTGATACAAGCATCGACTGACAATTTCTTGTGCAATTTTATGTATCACATCAACATGAGGTGTAAAGTGAATGCATCCTTTTTTACGTACTTAGGCCAGGCCAATTTAATTTGTTGCTTCTCGGATTTTTTCAGAAAAAAACTGGAGGGACAGGGCGGAAAAAAAAATGTTTGCAAATAGTCTGGGGTGAAGATAAGGTTTTACATAACATAAAGAATAAGAGGATTATTCAAATTTCAGCTTTGTATGGCTCGTTTTATGCAATGCACCCCTTTGATCTAGTACTATAATTTCAGTAACTAAATTACCTTTTGCCACGTAATAAATGGATTGATATTGAGAAATAGTTTTAATAACTGAAAAATTATAACTTATGATCAATATGACCACACTTTTTAGGTATGTGCAAGCCTTCATAATCTATTTTAGTGGCTATTGATTTTTACAACTGAACAGATAGTAAAATTGGGAGTAAAAATGTGTGAATGGGAATAGCGACCAAATTTTTTTTTTTTTTTCAAAATGGGAAAAATATGACAGGCTATTCGGAGAAGCAACAAAAAAACAATTGGTGAGGCCTTAGATCATATTGATTATTTTAACCTGAATACCATAAAGTGTACATCATTGGCAACTACGACTGACTTTGACATTGGCATCCTTGTCATGGAATTTGAAGAGTTTGTTAGTTAAGGCATGGGGGCACTTAACTTACTAGCCTGTCCATAGCACTCCTTAGGCTTGTGTGGTGGAATTGTATGTTTAGATAACCTTCGCTTCGCAAAGTAACATGGTTACATATTCAATTTTTTTGCATGCTTTCCGTTAGCCAAACTTCCTGACGTGCTTGTTACCTTCGCCGAGAAGGTTATGCATAGGGTAGCATTTGTTTGTGTGTTTGTAACAAACAGCATAACTTAAGAAGGCTTGGATGGATTGTCTTGACATTTGGTAGGTGGGTAGGTCTTGATGAGACATGAAAATGATTAGATTTTGGGTCCCCTAGCGGCTTGTTACGGTACTGCAGCGGAACTTTTTTTGATATCTCGTGTTCTGGACAAGCTATGGTCCTGATTTTTGAGTGGTAGATAGTTCTTTGGACAGAGAGTAAGTGGTATAGGTTTTGGCCCCCTTGCGGCTTTTTTGGACCTACAGGAGACTTTGAAAGGGAAAAAGTCAAGAAGGGCTTGATGGATGGTCATGATTTTGACTCGATCGTTTGCAGTGGCCACAACCTCGTGAAGGGTTGCTTTTTGAGAGTCAGCATGCATGTGACGTCTTGTATGACCATTTTGCAAATGAGCTACTATAAAACAAGGATATACATGCATTAGACCATGTACACTAATTCGCCGTCTATTGGAGGAGTAAGGCTGAGCCAGTTATTTATATCCAGTGCATAGTAGTAGTAGTAGTCCACTGTTTTCTGCTGCTGCAGTAGTTGAAACATCCTGCAGCCGCATTCAGTCTTCCTTCAGTCCCTTCCACTTTGTCCGATTCGCTGCGAGCTTCCTTACAATGTAGCTCCCGTAAGTTTCTTTCTGACCGCAGCGGTCCTTGACCTCTTTCCTTCAGGTCTGCATGCGTTTTAACAGGTGGTCGCTTCCCATGTGTTGATTGTTCAGTGATGCATTATTACCCCATTATTGCCAAAATAAGCATTAAGGCAAATAATTACCATTCTTTACTTTCTGAGTTTGTCTGGTAGCTTGTCGGGAACCCTGTGGACTTTCTTTATTTCGATCTGGAACATGAGAATTGTTCTCCAAGCAGATTTTGCGAGAGAAAATAAAGATTCTTTAGTTCGAAACCAAGACATTCATCAAAATGCGACAAAAGCAATATCATTTATTCATCGTCAAGCTAAAGCTCAAAACGTAGACATGTCAACATTGGTGAAAAATCTCACAAGTTACGACTGTTGGGTATCTAAACCTACGTGTGAACAACCGCCTTACACTGGGATTGGTAGTAGAATACACAAAACTTGTCAACCAATTATGCCAAAAACAATCCAGAATCTTCGTCATCCGCGTACCGTGAAGTAAAACTATATACATCATATATCAAGTGAAAAAATAATTTGTTCCAGTGAGTAGATGTAAGAAACTCGTGCTTGATATTTGCGAGAACAGAATCGAATAAGGGTACTACATAGTTGTCACAGAGGCATCTGGCAGCACACAAAGAACAAAAAAATATGATAATCAAAGTCATCATAACACGGGTACATGTAGCACGATAGTTCAAACTACGAATAATGTGCACAATTTACTTAAATTTGTATTTGATTCCATTACTACAACTTCCAAGCAACAGCCACATTAACAGAGCAAAGATGTTTCAAATTGTGAGGTTTGAGTTGTTTTACTTGAGAATTAAAGGTGGTATCTTTTTTCCAATAAGGCGTTTGCACGTGACATCACAGCCTCCATCCTGGTTTGATGTTCCTAGAAGAATTAGGCTTTAAATTTCGATTGGAATAATGTCATAATTATATTTACAGATTCAAATCTACTTGGTTTAACCATCCACTACATGGCAGACTACGTCATAGTCACGTGAACGCAAACACCTACGCTCGGCACCGGACGTGACGTCACCTTATCCAAGAGTGACTGACACTTGTATCTGTTCCTCGAACATGGCGAGCATCACCAGAGCGGCCACCCCCATCATGAAGCCGATGTTCTGTGCAATGAAGGTCGCTACGGGTGACTTGGACTTGTGGTGTAACAGTTCGGGCAGCTAGGAAGGAAGGAAAGATGAGAGTACGTTATTATCTCCATGAAAAATGGAGATATAGTTTTGGGCGTGTCTGTGTGTGTGTTTGTCTGTCTGTTTGTGTTTCCGCACTACTGTAGTCAGCATAACTCAAAAACCTCTTGATAGATTACGATGATGTTTGATATGTGGGCAGGTGTTGTGAAGCCGAAGCTCAAGGTCGATTTTGGGCCCCCCTGTTATGTGACCTTGTTTTATAGTTAGTTATTATCTCCGTGAAGCGGAGGTACTGTTTTCACAGACTGTGTGTCCGTTTGATAATATATGTGAATAAACTGAAGATTTGAAGTCGTTGCCGTGCTTGGCATGTGATGATGTAACGTTACTAGTATGTAGGTAGGTGTATGTTGCAAATCTTTGCGGCCCCGAAAGCCCCCAAGCGGCTTTCCTTGGCTTTCCGTTCTAGACAAGGTATGGTGTGCTTTGATACCTTAGGCTTTCGGGGCCGGGAAGAAGTGGTAGAAGATTTGATCCCCTAGCATATTGTTTTGAAACTGCAGAGGCGTTTTTATCCGATTAAGCGAATACTTCTTATTCAACAGCAATGTACATAATGCATTTAAACTGCCCTGTGTTACAGCATGTAGCAACGACGTACCATGTCAACCAGGGACACGTAGAGAAACATGCCGGCGATGAGAGAGAAGAGCCACTGCCTGACTTCGAAGCTCGCTCCGATGGCCAGTCCGATGTACAGCCCCACGAAGCACCAGCAGGCCGCGAACAGGTTCCACAGCAGGGCGCCCTTGTAGCTCATGCCACACCTCAACAGCATGGCGAAGTCACCTGTAACAATCCGTATGTGATAAAAGTGATATCGCTGTTGCACTAGATGGTTAAAATGAAACACGGAGATGGTTGATATGAATCAACTACTACTTGAATAAGTCACGTCAGGCAGAACGCAACGTCACTTGTCAAGCAATTGCTGACGAAGGCTGGACATTCGGTAAGTCCGAATTGTAATGTGTTGGTAGGAAGTCAAACTCTGCCATGCTCATACCTAGCCTGAGTGTCATCCTGTTTAGTTACAGACTCTGCCTTCATTTCTGTGAAGGCCAGAGCCTCTAAGTAAACAGGATGACACTCGGGCTAGCACATTAATGTACTTAAAAAGAACTGATACCAGAAAATGTATTTTAAAGAATTATCGGCGCAAGCTTACCTAGTTCATGTGGTATCTCGTGCGCCACGACGGCGATCGAAGTGGAGAGGCCGACAGCCAGGTCTCCGCTGAAGGCGATGCCCAGGGCCAGGCCGTCCGTCATGTTGTGCAGAACATCGCTGAAGATGATCATCATCGCCGTGGGAGTGCATCCTGGTGATACGGAACATCGCACATGTCAAATTATCAAATTTGAATGATCAAATTGTATGTATGTTTGTCACAGACATGTGACAGACAAACATATATACATACGCACATAGACACAATGATGAGTTTGGTCTTATGTGTGTCCTTTTTAGCGACATTTGTTAACATGTTCAAGTTTGATCATTTCAGTGATCGCACTAACCTGTGCAGCAGGTACAACATGGTCAACAAGTGCCCTGTGCCGTGGCCGACACGGACAACGAGCGCACACAAGAAAACAGACATACCCTCATAACTGTACACACACGCATACTCACACACACGGACATGCGCAAACACGCACAGTGACACTCAAACACACATAGAGACATACGCGTGTACACACATCCCTACACACACACACACATACATACACATATATATATATATATATATATATATATATATATATATATATTCATAAACACAGACATACGCACCAGCACAGACGTGCACACGCACCAACACAGACGCACCAGCACAGACGTGCACACGCACCAACACAGACGTGCACACACACACACAACCAGACAAACATACATACGCACATAGACAAAATGATGTGCTTGGTCTTATGTGTGTCCTTTTTAGCTACATTTCTTAACATGTTCAAGTTTGATCATTTCAGTGATCGCACTAACCTGTGCAGCAGGTACATGCTTCCTCCTCTCCGGTCATCTCGGGGACCACGTCCAGCGTCGTTGTACTATGTCCGTTAGTCTACGGTAACACATATCATCAGTAAATAAATGTTGTAGTATAAGTGCTGTCCTTTTAAGTAGTAAAGAATTGGTATTACATGTAACGTTATGATATCTCTCTCTGCTTGTACAATGAAGACAACAGCCCTATTATGAACACAATCTCGGCTTTTCAAATAGGAACTGCTGTATACCCACCAATTGTTGCTTGGATATAGAGAGGTTCTTGGAACCCATGCCCGGTTCTGGTGGCAGTTGGCTCATCTTGCGCAGCTGCACATTCTCAATCTCTGGCTCCTCCTGGAGTGAACGAGAAAGTTTGGCGAAAAAAAAGTTGCCTTCATTATGAAATCTAAGTTGCCATGAAGGTTGAACATTAATGACTAAACACAAGAGTATGGTATACCGAACATTGGATTCTTCATTTTTGTTCTTTCACAACTTCTTCTTTGATTTTTCGATATCAGTATCCATTTCCGATATGTTTTATGCAATCGACCATGCTATGGCATATGTTTTCTCATCTTGCAGCTGCTTTGCACGATTTGCAGTATGGCCAAAAACGTTTTTTGGTAACGGACGAAAATCTATGCGCGCACGGATCTACGCGCGCACGGATATCATCCATATAATCGAATCAACATGGCCTAATTATCCACGCCCTGGTGTAGTTTGTCTGTAAGATTGACAAGACATCTAAGACAATATCAAAGCAAAATACTTTTAGATACTTGATGACATGCACATATGTTAATGTAATGGACGAAGTATGTAATCATGTCGCCATGTGTTTTAAAAAGGGAGAAGACGCCACTAGAGTCTAGATATACAATAGGATATTTAGTATAGTGCTTAGTATTGTACTAGACGTGAACGTTAACGTTATTCTTATTATTCTATTCTATCAATTACCCCATGTATGGCCCCCTGGGGCCTCCAGTGCATTTATCCCCCTGGGGAATGAACATGCAATAAAGATTATTATAAATGAACTAACCTCCTGGTGGCCATGAGAGTGGCCATGGCCCCCGGGCATGACGAAACTCATGACTCGTTCGAAGACGAAGAAGAAATAGATGCCGCCCATGGCGACCAGGATCTTCCACATGTAGGCCATGTCGGCTGCGTGGTCGTGGCCTGCATGATCAGCATGGTCTCCATGCAGACCCAGAGCCTGTGGAGGGACAAGGTATTATAGATGCGAAGCAAAGAACTGTGGTAAAGCCGGCGTCACAATTCATGCGAGCGTCGACCGAATTTAGTGTAGATCGCCCGAAGCTCGCCGAATTTCAAAATCGCCCGAGCGTCGACCGTATTTTCCAATGAATTTGAAATCTCGGGTGACGTCGGTCGAACACTAAAAATCCGCCATGAGATGGTACCATCGGCCGTAATTCGGCCGAAAATGCACATTTGAAGCTCGCCAACAAGTCGGCTGAGCTGAATTTCATATTTGTGACGGGGGCTTAAAGCCCCCCTCACACTGGACCCGCGGCACGCTGGCGGCGTCCCTGCGGCCGATCGAATTGACAGAGCACTCAACGAATGTCATCTACAAAAAACGAATCGTTTTAAGCTTTGTGTGTTTTGTTGTCTTTTTGGTCATACTTGTACGTTTTGAATGATATTCCCATTATAAAGTCAATGGTAACACAAATCCAGTTTAGGACGCAGCGACGCCGCGCGCCACCGTGCCGCGGGTCCAGTGAGAGGGGGGCTTTAGGGTAATGGTCGGCATTAGGACGTTTCGGCACCTGCACAGTTGGGCCCCTAGCCGATCAGGACGAGTCGGCACCAGGTATAAGGATGACTCGCGGTATGGTTAAGGTTAGGGTTAAGGTTAGGGGCCGAACCATCCAGGTGCCGAAGCATCCGACATCCACCCCATAGCCGTAAAGGCAGTGGGTGTTAACCCACTGTGTCTAGTACACGGTATTGGAAGACGGAGACCACCCCTCTCCTTCCACCGCCTTTTACCTCCCCAACCGAAACCCCATTGAACACCTGGGTGTACTAATGAAAATCGTGTAAAGTGTTTGTCAGTATGCCAGGAATCGAACTCGTGATCTCACGATCTCGTATCCGCTAGCCTAGCCCCTCGACGGCACTCGACTGGATATCCAGTACTGTACTCTAAAATTACTAAAAATCATAGTGTTGCACAGTGATTCTTCAAGTACAAATGCACCTGGCTGCATCTGTTCTAGGTACTCTAGACCTTAAATGAAAATACTCTGTACACAACAAAGTGTTTTATTCACGCCGACGTTTTGGTGACCATCTGTCACCTTCCTCAGGGAAATTCTGACAGCCTCATATTGCACTGCATGACAGGTGTCGCTGCTTATAGACGCGATACCAAACATTGAGTGTTTACAAATATATACTCTAGAGCTCACCTGTGGTAGCAGGTGCAGGAGAGCGTCCCCTGACAGCGCCCCGACGCCCAGACCAACCCCGAACTGTACAAGGCACTTGTAGACACTGGATCCCGCCATGGGCAGAACCAAGAGGCCGAGAAGTGCCAACAGGCTGATGAGGAAGACAGACAGCGTCCCGTATCCGTATTCTGTGGGAGGAGAAAGATGAGTTGTTATCTTACTGCAGGGAAATTAGATACGTTTCCTTTCATACCTTCATAGCATCTAATTTCACTGCTGCAAGATACCTTTACTGGTTGAGCATTTTCCTTCAGATTCCTAGAACAAACAAGTTAACATTTCAGCTCCCGTACCCATACGCTGTGGGAGGAGAAAGGCAAGTCGTTTCTAGCTGCTATAAAATGAGATGCTATGTTTCTTTTCATACCTTTGGTGGTTGAGCGCTTACCATTAGTCTAGAACAAATAAGTTAGCGCATCATACATACCTCCTCCAAAAGGTTTTGTTCCCCTCTTATACCACATTGTGTTGACATCACAATCTTGCAGATCTAGGCTTATAGATCATAACACATCTTTTGTATATCCCTTCATATCCCTTCATCAAAGTAAAAAAAGAATAACCGAATAAATGCAAATCATGAAGATCCATCCACATCTTCTCGAGTTATGCTGGTAACATACAAACACACATACATACACAGTCCGCTGCAGTACCATATGAAGCCGCCAGGAAGCCCATTATCGAACTTGACATTCGCCTCTTTGACACCTACCAAATATCATGAACATTCATCGACAGATTCTCGACTTATGCTGTGTACATGAAGCACACATGCATCCACAGCCACTCCACCATAGCAAAACCGAAAACATAACCTTTTGGCGAAGGTAACAAGTTTTACTTGATTATGGCTAAGGCTGTTCCCTGTCAATAGTGCAAAGTGTTATTGGCAGGCTATGTAGGTATTTCTTTGGATAACTGCATTGTGTATTCCAAATGCTCTGTCAGCCCAACTGATGGCCTAGAAATCTATGGTTCGTGGGTTCTAATCCATCTCTGTCAACTTACTTTCCAGCATAGTGAGTTCTCTGACCACCGGAGCGGCCGTTGCGTTCACAGTCGGCGTTTCCCCTACACAGACGCTGCTGTAGACCTGCTGGAGGAGGGCGGGCGCCATGGCGCTGAACTGGGCACGGGTCACTCCCATCTCCGCCTCAACCAGGAACAGCTTCATCAGCTGGGCTGAATTGAAGCACTGCGTATAAAGACATGGGTATGAGCTATTAACTTTTCCTTGTTCTGTTTGTTATCTCCATGAAAAATGGAGATATAGTTTTGGATGTGTCTGTGCGTGTGTCTGTCTGTGTGTGTATGTGAATGTGTGTGTGTGTGTGTGTGTTTCTGCACTACTGTAGTCAGCATAACTCAAGAACCTCTAAATAGATTACGATGATATTCAGTTTGTAGGCAGGTGTTTTAAAGCCGAAATGCAAGGTCGATTTTGGGCCCCCTGGTATGTGACCTTGGTACTGCAGCAGAACTTCCGTTTTTGTATCTTTTGACCTGGATGTGCTATGGTCTTGATTTTTGAGTGGTAGATAGCTTGTGATGTAATAAAGAAGTGGTGTAGGTTTTGGGCCACCTAGTTCGCTTTTGTTGGTAGCGCGTATACCGGTAAACCTTCACCAGGCTAACTACTACGCTGGCTATAGGAAGAATAATTTGCCAGGGCAGTTTGGCCACCGTAGGGTTTAACTGGCTGGAGGGGCGAAATGTTACCCTTCCTTCGGACTGACTCTCCTGGACAATTAATCCCCTTTTGCCGAAGTCTACGTTCTGTACCCCCCCCCCCCCCCGAAGGAAGACCTGGTGTGGCGGCTAGGTAAACCACCCCAAGGCGTAACACATCAGCATAGTACCGTCAAAGTACAACTTGCTTAAGACATGACCGATCTGCTCACACCGGGATGGACTCCTGTCTTATAGATAAACGTGGTGGGTTCCTAGATGCAATCGATCTGTGACTCTTCTCAAACACGGAACCTTCGGCTTTGTACGTATGTGCCATCCGAGAGGACGTCCATAACCGAAGCTAGGAACTTATTTTCGCCCGAGTGGAGTGAAGAAATTCAGGCGCCTTTACCAAAGGTACAACAGACCGTCAGACGCTGTCTAATGAGATCACCTTACTAGAGACGCTGTCCCGTTTGGAGTTATGGATGGTAATGTTGTTCAACAGTCGTACTCACGGTGTGATGGAAGTCCTCCGTGTGGTCGTGGCTGTGGTCGTGTTCGTCTGCCCGTGCCATCGGAGGCAGTTCGCGTCTCCGTCTGTGGTCGTGACCGGCGTGGTCGTCCCCGTCGTCCACCTCCGGCTCCGGCGGGGCCTCCCCACCGACACCCAACACCGACAGGACGTGCTCAAGGGCTGCGATGCAGACATGATAGATAATAATCACATGAACACTTTTTATCATCATGGAGGCTTATCTGTGTTGGTAGTAATCATAATACAATGCTAAACTTTCTTCCAACACTAAGGTATTCACGGATCAAATTTTCAACTGCCACTGTCACCTTCTTCGGGATCAATGATCCGTCAATACCTTATTAGTGTTGGAAGAAAGTTAAAGCATATGAACACTTTTTATGTTTAGAGACGTATGGTTAGTAGCCTGGTCACCATTCTCCACGGGTCGGCCTAGGGTTTATTAGCGGGCCCAGTCTGCTAAGCCTTCGCCTGTTCCTGACAGCCTGTCTTTTTAGCCGGCCTTTCGAGTTATCGCTACCCCGGGTGCGAGAGCCTTGAAATCAACCCCGTAACTTCCCACCGTGTGCACTAATCTGTTTGGGCGGGCGGGCATCACTCCGAGCACCGTATAGGTACTAGAGAGCTACCGATAGTATGGTTACCATGCCACCTATGTAGCCCGCAAAAAAAGATAATACGTACTACGTGTTTAAGTCAGAGTGCTTCTCCGGCCAAAGACATACATGTACAGAATGAGTATGGCATGGTAGTAAGTGCTCTATGACCTGCAGTCTAATCTATCAAAATGAACTCAAAATGACACACCCTCGACTGTGATGGTGCCGTTGGTTACGTTGAGACTTTCGAAAAGACTGTCCACGAAAAAGCTTTTCTCCGGTAGCTCGGCAACCCCTATACACAGCCCCTCCAGCACGTTGGCCACAGTTATTGCTGCTATCTCCTTCAACTCGTCGTAGGACGCCCCTCCGCTAGCCTCACTGGTATTGATGTGGAGCTCCTCAAACACCGACTCTGCAGTGAAACACTGTCCGACGTAGTTTAGTAGTACGTGGCCCATTTCCCAGATTTAGCATCAACTGTTATAGCGCATAAGACTAACACCGTGGCATTAGAAATTCACAATGTGAATCTTTCACGGAAGTATGAGATTTCTTCGATGTCTTGTTTCACAGCCAGTCTAACTAAACTACAGTGGCCCATTTCCCCACTGTGTCTTGTACGCAAATGACACATGTCGTTTGCGAATACTTCTGTACGTAGTCGATGAAACAGTTTGCGTAGACGACACAGTTATTTGCGAGGACGACAGTCAGTTCAGTTGCGTAAACCTAGGAGGTTTAAACCTCCTTGCGTAAGCGACACCGACATTTGCGAAATTAAACGACACAGTCGTTTGCGTAGACGACACAGTCATTTGCGTAGACAACAAAGACATTTGGGCTAATGTAAAGTGCGTTGACGACACAGTCATTTGCGTAGGCGACAGTCATTTGTGTAATTGACACAATCGGGCCACCGTAGTTATATATTGGCAACCAAATAGAAACCTACTAGTACCAATGAAATATGATTATCATTTTTTCTTTGTTTATTTGTATTGGGATATAGTACCACAGAGGCTAACAATACAGCATGCATTTTTGTCTCGTTTCGTGATCTTACCTTGCCCCAGTTCTCCACTCGATAGTTTTTGTTGATGTCTTCCAAGACCTGTTGGTAGCTGCGGAGAGTAAACTTAGCGTGTGTGTACGACATTAGCCTGCCCTCCATTGCCGTATAGCCCTTGCCGCCAGGGTCTTCGGTGCAGACGTCATGCGCAGACAGGTCCGTCAGAAAGACAGTCAGCACCACGGCCATCTTGTGAAAGTCTTCCTCACCTACGGGCACGCTTGTGTCGGTCGAGTCGCCAAGAGATAGCTTAATCAAGCCATCGGCCGTCAGACACTGTGAAATGACAATATTTTTTTTGTAATTGTTTGTATATTTGTTTATCTGTTTCCCTTGAGGATATCTGTGTAGACTCTATGCTCGAGGCTGAAGTTTTGGTCCGGGGGCTTGGCCGTGGTCGTGGCCGCGATTTTTAACGTCTGAACTATGGGAGGGAGACGTTAAAAATCGCGGCCACTAATAGTCCCACGACCGAATCCTCTGCTTGCAGAATATGTAGCCCTTCAACGAATCCTATTGGTTTCTATGCGCGGGAAAGTGTTTTTATATTTTGATTTATTTTTAACCACGCATAAAGGGATGTCCCTATCAACTGGCAGCAGCCTCATACACAGTTGCACTATATGTGCCACTAGGCAAGGCATAACAAGGGTCTGAATGAAACGAACTTAAAAGAATAAACTTAGCTAGAAGTGATCAGAAGGAGTCTCCAAGGAGAATATTCCATATGCACAAGAACCTTGCACTGAGATAAAAAAAAATGGTCATGAGAATTACACATCGATACCTTTGTTGATTGCCCTTTAAATGAGAGCGTACGTTTGTATTGTTGTCAACTCCCGTGTATTTATGTACCCCCTACGGCCCCTAGTCGTGTTCGTCTGCCATTCATGATCATGTTAAATTTGTCGTTATCCATTCCGCTTGCTCAACAGAATTTGATACATCCCATCCTATAGATAAGTGCAAGTACATTCTATCTTTAAAGAAGATTCTAGGAGGAGATAACCCTTATATACTGTGTAAAATAAAGAAATATATCAAAGAATGTATATAACTTAGAACTAGTAGTACAAGTGATACGTCAGACTCAACATGTTGATTCATTCATATACTTGTACATAGATTAGTTTATCACAATCCACTTGTTTGTATGTATAGTTGCAGAGGACATTTCCAAAGTCGCTGTACTTTTGTTATGTCAATAAAAGATTACTATTTTCTAGCGTTTCTCTCTTTTCTGCCCCCCCCCCCCCCCACACACACACTTCTGTGTTATTCACCATGGGTCCAATAATGCTCGACAAGCAGACGTCTTGACACGTTTGTACAGAACTACAAACAAGTAGCGTACTTCTGTTAGATTTACGTCAGCAATCACCTTGGTTGGGTCAACGTTACATTTTACCATGTTTACTCTTTATGATCGTAATCATACCTTGTCTCTTTGAGACATTGATACAAAAGATGATTTAAGTAGCTTGTTTGCTTGGTCCCCGACGGAGGTACAGTTGTGGTAAATCATTACAATAGTTATCGCCGTTTGCAATCAACAACCGTATAGTAACCTGGATATTTCAGACATTTGGGTACTTCAAGGACGGGCGTTGCCCATTATAATTGACAGTTTGTGCGTATTTGATAGCTAATAAAGCAAATAGCGTTTTCATATACTATTCATTGCCACGTTCCACATATCAAACTTTATGCAAATTACACTCCAGCCCGACCTGAGTGACATGACTTATCTTCGTTTAAATCTGACTCATAATTCTCCCTTTAAAACTTTACAACGATGTCATAAACCGGTTCCTTGTTATACGTTCCTGACGCAGCATAATGTTCTAGAGAATTTAGCATGCATTGATAGATTGTCTCTACCGTTATTCATAAAGTAGATTAGTTCTTTAAAATGGTTAGATACATGTATGTATTAGCAAAAGTTCAACTACAATGTATGTTCAAGTTTCCATAAAGTGTACCTGTTGCAAAAATTAAACTTCTTCCTCCTCTTTTAGATTAATACTGATACATCTGCATTCACAGATAATCAAATGCCGATAGCAAGAATCCATCGATTGTACATGTACGATTGTGCATGTTGTTGTTATTTCAACTAATGTTACATGTGTACTACTCTCCAAGCAGAGCTAGGGTTTCGGCTGGTTTTTGACGTGTTTTTAGGCGTTTTTGTCATGCCTTCTACTTTGTCATCGTTTTTGTTGTGTCGCCAACCCAAGCGACACAACAAAAACGATGACAACGCCTAAAAACACGTAAAAAACCAGCCGAAACCCTAGCTCTGCTTGGAGAGTAATGTGTACTAAATCCTTCATGTATCATCCTTACATTTGTTTCCTGTTTTCATTCATAACATTCATATAAGTTAATCAAGTAAGTCCGTTCTGATTTCATACAAAATAAAACATCCACAACCCCCGGGACGAAAATTAGAATGTAAGATGCAAGTTCATGCAACCCATCAAGTGGAAAATACATGTCCTTCCTACCTCGTCACAAGTGAAATTCCTTTCTTCGTCGGCCTCCAGTCTTATGCACCGTACCCGGTCCAACATCGTCTTCACCAGCGCCTTGGACATGTCGAACGTCAAGTTCTGGTGTTCGTCTCCTCCCAGTAGGCGTAGAACGGCGTTGAAAGGGTCTTCTCCATGTTCATGATCGTGACCTTCATGTTGGGGGGCGACAAGCCCACACAGTACAGCAAGAACAACGACCAACAGTGCTCCCTTCATCCTTACACTTTCTTACGTCCAGTGGGTAGGACGGAGATTCTGTATGGGGCAAAAAGAGCAAACATACACTGTAAATCTTGACCCTTTCGCGGGGTTTTACGATCCGTAGCAAAGCACTATACTAGCTACATGTACGTACATGTACTTGAAAAAGCAATACGCTCCACCTACATCTTTATGTTCGCGATTTCGCGGTGCTCTCTTCACCGCGATCTTAAAACTACCGCGAAAATTTTGTTCTGACTTCTGTCCGCTTACCTCTTTGCCTCAGCACTATGTACATTGAGTACATTGTACAGAATTATGTACATTGGGTGATGAGTACATTGTACAGAATTATGCACATTGAGTGATGAGTACATTGTACAGAATTATGGTGCATTGGAGACACCTGTTACGCGTGAATACGCACGAATACTAGCAAGGCACAATTAAAACGATATTGAAACGTTGAAAACATATCTATAAAGAATACATACAAGTCATTATCTACTGACAGTTCAACTGTTCGTTGCTTTACCTGATATTCAGTGCCTAGATTGCCTAACGTTATAGGTAACGTTAATGGATACAGGGCTCGATCAGGTTCAGTTAAAGGCCGACGAAATGTTTGGTGCCTGACGTTGGGCATGCGTGAGCTTTATCAAGGTCAAACATACGACCTTGGCCTTACCTTGGACACCGTACACAGTTGGTTGCCCGTAGCTGTGCCTCACAATATTAAACAGAGAAAAATAATGATAAAACCATGAAATGCCTTTCCTGTAAGGATTCTTTTTGGGTGAAATATTGGCAGTTTTGGGGTATCTATGGCAGGACACACTTTATATTTGTTGAATTAGTTTATAAACATGACCTTTCTCCTCATCGAGGTTTTCGGCACGCCCATGAGATACTAGTAGTGGAATGATCGTCAGCTGGCACTTTGAAGCCAAAAAGGAAGAATGCAAGTGCTCTGATTAGCTGTGAGGTATTTGTAGAATGGGCGTCTAAAAATTGTATTAAATATTTTTTTATAGACAGTCACAGTTGCCATAGCAGGTTAGCATTTAAGTTTTCTTGGTCTGAAAGTTGTATTCCTGACAAAAGGACACCTTCTTTTTGTCCCATTTTTTATCGGAGTGCGTACGTTACTGACATATACTGGAACCTTGGAGCCACACCTACCGTGTTTGGCTAGTTGAAGATCCCTTGATCTTTATCATACTGTAACCAGACCAGTAAACATTATTCATGGTTGACCTGATAATGACTAGAATACTGTGTGGGGAGGGGGGCAAGGTTGCCGCCATTAGTTAATAAACCCCTACAGTTCCGACACCCTATACGTGCCTAACCGTAACCCTAACGTAGGTGTCCGAACGTACATGTATGGGTGTCGGAACATAGGGGTGTCGGAAGATAGGACTGTCGCCATTGGGGCTATAGAACAATTGGGAAACACGAAAATGTGGCCCATCCAAATAAGACAGTCCTATCTCCTATATGTGCGCCTCACAGATAAGTTTGTACTAAGATGTCTGACTCGGTGTATTTGCTTTTGCTGGGACCAATTTGCACTGCCTACTGTGCACCGCACCACTCGTGGTTACCACAAACTAGCTCCCGTCGGCCCCTTCAGTTCACTTTAATACGGACTTCTACATGCAACATATTTTCAAACGTGAGTATACAATGTGATGAAAAAAGATCGGAAGGAGGGGGTTACTCACAGGGCCGGTGGAAGACCTAGACCGACGAGGGTTGTATCCGACACAGAACCTTGAGAATGGTGATAAATACGTCGGCAACAACACCACAAGGCTAGCTCTTTAAAGTTAACATTTAACTCTGCTACCCACTAAGTCAATACGTACCGACCCCAATGTGGTACGATTTACTTAGATAGAGATACCATAAACCTGCCAGGTAACCGAGTAGGTCGTGCCAGGTGTGAAGAGTTCAACGGACATTGGCCCTGGTAACAGCGGCATTTTGGCGCCAACCTTTCTTCGACCTGCTCTCCCTTTAATCGTACGAAGCTTTTGTGCAAACCTCCCCTTATCTACAGATAGACTGATTTCAGACGCTATTCATCTTAAAAACCGCGCGGACAGAGCCAATATGATGCACGGCGTTAAACAGGGAGAGAAAAAGTTGCAGACCATTCATTGTTGTTTTTAGGAGAGATGAAAATCATCTCTCCTAAAAACAACAATGAATGGTCTGCAACTTTTTATCTCCATGTTTAACGCCGTGTGAGCATGTATTTATACAGGTCTATAACCAAGAACTGTTGTAGGGCTCTGCTTGAAGAACATAGATCAGAAAAATGCACATGAATTAAAGCAGACAAATGATAGTAAAGTAGTTAAGTCGCTATGTTTGTCCCACCTGTGGCTTACTTGACGCGGTGTTGTGCAGCCAGTACTAGTTTCCCCAAAACCGAGCGGCACGTGAAGTTGAAAAATCGCCAGTGGGAGAAGCCTGCAACGGAGGCTACCCAAAAAGGTTTTCTGCCATACTGTGAATCGTGTAAAGCAGCTATAAAATGAGCAAATGCCGTAAAACCGGGCTAATAACCCAGCCACCTCCCGCGCCGACACTACCTTTTCGCACGTCAATGCATTGTTAGCCTTGTTAGCTTTGGACCGCCTTGTTTGCGGACTTTGTGAGTGGGTCAAATCTAATAAGATCACCATAAATAGTTTAGATAACAAAGAAAGGTTTGGCGTCAGCTACTTTTAAAAGATGCTAGTTATCGTGAGAGTTAGAAAAAGTGATAAAAGATGATAAAAAAATGCACATAATTTTAGTAGTCTACAGACAAATGAGAGTAAAGTAGTTAAGTCGCTATGTTTGTCCCACCTGTGGTTTACTTGACGCGGTGTTTCCCCGAAACCGAGCGGCACGTGAAGTTCACGTGATCAACGCATGGCATTAATGCATTGACGTGTGAAAAGGTAGCGTCGGTGCGGGAGGTGGCTGGGTTGTTAGCCTGGAGTCCAGGATGTATAGCTGAGTCATACTTGTTAGCTTTAGCCCGCTCCCAACGTCCGCTAGCCGCCAACAAGGCGTCCCAAAGCTAACAAGGCTTCATTCCAGGCTACTGGGTTGTATCAAGGAGGATATGATTATCAAATCTCCTTGGTTGAATCAAAACTTCAAAAAAGTAAAAGCAGCTTCAAAACTCTAATCAACATAGATAACAGTTTAGATAACAAAGAAGGGTTTAACGCCTTGAAAAGCTTCTAGCTATCGTGTGAGTTAGAAAAAAAATGATGAAATACATAGCGTCGAATTACATATGCAATGCGTAAAGCATGCCGTTTCCATGTACCTTGTTGTTACAGCTTCAGGAGTTAATTTTGTTGTGTCGCTTGATGCAAACCTTTTTTATTGTTTGTATAAAGGAGATTCGTGACTACGAATCATACTTATGTCGTTCTTCATTGCCCATAAGAACTGGCTTTAGCATGATACACCTCGACACGTGGACATGACCCGAAATGGACCATGATTGGTACCGCACGATAACTGGAACGCTACATGTACGTTAGCCGCGCCCCATCAATCTTCGTCCATTTCCACTCCAACAAGTAGCCTCCGTTGCAGGCTTCTCCCACCGGCGATTTTTCAACTTTGATATCGGACCAGATTCTTTGTCTGGGGGGGGGGGGCGTATCTGTTTGGAGACAGTATCTGCTTAAGGCCCCGTATCGGCTTGAGATTCTGTAACCGCCGTCTGGAACAGGATACGGGGCAGATACGGGGCCTCAAGCAGATACGGTCTCCAAGCAGATACGGCCCCCCAGCCAAAGAATCTGAGAGAAGCCTGCAACGTAGGCTACCCAAAAAGGTTTTCTGCCATACTGTGAATCGTGTAAAGCAGCTATAAAATGAGCAAATGCCGTAAATCCGGGCTAATAACCCAGCCACCTCCCGCGCCGACGCTACCTTTTCGCACGTCAATGCATCGTTAGCCTTGTTAGCTTTGGCCCGCCTTGTTTGCGCGGCTTACGGACTTTGTGAGTGGGGCAAAGCTAATAAGATCACCATAAATAGTTTAGATGACAAAGAAGGGTTTGATGTCAGCTACTTTTAAAAGATGCTAGCTATCGTGTGAGTTAGAAAAAAGTGATGACAAACGTTGTGTCGAATTACATATGAAAGGTGTCGTGAATGACGCTTCCATGTATCTTGTTGTTATGGCTTCATGAGTTCGCTGGACGCAAACCTATTTCAATGCTTTGTATAAAGGCGAGTCATTACTACGGATCATACGTATATGCTGTTCTTTATTCACCATGAGAACTGGCTTTCGCATAATACACCTCGACATGAGTGCCTGTCAATTGTTCAAGAGTTAACCATGAGAAGAAATATCATCTCTTCTAAAAGTACAATTCATGGTCTGTAACTGTTTCTCTGTGTGTTTAACGCCGTGCTAGCATACATTATATGCTGAAGTCTATGATGAAGAACTGTGCTAGCCA
This sequence comes from Branchiostoma lanceolatum, assembly GCA_035149815.1. Classification (NCBI taxonomy): domain Eukaryota; kingdom Metazoa; phylum Chordata; class Leptocardii; order Amphioxiformes; family Branchiostomatidae; genus Branchiostoma; species Branchiostoma lanceolatum. The sequence continues at coordinate 4,121,485 of CM068879.1, read as the reverse complement.
TTACGAAGTATCATCCACTTGAGTCTTTCTCCTTCTATTGAATTATCCAAAGTTGTCTACAGACATATGGTAGTAAAGAAGTAAAGTCACTATGTTTGCTCAAGGACATCCTTTGTCCCGCCCATGCTTGCTTGGTACGGTATTGTGCAACAAACTTCCCAATCACTCAGCGGCACGTGAAGTTCACGTGATCAACGCATGGCAATAAAGTTTGACGTGCGAAATGGTAGCGTCGGTGCGGAAGGTGGCTGGGTTGTTAGCCTGGAATCCAGGATGTTAGCTTTGGCCCGCCCTGTTTGCGGCTCGCGGACGTTGAGAGCGGATCAAAGCTAACATCCTTGACTCCAGGCTAACAACCCAGTCATCTTCCGCACCGACGCTACCTTTTCGCACGTCAATGCATTGCTAGCCTTGTTAGCTTTGGCCCGCCTTGTTTTCGCGGCTAACGGACGTTGTGAGCGGGACAAAGCTAACATCCTGAACTCCAGCCACCTCCCGCACCGACGCTACCTTTTCGCACGTCAATGCTTCGTTAGCCTTGTTATCTTTGGCCCGCCTTGTTTCCGCGGCTAACGGACGATGTGAGTGGGACAAAGCTAACAAGGATAACTCAGCTAACAGGCTGGATCACCATAAATAGTTTGGATAACAAAGAAGGGTTTACGTCAGCTACTTTTAAAAGATTCTAGCTATCGTGTGAGTTAGAAAAAAACTGATGAAATACGCAGTGTCGAATTACATATGCAATGCGTCATGCATGAGGTTTCCACGTAACTTGTTGTTACGGATTCAGGAGTTAATCTTGTTGTGTCGCTGGGTGCAAACCTATTTAATTGTTTGTATGAAGCATACTAGTATTCATGACTAAGGATCATACTTATGCTGTTCTTCCTTGCCCATGAGAACTGGCTTTAGCATAATACACCTTGACATGTGGACATGACCCAAAGTGGACCATAATGAGTAGCGCGCGATAACTGGTAGCGCTACGTTCGTTAGTTAGTTAGTTAGCTTTGGCCTGCTCACAACGTCCGCTAGCCGCCAACAAGGCGGGCCAAAGCTAATATCCTAGTAGACTCCAGGCTAACAACCCAGCCACCTCCCGCACCGACGCTACCTTTTCGCACGTCAATGCATTATTGCCATGCGTTGATCACGTGAACTTCACGTGTCGCTCGGTTTTGGGGAAATTGGCTGCACAACACCGCGCCAAGTAAACCACGAGTGGAACAAACATAGTGAATTTATCACTTTACTATCATCTGTCTGTAGGCTGCTTTGATTTATGTGCATTTTTTATTATCTAACTTAGCGCTACCACTTATCGTGCGCTACCAATTATGGTCCACTTTGAGTCATGTCCACATGTCGAGGTGTATTATGCTAAAGCCAGTTCTCACGGGCAATGAAGAACGGCATAAGTATCATCCCTAGTCACGAATCTCCTTTATACAAGAAATGAAATAGGTTGGCATCCAGCGACACAACAGACTGAAGCCGTAACAACAAGTTGCCTGGAAGCATCATGCATGTCGCATTGGATATGTTATTTGGCACTGCGTAGTATACCTTCTTTTTGTTCCAACTCACGCACACGATATATAGGCTCTTTTAAAAGTAGCTGACGTCAAACCGTTCTTTGTTATCTAAGCTATCTATGGTGATCCAGCCTGTTATCTTTGTTATCTTTGGCCTGCTCCAAACGTCCGTTAGCCGCGCCAACAAGGCGGGCCAAAGCTAACAAGGCTGATAATGCATTGACGTGCGAAAAGGTAGCGTCGGCGCGGGAGGTGGCTGGGTTGTTAGCCTGGAGTCCAGCCTGTTAGCTGTCATCCTTTGGCCTTGATAGCTTTTGCCCGCTCCCAACGTCCGCTAGAGCTAACATCCTGGGCTCCAGGCTAACAACCCAGCCACCTCCCGCGCCTACGCTACCTTTTCGCACGTCAATGCATTATCAGCCTTGTTCGCTTTCCCCGCCTTTTTGGTAGCCTGGAAACCATACCATCTGGAGCTCCCCGGGATCTCTACGGCGCTGGGAGTGGTACCCGCCCACCCAGACAATTTAGCCCCTCGTGGCGGGTTTACGGCCTTGATTTAATTAGCTCGCTTCGGAAGGTGGCGGCGAAACTCGTTATGACATCTTAGTAGACAGACTGCGAAACTCTCTACGACAGCTAAGTAGACAGGCTGACAGAAACGATTCAATATATCAGACTGGGCCCGGTAAAACACCCCTAAGCCGACCCGTAGAGACGGGGAACAGGCTACCTTTGGGGGGGGGGGGTAACAGACGTTGGGAGCGTACCAAAGCTAACAATGATGAGTCAGCCAACAGGCTGGACTCCAGGCTACTGGGCTGTATCAAGAAGGCTTTGATTATTAAATCTCCTTGGTTGAATCAAATCACAAGGTTTGACGGTGCGAAAATGTAGTGTCGGCGCGGGGGGTCCCTGGGTTGAATCAATGAGGCTTTAAAGAATAATTAGACCTTCTTAGCTGTATCAAACCTTCCCAAAACTAGTAAGAGTTTCAAAACTTAAATCACCATAGATAGTTTAGACAACAAAAAACGGTTTGACGTTAGCTACTTCGACTATGATTGTTTTTCTCCTTTTACAAAAAAAGTTGCTACTTAAAAGCACGCACTGCATTTTTATGTGGCGAACTTTGCAGAGGACCTTTCCGTATAATGGCGCTATATTCCGGCGCTATGTCCCTTTGTATGATAACCTACCCCCAAAGGTCATATTACACGCGTAATGTAGGATGATAGCAGACCGACTATGACGTCACGGCCTATGACTAGAGAACCGTTCAACTACAAGCGTTAACGTTAAAGGGGTAGTGCCGATTGCTCGGAGATTCAAAGGTCCTTACGCCTTGCTAGCCCCAAAACGTAATACTGTTTGGCATTACTCTCCAAGCAGAGGTTGGGAGGGGGGGATTGTCACCTTTTTATCCTGTGCCCCGTTTTATGTTGGCTCTCCCAACCAGAAAACGGGGCACAGGATACAAAGGTGACAATCTTTCCCCCTTCCCCCCCACCAACCTCTGCTTGGAGAGTAGTTTGGCATGGCGTTTTGTCTATTAACTCAAGTCAGAAAAAAGTCCCCAATGTGTAACATACCCTAAATTACGTCATGGTTCGTACATGCAAATTTTTGTTGTACTTCAACGCCATCCTACAGGCCTGGTCGCATTCATCGTGCGATCATCGTACGACTACAAACTAAGGCCTTTCTTGGGATAGGCGCACGTGCGTACACAATTTGATAATAATAATAATAATGATGGTTTTTATTGGTCAGAAATTACCCGCAATGGTAGCGCTGACTTGATGCAGGGTTTACAGGTTAACGCATATACATGTACATATCTTGTCCACACTTGCACTACGTGGAACTGTCGCAAGGGTCTGGGTGGCTGCAATTCGGCGCCACTAGGTGACCTCAATACAACCTTCCCCAACCGAAGTCAGGTACCCATTTACGCCTGGGTGGAGTGAGGAAAGTCGTGTAAAGTACCTTTCCCAAGAGCACAAGATCGGTGACAGGACAGGATTCGAACCCGGAACCTCTTGGTTCTGAGCCGAACGATCTGCCGTTGCGCCACACGACCCCACAAAAGCTTATCTGTCTTGCTACCGAAAAGGATGTCTAATATCGTTGTCGGCGGTTGGTTCTGTCACAGTCTGCTTGAAAAGTCTACGACATCAAAATCGCACGACAGCCTACGATGACTGTGACCGCTCCGTTTACATTGGTAGCTGCACAGACAACGGCATATCACACAGGAAAAGCAACATTTGCATTTCGGATGGCGTCCGTATATTTACATCCGTGCCGTTGTTTGAACTCCCCGAATAAATAGCATGTTTTATCTGTACTTGCAGGTGTGGGTATAAATACGGTTGCCAAGATCACACCTCCTTGAATTTCTCAGACACACAGGTGAACCGTACAAGATGAAGACGTTCGCTCTAGTGTTGCTTTGTATCGGAGCCGCAGCCGGTAAGATAGTCTCTAAGACACTTTTCTTCAAGCTCATCTATTTATCTAATAATATATTTTCTTAACTTAATAAAGTTCCTTATTACGTTAACGTAGCCTCCTTCGCAGACTCCTTGGAGCAAGGCGTGCGAAAACTATCTCCAACGACATTACAGTACACTGCCCATGTGGAAAATCGCGAATCAGTGCCCCCCCCCCCCCCAGAAAAACAACGCCGGCGCTCCTAGAAATCTGCGAAGGAATCCTCGATAATGTATCCGTGGTGGATTATGAAAAGCTCATAATGTACTCCGTGCTTAATTGTTTTGTGCTAATCGGTCGGTTTGCAAGTAGATTATTTGGCAAAACATCAGCGATGTTTCATTTGTTTCTGTTATATTTTTGGTTAAAGAATAACATTATTACATACATGTAAGTGGCAGTGCGCTAGCTCCCACAACCATGCACTTTCAGGGGACCGACAAAGCCCCCCTTGCGTACATCGTACGACCGAGCTACGATGTCGATCGTAGAGTATTCTCGCGACAGCCGTGGATGAACCGTCTTGTGACGGTTGGCGTAGATTCTTGTCTTCTGTAGGTTCTGTCGTAGCCTCGCTCAAATCTGTTTTTTTTTTAAACTTATTTTGCTTTTGGACAGACAGGGACAACGTGGCACTGCACACAGCTCAAATCTGTTGTACAGTATTCTGTTCAGGCAATGCCGACAGTTTTGAATGATGTTCAGATACCTACAATAAGATTAAACAAGATTCTTAAGATTTGACATGCGTATGACACCGTTTTAGCTCAACTATGCTTTTTCGACGAGTTTGAGTGCGCCAACAACGGCTGCATCCCCAACAACTGGATCTGCGATGGCGACAACGACTGTGGAGACATGAGCGACGAACAGAACTGCGCCAGTGAGTGAAATCTTTGATTTCCGCACATGAGTGTTGCCATATTTTCTGTCACATACCCGATACATCTGGAATTAAACGCTGTACATTAGAGTACGAAAATAAATGTTCGGCGCTCAGGAATAATGTGTTTCTGTCAATCGGACTATTTCACAGTATGGTTACCATTGACTTATATGACACGGATGAGGAAACAGAATGAACAAAAACCAATTCCCTAGGAAATGCTTGCGTGGCAATTTTTTAATATTTGGCAACTCAATCGCAGTACTGCATTAACGGCTCCGTCTTTGAGGCGTCGCCAAAACTACCTTTCTCCCCCATTACCGTAAAAAGCTGCTCGAAAAAGCTTTAATTTTGCCGACTCCTACCCACATACAAAATATCATCAAGAACCATTTACAACTTCTCGAGTTATGCTGTCTACAAACCCACCCCCAAACGGCACCTACAACGTAGCCCTCATGATAATAACTTTTACATTTCCACAGATGGAGGATGTGGCGACGGCCAGTTTGGGTGCGCCAACGGCAACTGCATCAATGAAGACTACGTCTGTGACGGTGACAACGACTGCAATGACATCAGCGACGAACTGAACTGCAATGGTTGGTACTGAAGTCCTGCTGATTACCATTGACATTTTTATTTGACTCCTAAAGAAAGTATGCCAACTTTCCAAAATATATAGAGCTGAGCGTTGCTTTTTCACCTCCGGGAAAACGTTGTCTTGGTGTGTATCTTATTGTCTTGGATCCCGTTGGCCCGAGTCCAAGATGGCAGGGTGTGAGGAGGAAAATGGTGTAACAGGAGACTAGTTTGGCCCGCATCAAAAGTCCTACAGGAAGGCAGAAAATGCATGGACAGAATTAGCGAGAAATTCACAACAAAAATGAATGCTGCATGAGATTTAAAAAGAATTTGTAAATATTCTACGGATGTACTAGAACTTAGATTACTTATTTTGGCGAGACCTCAGGGGCGAGCCTAATGGTATGGTATTGTTTTCTTCTGAAGGCGGTACCGCTCTGACCACGTGTGGAGGGTTCCTGAACGAGACGACTGGCAGCATCAGCCCTCCGTACGATGACAACATGGACTGTATCTGGACCATCAGCGCACCCACAGGCTTTTACATTGAGCTGGATTTCACGGCCTTTGACCTTGAAGGAGGCGGATCATCCTGCAGGTAAGACTGATGTCTTGCCAAAAAAGCATCATCCGATCGAATCTCCAATCTTCTTCACCATGACTGCCCCGATCGGTTTGGGCACGTGACCTTCATGTACGTATGTACAGTTGACGTACGAGGGGGGGTCTAAAACACCTTTTGTGCCATAGCTGGTTCATTTTGGTATGGAATGAGTTGAAATTTGTCACAAATGTAAAGAAACATATCTTCTTGAGAATGAATTATCCCAATGTGTTGTGCAATGTAATCTCCAAGCAGATCTACACGGTGCACCGAAAATCGTATACGCTAGCCAGATAAGCTCCAGTCAGCCTGATAAGCTCCTCTCAGCCCAGATAAGCTCCTCTCAGCCCAGATAAGCTCCAGTCAGCCAGAAAAGGAGCTTATCTGGCTGACTGGAGCTTATCTGGCTAGCATATACGATTTTCGGTGCAACGTGTAGATCTGCTTGGAGATTAGTGCGATGTTGATTTCAGTCCTACAAAGGCGTTTGCGTCAGTAACATTGAAGCAGATTGCAGATCCGGTCAAAAATATTATTTGAGTTGGAAGCAATTTTTATACCTATGTAATGCGTAATGCCCTACGCTGTTTCTAACCGCTACTTATCCAATTCCCAGCTATGACTACGTTGCCGTGTATGACGGCCCCGACACCAGCGCGGAGCTGATCGGTAAGTTCTGCGGCAGCTCCATCCCGGCCCCGATCCACTCTCACGGCAACATCCTGACCGTCAGGTTCCGAACCGACAGAAGCGTCACTGAGACCGGCTTCGTTCTTGTCTACACAACTACAGACGAGCATCCCATTCACCGTGAGTTCACTACAGTTTGATAGCCAGATCATGTCTTCTAAATAACGATTGGGACCGCATCTGTAAGCAGCGACACCTATCGCTGCAGTTCAATGTGAACCAGTCATAATTGCCCTGAGGAAGGTGACAGACGGTCACCGAAATGTCGGTGTGAATAAGACACCTGGTTGTGTATAAAGAATTCTGTTGTCCATATCTTTTTAAGACTGGAGTATCCTAACGTTCCGATTGGTCTATGAAGAAATGAGTAAGACGTTATTCCATGGAATCTTTAATCACGATAATTGCTAACGTTGAGGTCGTCTTTTGCTCATGACTGTACCGCTGTCTTCTCGCTTCATAAGAGATGTCCATGTAGATCAACCGGTAGCAGCCTCATAGTTGAGCTCCTGGTTCCAATTAATCGGTAACTTGGAAACCCCGGCTCAAGTTCAGGGATCAGAACATCTTGATTGGGGCTGCACCGTCTTCCGGAAGGAACGCAAAATGTGGGTCCCTTTTACGTGGAGGTGCCTCGCGCACGTTAAAGGGGGAAGGCATTAAGGGCTAGGAACCTCTCCCTTTGAAAATATACCATGATACAGAAACAGCAAAGAAATTGCATACGGGACCACCGTGATAAAGTTGGTTTCTTTACTATCACGATGTTTGCAGGACGGCTATTCGACCGATTTTCTGTTGTTACGCGGTTTATATACATGTACTAATAAAACAATATCTTCCCTAGCGTCTGGCTGTGGCGGTCCCGAGTCGCTGACTGATCCAACCGGCAACTTCAGCAGCATGAACTTCCCCAACAACTACGACAACAACGCGCAGTGCCAGTGGGAGGTGGGCTGGAAATCATTTCTTTTGCGATATGATATATAAAAGCATGGGCCAGTCTTCAATATTCATGATTCTTACATTCAGCTAGACCTTTCTCACGCGGCGGCCATGATAGAATGAAAACGAGGCCATTGTGGCAAACATTAGACCAATACTAAATGTCAATCACAATTAGCAGTTTAGCCAATGATTACCTTATAATTAGAGAATTGACCAATGAGGAAGTGGCTGCATGATCGTCAAATATCTGCATTTCTATGATTTTATTTTGCATTTTGCTTTTCTTTGTAGATCGAGGTGGAGGATGGAATGAGGATCAACCTCATCTTCACCGCCTTTGACCTTGAACCGGAAAGACTCTGTCCAACGTCCAACGACTACGTGGAAATCTTCGAGAACGACGTTTCTCTTGGTAAACCATACACGCAACTCTTTATTTTATTTGTTTGTTTGTTTGTTTGTTTGGCTTGAACACACGTGAGCCAAGGTTGCTCAATTAGCGGGTAGCTATCACTAATGGTTAACCTTGTGAAAAATACAACCAATATGTTAAACAATCAACAGGTTACTAGGTTAAAAACTACATTCATATTTACTTCATATCGTAAAATATTTTAACACAATTGTATTGTTATTGTTATGTATTGCAATACAAGATTCTTAACACCATGGAATTTCTTAGTACTTACAAATGAACTAGAGCTTATTTAGGTTTTACCTAAGCCTACAATTCTGTCTCATGGCAACTACTGAAGTTATACAGAAAAGGGTTCCCAAGGGAGTTCCAAGTTTTTGCTTTGAAGGAGTACAACGAGCGTGTCAGGTGGACAATCCTATCTAACAGAATGGACAAGAACAATATGCTACATTGTTCACTAAAATGTGTCCTTTTGTATTTCCCAATTCTCTGTCAGGACGTCATTGCGGCAACATACAGCTGCCCCCGACCACTTCTACCGGCAACACGCTGAAGGTGGTGTTCTACAGCGACAGTAGCACCACTGCCACGGGCTTTTTGGCGCAGTACGTGACCATCCCGTAAGCAACCACGGCGGACGTGAATTTCGAAGGTGTTTCCCTCCCTCACCATTGCTTTTTGTCATTAACGACAGATGAACGTAAATTTTGAATTGATGCCAAATAATTATGAGCAAGTATCCTGTATTGAATAATAGTACATCGGGGGAAAAGTCCTTAACTAGGAATATTTGCAAGGAAATACATAATGTTTATCTTCACATTGGCTAGCCCAATAAAATACTACTCGGTATATTTACTTATAGACTTTCATTTATATGATGACCAGCTCTGTCCTGCCACTTGCTACATAATATAACACAACGGGGGGCCTGCTACTTTACCAGTAACCATGGTGACAGTCTGGTCCAGGTCATTGACCTTATTTGTTTAAAGAAGAAATACAGTATAGCAAACACAATATGTACGACAAGGTTGATCTTCATTTTCCCTTCCGCGAAGGTAAAAATGATATAAAATCATAAATAAATGATTGACTTCCACTGGAGAAATTTATCTAAAAGACTGACCACTTTTTGGCGAAACTTCAGGAGCAAGCCTAATAGAGTACATCATTTGTCATTCCAGGGGCCAAGACGTGTGGAGCAGTGCATAGCTGGCAGTATCAAGCTTAAGGAGAGTGTTTGAGGTCACAAACATCTGGATAACAAGGAAACGAGTATTGAATAAAGAGTCCCGATAAAGACTGAGAAAGACTTGAATGTTGCGTCTGTTGACTACAGTCTGATATATAGGATATTAGAGTGTTCTTTTTTCACTACCAGTAAATCCTGACCTGCTGACGTTTCGGTGTCTGTCAGACATCTTTATTATTCCAGTTAGAAGCTCTGAGGAGACACCGAAACGTCAGCAGGTGAGAATCTATTGGTTGTGAATAAAAAGAAAACTCCAATATCCGATGTTCTACCAACCTGGTTAATTATCTTCGGAAGTCTGAAATACGGTTTGTCGTAGTGGAGGAATGAACGACCCTAGTAAAGGTTAATCAATAGCTACTTGACTACAAAGGCCACTTGTGAAGATATAAAGTATTGTTTATTGTTCGTTTGTTTATTGTTTATTCGCATATATACAAATATTCAAAAACAAAGATAAACAGGGCAAAAAAACATGCTGCAGAACCCTACGTGGCGTTTCGTGCCCCACTTGAAACTAGACAATAGTATTTTCTTAAATTGTACGTAATCGAAACTAAGCAAAATTAACAAAGAAAAAAAAATAAAATCATACCACAAATCCTAATGAAACAAACGAAAGAGAAGACGAATTGCAAAATGAATTCTGAGTTGTAAACATGATAAGTATCCTCCTCCTTTTATAGTATGATTATACTATATAACAAGTGTGATAACGCTATACATGATCAATGTTAAACATAGTTTACAATTTATAAAGAAATCATATTCAATATGAGCATCACAATGGAAAGTAAAAGGGATTCGAAAATATTCCACAGATATCGTTGGTGTACTGTAAATGCATTTGATTTCGCGTGGTTTTAATTCGCGTTAAGGCAGAAATGGAGTGTTCGCAGTGGTTTTAAGTTTGCGGCAGCGCTATGGTCAAATACTGCTATAGTATTGGACAAAATGTTCGTGGTGGTTTTGAATTCACGGTGAAACGGTCGCCGCGAAAACCGCGAACATAAAGCCACCACGAACATTTCTTCATTTACAGTACATATCCAATCGAAGCCACATCCCTGAACTTAAGTGTTCTGTTTAGCAAGGTTTCAACGTTGTGTGTCAGAAACGCCCCGTTAGCTTAGTCTCATATCGGACAGTTGAATTCTTAAGCCCCCCTCTCACCGGACCCACGGCACGCTGGCGGCGACGCTGCGTCCTAAACTGGATTTGTGTTACCCTTGACTTTATAATGGGGATATCATTCATAACGTGCTCTTCCTTCTATCTTCTCGGTTCTCCCGTCGTTTTTTGTCGATGAAATTCGTTTGTCGATGAAATTCGAGTGCTTTGTCAATTCAATCGGCCGCAGCGACGCCGCCAGCGTGCCGCGGGTCCAGTGAGAGGGGGGGGGGCTTTACTGAACCACGTTGCCCTCTGCCACTACTTGTTTAGTGCAACGTTAAACAAGATCTGTCACTGAGTTGTGTGTGTGAGACAGAGCAGAGGTGGACTGTGTGTGTGCGTTGGAATCGGGAGTTGTGTGTGAGATAGAAGTGGTAACGTTACTGTGTGTGCGTTGAAATCTAGAGATGTGTGTGTGTGAGACAGAAGCGGTGCTGTGTGTGTGCGTTGGAATCTAGAGTAGTATGTGCGAGACAGAGGTGACTGTGCGTGTGGAATCTGGAGTTGTGTGTGTGTGAGAGATGTGGTGCTATGTGTGTGCGTTGGAATCTAGAGATGTGTGCGTGCCATCAGTAGCGATGTGTATGTGTTGCATGCTGTGCCTGTGTGTGTGTGTGATGAGAACGAGTTGTGTGTGTGCATTTTTGCAACATTTGGCCCTCGATATGGCATACAATGTCACACAGGGCGCGGGAAAATAACAGGTGCAGTCTGAGTGACGTGTACCTCCGCCTCCGGAGGTATCACCGTTTGCTGCCCCGGACAAACAAGACGTGTTATTTGTACGGATCGGTACAAATACAGATACCACACGTACACACCACCTAGTTTTCCTCAGAGCCAGAAACTGAGCTGTTCACGATGAAGACTTTCGCGCTGGTATTACTTTATTTGGGAGCCGCAGCCGGTAAGTTACTTCTCCACCTGTTTCAACAGTCCTAAAGTTTTCTTCCATGTGTATACTTTATTTCCATCAACTTGTGTTAAGGTCTCATTCCTGTATTACTCCGAGTGGGTAAAAGAATCCGTACCCCAAAAATGAACGGCTGCATGAACGTTTGCCTTTTATATCGGTGGGAAATTTCCTTTTAGCCAGCCCGACTGATCTCCAGCGTCAAACTGATGAAAGCTTGTTTGTAACTGAAGAAATTAGCACGATGGCGTTTAGTGGCGTCTCGGTTGCGCAGTGGCAGGGTCTTTGACCCAGAACCCAGAGGTCCTGGGTTCAAATCTGGGGTCCCCTGATTTGTACCCGTTGACGTTGTGCCCTTGTGAAAAGCACTTAACACGACTTTCCTCACTTCACTCTGGTGTAAATGACTACCTAGCTTCGGTTAGGGCCGTCCCTCGGATAGGACGTTGAATGGAGGTCCCGTGTTTGAGGAGACCCACACTGACGTTAAAGAACCCGCCACACTTATCGAAAAGAGTAGGGGTCCTTACCGGTGTGAGTGGATCAAACCTTACAGTCTGGTCTGGGTTGACATCTAGATCTTGATAAGGTGACAGTCACCTGTTTTGTCGATCCTTTTACAAATGTTGTAAATCTAAATAAATCAAAATAACTCCAGAAAATAGACTCAATTGCTATCAGTAGATGATTCCATATGGAAAAGTGTCTGACAGATCGCGTGGCTTTCCATTCAGGCGAAACGAAGCAGTTTGCTTTGAATTGGTTACGTTAATTAAAAGTACAAGTGTGCGTTTGTAGATCTGTTGTGCAGTGTTATATGTAGGTGAATGACAAAAAAGACAACAAAACACACAAAGCTTAAAACGATTCGTTTTTTGGTCGATGAAATTCGTTGAGTGCTTTGTCAATTCGATCGGCCGCAGCGACGCCGCCAGCGTGCCCCGGGTCCAGTGAGAGGGGTGCCCTTTGACATTTGATTTGTGTCAAATTCAAAGAGATATTCAAATAACATTATGACACCGGTATGTGTGGAACCATTGACTGTTGACATCAATCATTACAACATTTCATAGCTTACATGGTCCGACATTTTTCCAGCCCAGGTGTGCACTGTCAACCAGTTCCAGTGTGCCAACGGTAACTGTATCCCCCTACTCTGGGAGTGTGATGACTTCAACGACTGTACAGACAATAGCGACGAGCAGAATTGCGCAGGTAAATAAAGTCTTGTAAATTATGTTTCACCCATAGCACAGGTATTGGAGGGAAATATATTGTGTCTTCTTCTCCTTCCCCCCTGCTTTTTGTTCAAATGGATCGATTCAACTCGGTGGTTTTTCAGCCCAGAGACCTGGAATTCTTTGTTATTCAAACCTTTGACATTATTCAATTGATTTTCATGCCATTTTAGACCACAAATGTTTATTTTTTGCTCATCATATGATCTGAAATTTGCCTAAGATTTATGCCCACGGGACTTGATGCATACATTTTACATACTCCACTGAAAAATGATTAATCTTTTTTAAGTTTTTATTCTTAGACCAAAAATGTATATTTCGGGCTCGTGTGTTTGGTATCAATTCCAAATGACCTGAACTTTGGCAGAGGGTGTCTTAAGTATCTGTGGACCCAAGGTTTTCTTTAATTTTTTTGTGATGCACCAATTCAAGTTGCATTTTTGGATATTTCTGCCCGCAAATGTAGATGTCGGGTTCCTGTGTCAAAGCCAAATGGCCTGAAATTCGGTAGGGGGTAGCTTTTGTACTAGTGATGGAGAGGGGTAACCTTTGCTTCATTTCGGCAGATACCGGTGGCGGCCAATGCTTGTCAAACCAGTTCCAGTGCCTGAATGGCGGCTGCATATACAGCAGCTGGGTCTGTGACGGTGACAACGACTGTGGAGACATGAGCGACGAGCAGAACTGCAACGGCGGGCCGGGGGGATCCACCCCGCTTGCGGCGTGTGGCGGCAACCTGAACGGGACCTACGGCAGCATCAGCCCGGCGTACGACGACAACTTGGACTGTATCTGGACCATCAGCGCACCCGCGGGCTTCTTCGTCGAGCTGGAGTTCACGGCCTTTGACATCGAGGATGGCGGAGCCTCCTGCAGGTAATACTTAGGTCCCATTAGACCGATCCCAAAGCCACGCCCCCTGTTCGATTTCGAACACCTCCGTCAAAAATAGGGTTTGACGGACCAAACATGGCCGCCGCGGCTAGGTTGAAAATAATGCCACTGACTTCGGTTTAGTACCCTGCTTTACACGTGCCATTTCTGCCCCGCCAACGCTGTTTTCGACGGAGGTGTTTTGAATAGAACAGGGGGTTCTATGGGTCTTCTATTCGTTCGATATGGTGTTCGACAGGATCGGTCTATTCCACTAGGACGTCGAACTCGCTAAGATCGCTCTACTGCGCCAGTGCCCGTAGGGGGTATATTCCTGGCCGGGCCCCGAAGCCACAAATTTGTCCCGGTGGACTGCCGGGTACCGCGGGGGTACCTCCCGGTGTTCGTACGATTAGCTCACGGCGTCTATATGTTACCGGGTCCCTTGTTGATTTTAAGTCCTGGTTAAAATGATTCGCGGTCCCGGCCGGGCCCAAAAATAGCCCGGCAGTCGCAGGGTGTCCCACAGGGCCACGTAGGGGTCACGCCCGAAAGTGCTAAAATACAGCTCGTCAACTACACGGCAGGACCCTTTTTCTAATTGGGACCTAGGCATAAGACGAACGGTCTTTTGAGAACGCCTGCCCACATCAGTCAGAACCATAGCCTCGAGTCCAGCCTTGGTAGCTTTGGCGGAGCAGCAACCGTTAGGAGGGGACCAAAGCTAACAAGGCTGGACTCCAGACTATCAGAACTAAAATTTTGCCTTTCTTTCTTTATATTTATGCATTGTTCTTTGGTTGCGGCATGAAACTAAGTCAGCGACTTGAGTGTGTTGCCACCATGTATTGTCAATAAAAGTTGCAATAAAACAAGTGTTCTATCATAGCTGGAGATATTGCCGATGTTGTTTGATAACATCAAGACAAGGGTAAACTTATTTTCCAACGCAAGGAACAATAAATAACTACTCTATTGTAGCTTGAAGTTGAAAGAGCGTCTATGTTGCTTGACAACATCATAACAAAGTTAAACTTACGTTGATGAAGGTTAGACATTCAGGTAGTAAGCTACGCCAAAAATAGTTACTCAAGCAACTGGATAAAATTTCGAAACAGTCATACGAAAGATAGCGGATGCTGTCTGAAACGTCTGACTGTTTCGAACTTTTATCCAGTTGCTTGAGTAACTATTTTTGGCGTAAGTTAAACTTATTTTCCAACACAAGGAACAAACTCACCATGTTCCAAGTCTACACTTTGTGTTTGAAGTAAGCATTACCGTGAGTTACTCTTTCTAACCGCTGCTCGTGTAATTTCCAGCTATGACTACGTTGCCGTGTACGACGGCCCCGACACCAGCGCGGAGCTGATCGGTAAGTTCTGCGGCAGCGGCATCCCGGCCCCGATCCACTCTCACGGCAACATCCTGACCGTCAGGTTCGTCACCGATAGAAGCGTCACTGAGACCGGCTTCAGGCTGATCTACACCACTACCGACGAGCATCCCGTTCACCGTGAGTTTGCTTTGCTACCCATTCTATACCCGATAGTGCCGATTCGCATGTTGGTCTGCTGATTGGGACATGCGTGAATAGTTTCATTGGGTTGGTAAGTCTCTGAATAAAAAGAGAACCAAGTGTTTTGTTCAACCGACGTGTCGGTGACCGTCTGTCACCTTCCTCAGGGCAGGACTGACTGGTTCTATTTCGCACTGCAGCTAGGTGTCGCTGCTAACAGATGCGGTCACAAAAGTAAAGTATTTACATACAGCCGTTTTTTTGTGGTGATAGGCTTTGCGTATATGGGGTTCGGTAAACAATGGTGTTAATGGGAAACGGTTTGGGATTTCACAATCCTTTGCAATTGGCCGGGTTTTGCAATAAAGCGTATTGCAATTAACTGGTTTCTACTGTACATAGATAGTTCATGGGGTCTTTACAATGCGGTCCCAAACGTAAAGGAGTGCATAACATTAGGACATACTAGGTTTATGATACTGTCAGGCGAGTTCATACGTAAAATGTTGTAGGCTCCATTTTCACACGAGTTTTGTTCCCCAGCGTCTGGCTGTGGCGGTCCCGAGTCGCTGACTGATCCAACCGGCAACTTCAGCAGCATGAACTTCCCCAACAACTACGACAACAACGCGCAGTGCCAGTGGGAGGTGGGCAACAAAGCCTCTTATTTGATAAAATGATAGAATGATAAAACTCTCTGGGCCATTGTTCAGTGTAAATGAATATTAGCTGTTTGTAAATGAAAACCGTATTCATGCTTCTATGATTGCTGATGTTTGCTTTTCTTTGTAGATCGAGGTGGAGGCAGGAATGAGGATCAACCTCATCTTCACCGCCTTTGACCTTGAACCGGAAAGACTCTGTCCTCAGTCCAACGACTACGTGGAAATCTTCGAGAACGACGTTTCTCTAGGTAGATTTAACTTGCTGGTGTTTCAACAACGTCAATAAAACAACACACTGAGCAAATTTCTCCCATCCACTTGTATACTAAAGTCTATCGTCCACTACCCTGGGCGCCAGACTAGTACCGGGTCGCTAGCGATTTCCTACGGTGGCCAGAGAACAGTCTGCCCGCCCGGTCTTAATCAACGCTCCGGGGAGTTGAGCCCGTGGGAGTGAACCGCACCTTAGATAGGGCCGGTCAACTCCCCGGCTAGAACTCCCCCGGTGCGCTAATTACGGTTCGGCGGGCTGGGGTCTCTGTGCCGCCGGGAGGAACTGACCGGCTAAAGAGAAACGGCTAAAAGGCCCGATAAACAGTCTGGAACCCAGGGTAATCGTCCACTAAAAGTGTGCCTTTCAGTTACACTTTTTCTATTCTCTGTCAGGTCGTCATTGCGGCAACGTACAGCTGCCCCCGACCACTTCTACTGGCAACACGCTGAAGGTGGTGTTCTACAGCGACAGTAGCACCACTGCGACGGGCTTCATGGCGCAGTATGTGACCATCCCGTGAGCAGCGTTAGGCAAACACTTGAGGTGATCTCTTTTCTTTTACTATCGCTGGTTTTGATACCGTGACAGATTTGGACTTGTTTCTGGTATGGTTGACGTCTAGCATTATATTGTATGTTAGTAATTAGTCGCTTCATACATGTGACCAGGTATAGCAAACAAGGCAGAAATGATTTAAATCTCAACAAGGCTGCCAGCAAGCAAGAAAGAAAGACATACTAAATGCTTCACATGGCGACACCTTGCGTAATGGCAGGATGTTTGGCGCAGAACCCATGAAGTCATTCGGAAAGGCACTTAATACGAATTTTCTCGCTTCACTCTGGTGAAAATGAGTATCTAGCTTCGGTTAGGGACGTCCCTTGGATAGGACGTTAGATGTCTGAGAAGATTTACACCGCGAACACGTAAAATGACCCACCACATACTCGAAAAGAGTAGGTGGTCCTTCCCGGTGTGAGTGGATCAACCTGTGGGGATGTGCAGCTTGTACTCTTCAGTACAAACCTGGTGTGTTACGCCGTTAGCCGGTCTACCGGGTATGCAATACAAACAAGCAAAACACGAAACTATGGATGTGTTACATAAGTTAATTGACCGCAAAGATAGTTCTATTCTTACTACACGAATTTCTTCACGAAAGACTGACCACACATTTGTCATTCCAGGGGTCCTGAGGTGTGAAGCTGTCTGACTATCAGCGAGATTGTTCGAAGATCACAAATTCCATCTGGAGGACAACAGCATCGGCGCGGCATTATGATTATCAGATAAAAGAGACCCCAATAAAGTTGTTGAAGTACTCTGGTGAATGTTGACTTTTTGTCCACATACATGCGAATTGTTTTGATGCAGTAGAGTGAACTAAATGACACACTCGTACATTTCAATGGGATTGTCTTCGGTCTAACGTTACATCTTTCCATAAAATCTTCTATCAAGAGAGACGCTTTTATTCTCGTCCTACAGCTGTGAAAAAAGCGCTGAAATGTTCTTATTATGTGCATTAAGTACACATCGCATAATTAAAGTAATTCTCTCCGTAAAGGTCTTTTAGATACACAATTTGAGTATGGGAGTCTAACGTAATACCTGCAAAGGTCAGAGGTCGTGACAGTCAAGATGGCGTCTGTTCCTCGTTGCAGGTGTGACAATTTTGTGGTTCTTGAGAGTTATGTACGGTTATCTACACTATGAAAAGTGACAGTGCATTGGTGCGACAGAACAAAAATAGCTATATAAAAGCACCTCCATCTAATATTGACTTATGACCGCTGTGTCGAAAGACGACCGGGAAAAAAAAAATTAACACACTGATCTGGAACAGAATTATTTCAGGATACTTGTCAAATGCATGGGACATGATTTCTGTGGAAAATAATCGACTTTAGCCATCAAATATCTTCGCATACATGTCTCATTTCTTCAGCATCGTATCTATGCTTACACTTCATGTACAGTTATAGTGCATGTATATAAACACATCTCACACATTTGTATTGACATGTAAACATTTATTGTGACCGTTTTGGTGTTACTGGGCACCATTGGTATCTTCCTCGACGACGAATACCCTGTACCCTGTAAATGAATATACACATTTTCTAGAATCTTGAGTGTTCACTTTCATCACTTTGCAATGGTTGTGTACTGAGCCAAAAAGCCAGTCGCAGTGGCACTGCCGTCGCTGTAGAACACCACCTTCAGCGTGTTGGACGTAGAAGTGACTGGTGGTAGCTGCAGGTTTAGGTTTCCGCACTGACGACCTGGCGAAGGATTGGGATAAAAAACAGGGGACACATTTTAGAGTACAAATTTGAGTTGCCAAATGATTTTAACCCTTTCGATTGATGTATTATGAGTATTTCTTATTCATCATGCAAAGAAGGTAATCGTTTGCATAGATTATATCAGTTGATCATCTTCTCCACCCAAATTGCAGAGGTACGACAGTGTTATCTTAACACACACATAGACACGCGCTCGGTAAAACATACCCTTCTTGGCGTAGGTAACAATTAAGTATGAGAAATTCGTGACTCATGTAAAACAACTTCTAAGGGTTTTACCAAGAGAGTCATCGTTGTCTAAGATTTCCACGTAATCGTTAGTGCCAGGACAGTCTCTCTCCTCCTCAAGCTCAAAGACAGGAAAGACGAGATTGATCCTTTTCCCTGCCTCCACCGTTATCTGTAAAGACAGAAAACTGTAAGAGAACAAAACAAGTAGATCACAACTACACAGTGGTTTGTCCCCCATAAGATTGGTAAATAAAGGCTGTGAACTCCAGTTCGATGTAGATGCCCTCGGGTGCGCTGATGGTCCAGACGCAGTCCATGTTGTTGTCGTATGAAGGCCTGATGCTGCCGGTAGACTCGGTCAGGACCCCGCCACACGGTGACAGCCCGCCTGGGTCTGTGGAGACAACATACAACAGAACTTACGATGAATTATCCTTGAAAATAGCACATTTTTTCTCTGATAAGTAGAATCGATAACACCAAATATAATCAACATGTGTAAAAGAGCAGAGGATTCATATAAGCACTTTTAGCTTCTTTTCCTGTACTTGTAAAAACATATTTTGTGTGTGAATGAAATAAGATATGTAAAATAAATATAAAAGAGTTTTTTCAACCGTTGCAGTTTTGTTCGTCGCTCATGTCTCCACAGTCGTTGTCGCCATCACAGACCCAACTAAGGAATATGCAGTCGCCATTCAGGCACTGGAACTGGGATGCCGAGCACTGTTGTGTGCCGCCTGGCGAAATATAAAGGCACTGCACGTTGTAAAGTCACCCTGTATTTTCCCTATCACTCAGTAGATGATTTGTATATCATTTGATGAACAAAAAAAGGTGCTTTTGTGTGAAACAATACAATACAATACAATACAATGGCGACTGTTGTAGAAAAGGTACGAAAAGGCAGTCAGTGAAATGAAGCAGGATGCTTTTTCTATCGATGCATTCTTTGTTCAAGATCCCTACTATTGCAAATGTCATTCTTCGAGGGCGAGGTATAGCCTCTACCAGGATTGCGACTGTAACCCCTTTAGCGGACTAGCTCCTCTGGCATGTTATCTGTCTATTTGGCCAATGTTGACTATTTTTCCGGCGACCTGTGGACCCTGGTAGAGGCTAGGCGAGGCACTGCGTAGAAAATGGCGGATGTAATTATTGTGTGCACGGTTCGCCTTATATCATGTATTTTACGCTCAATAACAGTAACATAAGGCATGGTTTGTTCACCATTGCAGTTCAGCTCGTCGCTATTGTCTCCACAGTCGTTGTAGTCATCACACTCCCATGTGGGCGGGATACAGTTACCGTTGGCACACTGGAACTGGCTGTCGGTGCAGAACTGAGCTGGAACATTACCATGCGGGTGTCAAGCGACATTTTCTTATAGCAACCCTTACAAAGTCTCAACAATTGCGCTGGTGCCTATAGGGGGTGCAGCCGGGCCCCGAAACAACAAATTTGTTCCCTTGGACTGCCGGACACGGGGGGGGGGGGGCACCTCTCGGTGTTCTCACGATCAGCGTACGGCGTCTAATCGTTACCGGGTCCCGAGTTGATTTTAACTCCAAGTTAAGAATATCCGGGGGCCTGGCCGTGCCCAAAAGTAGCCCGGTGTCCACAGGATGTCCCACGGGGCGACGTGAGTCATTAGCATTTATGATACGTCGATCTTATTCTAACAGATAAACTATGTCAAAATCACATAAAACCGATCTGGTAACGTATCAGGTCACAAACATTTAGTTAAACATCAACCATAGCAAAACTACCCATTTACTGAAATTACAACTATAAATGCAGGAAAGACTCGCTACGCAATGTTTAGTAAAGGAACCAGCAGAGAGCGGTTTTGTCTGCTTCTTAGATGCCGGAAAAAGACGTGATATAGATAATAGTAGAGGACCTATTTTGTCAAGCTAAGGACACGGTCACTAAGCGTGCATTCTGAGCCTTTACACACTCTGCCACGTATGTATTTTGACAAATGTCACAAAAGAATCATTTTCCGGTATAATGCATAGAGGATAACGGCAAGACTCGGGCCAAGATAATCAACTTACCGACCGCGGCTCCAAAACAAAGCAACACTATCGCGAATGTCTTCATCTTGCACAGCTCTATTAGTAAAAGTGTGGGCTCTGTAGTTTTCTGATGGTTGTAGCATGACGAGTTAGACAATTCATGTTATTTGTTCTTGAGTGCAAACGTACGAAAGCCCAAAATGACAAGGATGGACAGCTTCATTTCCAAGAATCCAAACCCATTTCCAACCTTCCAAACCCACTTCCAACCCTTTTCCAAACCATCGGTGAACGCTGCGTCGAGACTCGATTTCCAATGCTGCCACGGGTCTGGAGAAGGCTTGGGAGTGGGTTTGAAATCTTGGAAATGGGTTCTAAATCTTGGAAATGGTCTGAAGAAACTGTCTCTCCTTGTCGTTCCTGGCTTTCGTACAAACGTGAGGGAAGGAGTCACCCAAAATGCACCTGTTACCGTTTTCCTGTGTGTTATACTTGTCACGTGTCGTTGTAGATAGCCAGTGCAAGCAGCGAAACAGAAGAAATGTGATTAAAGGTTTAACTCAAACACCTAATACTGCCCCCGGAGTTCAGTCTTCTGTCAGGACCAGCTCTTCGGTCAACATGCCCCCGAGGAAATGTCCTAATTACTGTACTTAGGATAGTTTGGAATTTGCAGCTAGCCAGTATGGACTGTAAACTACATGTATACAGTCGAGACAGAATTGTGACACTGTACTGTAACAGAATTAGGGACTATTCCAGATCAATGCACTGCAGGTAGGATGTGATCTTTTACCTTATTTTCAACTGTACAGCGTATAGAGTATCTGCCAGACTAGGGAAAGTAACAGGTGCAGTTTGAGTGACGTGTACGTCCGGAGGTACTGATGTTTACACGCAGGATCAAATAAAAGTATCATCTATTTCCGCGCACGTCGATACAGGTATAAATACGGTAACCAAGTTCATACTACCCTGCTTTTCTGAAGAGAGGTCTCGTACACGATGAAGGTCTTCGCGCTGGTGTTTCTGTGTTTTGGAGCCACAGTGGGTACGTTCACTCCCAGAAAATAGACAATAATTTTTTTGTTGATATTTTCTTATAAATGAAAAGCAAATCTGGTACAATGTAAGTTTTTATAGTAAAATGTGTTTTGTAGTTCCATATGGTGTCAGCTTCGGTCAGTTCAAACTGATACTTAACTGCCAATGGTACTGGTGAGATTATGAGCATTTTTGATCACCCGTGTTTATTAACGTAATTCCACCAGGGTACATAATTCCGCCAACCTGAAAAAGTAGGTCGAACCAGATCTCATACCCAATGTCACCTAGTAGAAATGCACTCCTGCACATCTTAACTGTGCATACCTGGGGGTGCTGCGCTAGAGATCTCTCAAACCCACTGTTTTTCAAAGTGGCGGAATTATGTAACCCGGCGGATTAAAGTTATTGAAGGTTACGACTTGTTATGTTACCACGATGTACGATGCGCATATTCTTTTTTCAATAGTTAAGACCCGTATGCGAATGTTTCAGCTCAGTTCTGTTCGACTAACGAGTTTGAGTGTGACGACGGAGATTGTATCGAGGCCAGCTGGGAATGTGACGATTTCGAAGACTGCTGGGATGGCTCTGATGAGGCAAACTGCGTTTCCAGTAAGTCTGTAACTTGTGTACAAGGGTGGCAAGGTGGGTAGGGTCTTTAGCTCAGAGTCTTAAGGTTCTGGGTTCAAATCCCGAGCAAGCCTCAGTGTTGTGCCTGTGGAAAAGGCACTTTACATCAATTCCCCCACTCGACCCGAGGTAAAAATGAGTATCTAGATTCCTCTTGGATGGGACGTAAAACCGGAGGTCTTGTGTATGAGGAGAGCCGCACCTCGAGATCATTAAAGAACCCACCACACTTATCGAAAAGAGTAGGGGTCCTTCCAGGTGTGGTTTACTTGCTATGCAAAACAAACAAACAAACAAAGTCAAACAGAGGTAAAGGCACGCGCTTACATGTCTTGCTTTATAAACTCAAGAATCTCTCTCATTTGCTTGCATGAAAAAAAAAAACACCTGATCGCCTCTGCTGCAACCATGTTCCTGAGCATCAATAGCAACTTTGTTTTAGATCGACTGTATTTACTGTTAGTGTTCGTGAAATATAAACATGGGTGCAAAGCAATGGTAGCATAGCTTCAGATGTACCGGCAAGCTGATGTTGTAGTGCCAACAACGAGACTTCCCTTGTAATGTCCCCAGCCGGCCCACAAGTGTGCACCTCATCCCAGTTCCAGTGCCTGAACGGCGGCTGCGTCTCTAACTCCTGGATCTGCGACGGCGACAACGACTGCGGCGACATGAGCGACGAGCAGAACTGCGCTGGCGGGGGCTCCAACCCGCTGTCCCTGTGCGGCGGCAACCTGGACGGCCCCGCGGGAACCTTCGGTCCCCAGTACTACGATAACAACCAGGACTGCGTCTGGACCATCAGCGCCCCCGTGGGACACTTCGTGGAACTGCAGTTTACCGCTTTTGACGTCGAGGACGGCGGAGCTTCCTGCAGGTGAGGCTGACCAAGGACGTTATGGTTAAACGTCACTATAACCTCATGGGGGGGGGGGGGGTCCCTGTGGTGTAGTGGTCTGCGCTTCTGTCTCTCACCACTTCTGATTCAAATTACTTGGACCAGAACGACTGGGGTTCAAGCCCCAGGTAGGACACCTCTGGACAAGAGGCGCATTGAGTCATACCAAAGACTATATAAAAATGGTACATACTTCTGAAACAGTATGGAAGTTAAACACACTTCGATACTGCCAGTGGACTAGCCCCCTGCTACAGTGATTGCACCACAGTGTGGCCCAGGGCTATGAAACGGAGATGGGCACCGCCCTATACATCAATAATGGTGTGGGAGGATTTTAACTTTTAACTAAATAACCTCCTTGGGCTGACATCTTACTCTTAAGCCCTTATCTCATTGCGTCACACGTTGGCGACCTCGCTGCGTCCTAAATTGGATTTGTGTTACTCTCAACTTTATAACTTGAATATCATGCAAAACGTACGCGCATTACTAAAAAGACAACAAAACACACAGAGCGT
Source organism: Branchiostoma lanceolatum (assembly GCA_035149815.1). NCBI lineage: Eukaryota > Metazoa > Chordata > Leptocardii > Amphioxiformes > Branchiostomatidae > Branchiostoma > Branchiostoma lanceolatum. The sequence goes on along the minus strand of CM068879.1, from coordinate 4,097,750 downwards.
AAAAAGATTCGTTTTTATCAATGAAATTCGTTGAGCGCGCTGTCAAATCGCCCAGTCGCAGCGAGGTCGCCAACGTGTCGCGGGTCCAGTGAGGTAGGGGCTTAGAAGCAAAAATACAACTTGTAAAACTCCCTTGTCTGAAATAATCTAGAAGAATGTGCTCTGGCCGAAATAAAATGATCATTTGTTTACAACCAAGTATTTTCTTCAACCGGCGACCGTCTGTCACCTTCAGCAGTGCTATAGGTGTCGCTGCTTACAGATCCCAGAGTAGTCAGCATACAGCGGCCCCAAAAATAAAGTATTTACATATCTACAAATATAGTTAATGCAGTGTTAACAATATCATGCGGTCCCAAACGGTTGAAAAAAAACACTTGGTGGTGTTCGAAGCGACTTTTTAGTCAGTGATTTACCAACCTGAGTTACGAATGTGTACTGACTTGTTAGCTGGATGTCTGACCACTTCTTATCTATTTCCAGCTATGACTATGTAGCCGTGTACGACGGCGCCGACACCTCCGCCCCGCTGGTTGCTAAGCTGTGCGGGAACTCCATCCCTGCCCCGGTCCACTCTCACACCAACGTCCTGACCGTCAGGTGGGTCACCGACAGTAGCGTCACGGACGCGGGATGGACGGCCGCCTACCTCACCACCGACGAACACCCCGTGCACCGTGAGTTTGTGAAGTCTTGAAGCCTTTTTTGTTTGTTTTATAGCAACCTTTTCCAAGAAGGTGATGCTTTAAGCAGCGTTCGTGTGTGTGTGTGTGTGCGTGTGTGCGTGTGTGCGTGTGTGTGTGCGTGTGTGTGTGTGCGTGTGTGTGTGTGTGTGCGTGTGTGTGTGTGTGTGTGTGTGTGTGTGTGCGTGTGTGTGGGTATGTGTGTGTGTACGTTTGTGTGTACGTGTGTGTGCATGGGGGGTATGTATATGTGTGTGTGTGCGTATGCGTGTGCGTGTGTGTGTGTGTGTGTCTGTCTGTCAGCCTGTCTGTCTGTCTGTGAACACGATGACTCGAGAGGGCATTGGTGGCTTGTCTTGTTCAATTCCTCTATGGTGAATGACGTCTAGTAGTCTTTGGATGAGCTTAAAACAAAATGTTGAAATCAACTAGCCCGACCAGACAAAATCGTTCAAAGCTTTCCTAGAACAGAATGCCTTTTATGTTGATGCCTGGAATGTTGATTGTTTGCTTCATCGTAACGATCAAACTAAGTAGGACAAGCAGCAAGCTATGTCATGTGCACCAGCAATATAACTATCGACTATAAATAGGTCTATACTTCACTCATGACTTGAAACGGGTTTTGAGACGTTCTGTTGGGGGCATTATTACTTATCGAGGTTTTTTTATAACTCGGTCGGATGATAAGCACTGAATGTGCAAGGCAAATTCACATGTCACGCTACATGTAGTAGGCTTCTCTCTCATATAAGAGTTTCTAACTAGCATCTGGCTGTGGCGGTCCCGAGCTGCTGACTGATCCAACCGGCAACTTCAGCAGCATGAACTTCCCCAACAACTACGACAACAACGCGCAGTGCCAGTGGGAGGTTGGTCCGATGAAGTCTTCATTTGGACAGAATATATGCCTCTACAATCCTCAATCTTAAGCAAATTCTAGCCTCCGATGCAGACTCCTCCCGGCTGTTTTCTTTTTCAAGTTATTGTTTTTATACTATTACATTTTTTTTCTAATTGCTGTCCGGGAAGGACGCAGACTCCTACCGGCTGTTTTCTTTTTCAAGTTATTGTGTTTATACTATTACATTTTTTTTCTAATTGCTGGCCTCCAGGCCAACAACAATAAAAGAATGTAATAGTAAAACTGGAACTTAGAAAATGAAAACAGCCGGAAGGAGTCTGCAACGGAGGCTAAGCAAAGTCATCGTTTTGATAAAAAGATCCCTAGGCCTCTTCTGCACTAACGCTTCTGTAACGGTTTGAAACATCACGATTTCTTCTATAGATCGAGGTGGAGGCAGGAATGAGGATCAACCTCATTTTCACCGCCTTTGACCTTGAAGCGGAACGACTCTGCCCTCAGTCCAACGACTATGTGGAGATTTTCGAGAACGACGTTTCTCTAGGTAAATACATATACCTTCTACCTAGAGAATAAATATAAACCTATCTCCAACTCAAGCTATCTGACCTAAGCGCTGTGCTTTTTACGCAGGTGTGACGACAGCATTGGGTCAGAGTGTGTCTGACGTCGGTATCGCCCCAACCATTCTACCTACTGTTACATCATGTAGTAACGTTAACTGTAGACACATCATGTGTTCTCCCTTTGCCTACTATGTGTTATGTATCTTCCCATTCTCTGTACTTTTCGTCCATGAATGTTGTGGTTTTATTTCCTATTCTCTGTCAGGTCGTCATTGCGGCAACATACAGCTGCCCCCGACCACTTCTACCGGCAACACGCTGAAGGTGGTGTTCTACAGCGACAGCAGCACCACTGCCACGGGCTTCATGGCGCAGTACGTCACCATCCCGTGAACAACAACATACAACACGGTGAGGCCAGCTTTCTTTTTCTCGCTATGGCTGTTTTGAACATTTTTTTCGTAACGTTACCTGTATGTGTGGTATTCTTATGAGAAGATACTTGGTACCAAGAAAGCCATAAGATCAGGTCACATCGTAAAGGAAGTAGAAAACGTTCGTGTTACTTTTTATTTGTCAAGAGCAAGGCAAGAAGGTAACAGGCTACTAATTGTTAAAGAATCTGATATAGCGTATAGACATATACCAGCACCTCCCTAACAAATGAGGGGATCTGAAGTTAATGATACATTGTTACAGAGGAAGAACAGTACTCATATGCGAGTATTTTGTGATCGAACAGCTAGTGCCAGAACTAGCCTGTCAAATCGCGCTCCTAGCGGCCGACAGGTCCTGTTACGCCAGCCCCTGGGGGTCAGTAACCTCCGGCCGAGAGCTTGTGTAAACACAGGCTAGTGCCAGAACGTCACGGTTACAATAAGGATTCTTTTTATTTTGTTTTGTTATTCCAGGGGCATGACGAGCGAAGCTGTCTACGCCATTGCGTTTGATCACGAGCACCTAGATGTCCCCAGTATCGGTGCACGGTTATTGAATAAAGAGTGATTTTATCAAGGTTTAGGTGTTCTGTTTTTCATTGTGAAATTTGGTGTCTTTTTGCCACAGAAATACATAATGTTATACAGCAAATGACTGTAGAAATGAGTGCAGTATACGTAAGGATATATCTTGACTTTTACGCCAATCTAGTTACAATAGATGATTGAATCCATGGGTCCATGGTAATTAGATACTAACGGCACCAGTATGTCAGTAGTGTTGGACCAGGTAGATCCAAATGTTAAATTATTTACATTGAGCACACACCCCCTTCCCTTTCTTAACCCCACGCATATGTACAGACGTGGGATAACCAAATCAGTCAATTTGAGGACATTTACAATACCACAAAAAAGGTACGTCTTAATATTCTACTTATATGGATAAGTCGAGATTGCCATGCAATACTATAGTCCTCAATGCACCAAGTACACCCTCCCTGGAGATGACAAGATTAGCTGGCATCAGCGTAACATAATCATTGACAATAGTTAACTGTTGTACTGTGTTACAGCTGAATTATGTTCGCAGGGGAAAGCATTTTAATGTATGATATAGGAAATATCTTACGCATCGCATTGTTACAGTTGTTTCACAAAGTAAATATTACATGTGCAAAGGAATAACAACAACAACAAAATCATTCTATTCCTTAGGAGTGTCACCTAATAAGTAACGTTACCGGAAATTCACAAGCATCTTAGATTCATCTGATAACAATTCTACATGCAACCACTTTTCCTGTTCCTAGCAGTCTTCCTAGCATGATCAACTCTTTGAATAAGTCGCCATACGTAATCTAACTAACGCTGTATAATCTAGTTACTTACACTAATACGTACGTTTCCCTTCAGATTATATCTATACCTTGTTAGCATCGATTCACCCATCCCCAGTGCACCATACATAACAGTTTGCATATTCATAGGCCTGAAATAAAGATTGAGGGAATCGCTTTCCATTCATGCTGAAGTGCTTCTTGAGTCAGAAATCTGCCACACACGACGTACTTGTGAATAGAAGATAAAGCTTTCAGCAGTCTCTTTTTAAACGAAGACAGCTGCTAGATGGGGTGTTGTCAGTCCAAGATCACGGCAAACAGACCGGCCATAGACCCTGGAAACTGCGACCTTCTAAAGGAGGGTACTTCGAAACAAGATGGCGGTGATGGCATATTCGACACCGTAGAAGGTTAGTAGTACATTGTACATCCTTTTCACCAGCAAGCAGAGAATGAAAAATTCAATCGATTGTCTTTAATACCATCGCTCTCATTCGCATATCGTTATGGCCGTTTCTCTCCTCACGTAGTATTTGTCCTTCTGATTATGACTATAACACTTCCCTAGCATTCTGTGTCAGTGTTCTTACTGAAGAAAAGAGATACCATATAAACTGTACGGCGTTTGTTCTATTTCATAAACAGCTGTTGTTCGTGAGCCCTTGTCTGCGCTGCCGTTCGAACACAGTCAGTCTTGGCCTTCGTCAAATCATCATGGTTCCGTGGAACGCTGTTCCGCAAGGTTTCGCAAGGGGGCGCTCGATGGAGAGACCATAGATGTAGAGAAAACGGCCAGCACGTGTTGGAAAGAGATAGAGGAACAGTGCAGGATCTGTCAGACAGAACAAGGAAAGGGGCCCAGTCCGGTGCAAGGGGGATGGCAAGTTGTGCGAGTCTTCGTATCGTCCACGTTTGCAGACTTTCATTCGGAACGGGAGGCACTGGTCAAAAAGGTAATAGTATAACTTTTGTTTCCATGTAAGCTGAATAAATTTGTTCTTAGCTGAGAAATACACATGAAAGCGATAAGCGATAATGATGTAGTCCAAATGAAGAAATGTTGGATGATTAGCAGCATTGTTGAGCTGATGAAAGGAAGCTGTCTGTGATATCACGTGGTTTAATCGATTGTTTTGTGGCGCCGGCTTGCAGGTGTTTCCTGAACTGCATGAGTGGTGTAAGGGGCGCCAGCTGCACCTGGTGGAATGTGACCTGAGGTGGGGGGTCCCCAAGGACTCCACCTCACAAACAACCATCAGCATCTGTCTGGAGGAGCTGGACAGGTGTCTCAAGGAGACGGACGGACAGCCCTTCTTCTTGGCCATGCTGGGGGAAAGGTGGGTACTGAAACCAGCTGTTTGCTTCAAACGTTGGAAGCTGGAATAGGTAGGTTCATGGTTCAACCTGCGCATACTCGGCGATTGTGGGCAAATTATGTCAAATGTGAAGGTCCCTGAGACATAAGCAAAACACGTCTGGACATGTATTAGCGTGGACAAAAAGCTGTTTAAAGTTAGGGGCCTACACCGTTGACAAATTGCCCACAACGCATTTCGCTGCGCATCCGCAGTTAGAACCGTGAATCGCCTTATTTTCTCTCACTGTTTTCTCCACTTTCCAAGGCTGTTGTGATCACGTGATCTGGTCTTGTTCCCAGGTACGGCTGGATCCCCTCCCTCCAGGACGTCTCGTCAGAGATCAGGGAGAAGTACAGCTGGGTGGACCACCTGTCAATCACCCACATGGAGATAGTCCGAGGTGCTGTCCGCTCCAACAACCCCAACGCCGCGTTCTTCCTCAGGGATCCTGGCTTCCTGAAGGACGTGCCTCAGGACCAACTCCGCAACTTTGTGGATACAGCAGAACTAAATACTCAACAACAAAAGGTAGCTACGAACTTTTAGCTTTGTGTGCTAGTTAGGTTTTTAGTACGTTTGATAGACAGATTAGATATTGCAGGTTATGATATTGAAATATTCAAAAGTGTTTAGAGTTTCGTTTTTAAAAGAAAAAGCATTGCAACATCTGACGCAGTTTGTCATCCATGCATTGTTTTCATGATGGTGTAAATATATTTGATGAATTAATATCTACAAAAATAACATATTTTCTCATGCACCTGCTTTCTTTATTTCATAACTTTCAGGAGCTCAAGTCTTACTTGAGAACGAAGTTTCCTAACCAGGTCCACAGTTACAAGTGCAAAGTCGACAGTGTTACAGAAGCAGAGGTGAGACATTCATCAAGTATCAACCATTTCCAATGGATACGTCGGTGTCTTTATAGGTTGCGTAGTGTACCAAAAACCGCTAGGGGGCATTTCTAAAGCAAAGAAGAATTCTTAAACTGAAGATCTTTCTTTCGTTTTTTACAGGCTCAATTGTCTGGACTAGGAAAATTTTGCAAGCAAGCGGTAAAGTTTCTAAAGACAGTGATTGACAGAAGATATCCCGAGTCTAGAGGGAACCTGTCAATTCGTGACCAAGGTACCACGATTTTCAGAAATTTTGCAAGAGATAAGATTTTAAAAAAGAAGAAACATGGAGGTCTCGTTTGTGTATATATTTTTAAGTTGACAATTTCATAATCAACACTAGAACAAGCTGCTATGATGTTCAAAGCTACACAACTTCTTCCTGACGTCAAATGCTATCTGTTGCCATAAATGTGTAGCATGTCCAGGACAAGGGTTACAAAAACCGTAAGTTCTGCTGCAGTACCAAGGCAAGCCATCAGGAGACCCCAAATCCACTTTAACCCTCGTCTCCCTCAAACCTACCCACCTACCAAATATCATTCCATTAAGTTATTGCTGCCAATGATGCTGCAAAATAACCACACACAAAAGACAGACCACAAATAAACCACAAATACACCAAAAACAAGACCTCTGTTTTCATGGAGGTAAAAAACTCGTTGATTGTGTTGGTGTATTTGTTGCATGTAACATCATGTGTTTTCTAGGCAAGTAGTAGTGGACAACCTCAAGCCAACCGTACACACTCACGCCGTATCTTCAGAAAAGACGCTGTAGTTTCCGTTTAGAACTTAATTCAAGCCCACTTTATTCACGTCTGTTCGCGTTATTTCTACAGCTGCCTTGCCTCACACGACCTTTATGGAAGAGAAAGGTCGTTTCCTGACAGGACGAGATGCGGAGATGCAGAGGGTCGTGAAGTTTGCCTTGTCCCATTGGACCAGCGAGCCTTATAAAGAAGTCTGTAAGGTGAATGACCTGCCGGACGTTTCCAGTGATGTCCCTGGTGCTGAAGAGCCACCCGTGTGGTTTGGCGCGAGTCTTGAGCCCGAGCCCGCGTCACGTGACCGGACCCTGATGGTGGTACTTGGAGAGTCTGGCACAGGGAAGTCACTGTTCATGGCGCGATGTGCGATGGAAATAAGGAAGGTCAGTTCTCTTCTTTGGGTGCTTTGCGAGTGGGCAGTTTTTACAGGTTAGCCGGTATCGAAACCTATCCACTTACAATTTCCCCCCGACTTTTCCCCCTTTGTTTCAGTCAAACAAAAAGGTGAACCTTTCCGTGAACCTTTACTAGCAACTCATTTCTAGTGGGAACAAGTGATTGGATCTAGTACAAAATGATAGTGTAACTAGTGTTTAATTCCTTACATGATCAACCCTTATAACGTCACATTTCTGCGTTGTTATACATTGATTGTTTCGTTGTGGCCTGTCTCTTACCATTCAAACTACATGTTCATGTTCTGTTGACAGAAAACGAAGAATTTTCTCTACCATTTTGTTGGCTGTTGTCCGGAGTCGCTCGATGTTAACAACATCCTTCTGCGCCTGCGTGGACATATGGAAATTGACCAATGTGAGAGTAGTACCATACTATCCTCTACTACTTAAAGTTGTGCGCAATCGCATCACAATGCCATCCTACTACACCATTTTTAGCTCCGTAAAAGCGGAGGTATTGTAATCAGCTGGTGTTTTATTTGTTTGTTTGTAGTCGAGTGTGTCTGCGGATACGCAATTGGCATTTGAATGTTAAATACTTCAGGGACACTGATATTATAACAGAAAGTTAGGTCAAAGGTGCCAGAAAGGTTCCAGAAAGGTTGCAAAAAATGTTTCATCCATACTGGTTGTATGTAGGGTGAAAACTGTCATTCTCCTTCAAAACCGCATTCTTTGAAGTCTGTTGGCCTCACAAAATCTTGCTCCTTGTCTGATAGGGTAAAATGCTGTACGAAAATGCACGTTTAACATGCATGTCTATTCAGAAACAACTGGCAAACCGATGAAACTGTACATACGCTCTTTTCATCATTCAATAGGTGATATCGCAGGAGAGTTTGGTGACGTCAAACGCGTCACGTTGAAGAGAAAACCGTCCAATTATCTGAACAAATGCCCTCTGAACGAAAACAGACTCGTCATTTTGATCGACGCGATTAACCAGGCAAGTGCCGAAAATAATTTCATCAGGTTGGTAGAACATATAGGATATTGGCGATTCTTTTTACACAACCAGTCATCTCCCCTGCTGACGTTTCGGTGTCTGTCAAACACCTTCCTCGGAGCTTCTGACTGGAGAGCTGCTTCTCACTGCTATAAGTAGCCAAAGTAGGCGGTGCTTATGCGGTGAGAACACCATCCCAAATGTGGCTAAGATTGTATCCCCCCCCCCCTTGTCCCGCTCCAGTCAGAAGCTCTGAGGAAGGTGTCTCACAGACACCGAAACGTAAGCAGGTGAGATGACTGGTTGTGTAAAAAGAATATATACCATTACCAGGTGTAACTACTCTCTGTATTGTACCTGAGCGTGATGCAAATTCTAGCTTGAACATGTCGATCATAGCTCTTGTTTTGGTCCGTAATCAGCATATTGCCAAACTCACACGCTATTTCCGTGCACAAAGTAAAGCACTTACCAACAAACTTTCGTCCAGTCCTCTGGTCCTTCTCAAGTTGATTTGACCCGAATCCTACGTCGCGGAAGTGTGACGTCAGCAGCGGGTCAAAGGTACCCGGCAGTCGGTATCGGCCCCCGTCTCTGTTGGGGGATACTAGTAAGTCGATGGGCCATAATGTAGATTGAGTTCAATCGTTCGCGGGCATCAGTGTCTGATACATTGCGGCTGCAGACATGCATAGGGCTCGCCAGGCTGGTCTGCTATCGGCATAGACCCTCCAGTCGGTTCTGGTGATCCCCAGCCCCTGGAGCGTCTTGAAGACCTGGTCTTCCCATCTTCCTCTAGGGCGACCTCTAGGTCAAAGAGATGTAGATTCCTCTTTCAAATTTTTCGAATCAACGTGAGAAGGACCAGAGGCCTGGTCGAAAATTGTTGACAAGTCCTTTACTTCGTCTACGGAAACAGTGTGTACATTTATGAATATATACAGGCTGTTATCTTAATAAGATTTTTCGAAGAGTATCTATGATATTTTTTGACGACTCTATTGCCGCAGATATCAGACAGCAAGACGCCATGTCACCTCGAATGGCTCCCGCCAGCGTTGCCAAGCAACGTAAGATGTATCGTCAGCACCAGTTTGGACCCTGCCACCTTGCGGAAATTGAGAGAACGACAACCACCTCCATGCGAAATGAAGCTCCTCGATCTTGATCAGCAAGCACGACGCAACATCGCCACCGCATATTTCAAGGAATATAACAAGGTCTATACTTTATCATTTGAAATTTGCTATCGGTAGCATAAGGAGTGACCAAGCAACTACTTGCAAAGAGGGGATTCTAATGCTCATTAGATGTAAACATTAACCTTTAGAGGTGCAATGGTCCACATAATTTACCCTTTTTACATGCTAACTATAGGCTTTCGGTAGCGTCTGTGTTTGTGGATTAGCAGCATACTGAACTCAAGAAGCTATAGATGGATGGTCTTGAAAGATGGTAAGGGGTAAGGTCACTTGAAGAAATGATTAGATTTTGGGCCCCCCTGGCAGCTTTTCTTGCTACTGCAGCAGAACGTCCGGTTTTGATATCTCGTGGTCTATCCAAACTATGGTTACGATTTTTGGGTGATAGATAGGTCTTGTCCTTCTTGTTTTACATGTTCAGATCCTAGACGATGAGCAGCTGGCTCTCCTGACGTCATCAGCAGGTGCCGGCAATCCCGTCTGGCTGGCCATGGCGTGTGAGGAACTACGGGTGTTTGGAGACTTCAGCAGGGTAAGACACGTACATCAGTACAAAAGCACTAAAGGCTAAATGTTATGGTACTTTAATCATGTGATTGCGCCGATGATCTAACACTGCTGGTTCCCCCATTGGTACCCTTTCAGCGTAAAACTAGGTTTCCTCTGGCCCACACCGTTATGCTGTGTAATTACCAGTCTCAAAGCCCTTAGAACTACGGCAACTGGCAACTGCTTCTTCCCAAGGACTGCCAAACTATGGAACTTTCTTGATGACAACTGTTTCCTTCTCGTATACAACCTGCAAGCCTTCAAACCCAATGTTCACCGCTATCTCCTAACATAATCATATTCCATCAACTTAGTTCAATGTCAAGAAGTGCATAGGGACAAAGGCCGATTAGATATACTAAAGAAATTTTCTGCTAAGATCGGTTGAGCCACAGGGACATCCCTTTCTGCGTTTGTATGCTCCATGCTAATGCTAATGTTTTCAAAATGTACTTACTTATCATTAGTTCAATACAAATGCATTTTGTTTTTACACATTCCTATTTGTGGTGTTTCTCCAGCTTACGGAAAAGATCAAATGCCTTCCTGCCTCCATGGAGGGGCTGATGCACATCTGTATCACCCGAGTCGTGAAGGAAGACGACACCGGGTGTGTGGAAAAGGTAAAGCACATCTTAGGCTGAAGAAAGGATATTTCGCTTAGAGATCTTGTTCAGAACAGACCTATCATTATTTTACCAAAATTGGTCGCCTGAAAGGGCAAAATACGTATTCTAAATAGTAATTTCTTGTATGATATTTGATATTTCATCCTGTACCAGATGATGGTGTGACAAAGTGGCATAAATTCCTGATAATTCATTTTGAAATCTATAAGATCAAGTCTGTGCAGTTATAGGAAGCTATATACACTTCAAGACAGGCATAGGGGATGTCGGAATGCATCGGAACGCTAGTGTGAAAGCCCCTAAACGTCGCACTATCCACGGCGTCCAAACCTTCATTGACTTTTCATCTATTTCCAGATGCTGTGCCTGATTGAGTGTTCCCAGCTTGGTCTACAGGAGCCAGAGTTACAGGTGTTGCTAGGCGACCCCGAGACAGCCACGCCCTTACCTGCGCTGACCTGGGGCCAGGTGCTGAGGAGTCTGAGACGTTTCCTGAGGAACACGGCCGGATACCAGAACCTCCCAGTCCTGGGGTTCTTCCACCACTCCGTCAGCAAGGTGCAATGCAAATATTTTCAAACCGTCATCTACTATCATTTATGGTAGAACTTTGGCCTTGTGGCTAGGGTAATGTTCTAGAATCTGACAGGTCTCGAAGTTGTGCCCTTGGGAAAGGCCATTAACACGAATTTCCTCACTCGACTCAAGTGCAAATGAGTACCTAGCTTCTGCTAGTGATGTTCCTCAATATGAAGTTAAATAGGGGTCCCGTGTACGAGCGAGCCAGTGACCTCGAGCACATGAAAGAACCCACCACACTTATCGAAAAGAGTAGGCGACCTTTCCGGTGTGAGTGGATCAAATGTGCTACCCTAGTATAAGAATACAGAAATAAATAGATACATAAACAAATACATTTGTCCGGATATGCAGCTTGTACTGTTCGGCCATGGTGTGTAATGCGCCATGAGGCGGTTTACCGGGTATGCAATTCAAGCATACAAATAGTACTGAAGCAGCCAAATAGCTTTAGCTTTCCATAAACTATTCCATTGACAACTTGCATCGGATTACCTCAGATAGTCTAGATAAAGTTGGTAATTGTTTGGGAAGTCCAACAATTTGTAATATTGGCAATGCGTGTTTGCCGTGTTGGAGGAGAGACACGCTCCGAGCACGTTAAAGAACCCACCATACTTATCAAAAAGAGTAGGGGTCCATCCCGGTGTGAGTGGATCAAACCTTACAGTCTAGGCCGGGTTGACATCTTGAAAAGGTGACAGTCATCTGTTATGTCAATCCTTCCACAAAATGTGGTAAATCTAAATAAATGAATGAATTATGTCTTTATACAGGTTGTACAGAATAGCCTAATCAGGACCCCAGCAGTTCGACAAAGTTACCACAACGTCCTTGCAGCCTACTACCAGGGTCAATGTGCTGTCCAGCAGTTGGTGGCTAGGAAGCTGCCGTACCAGCTGCAGAAGACTGGGATGAGCGGCAAACTGGTGGAGTTTCTCCAGAAGGATCCGAGATCGTTATACATGACTGCAGCAGATAGACAGAAGTACATGAATGTAAGCAGTCATATGTAATATTCTTGTTACATGACATGATAACAGCGGCACAGCGTTGGTAGAATTTCTTGATCTCAAAAGTAGACTGCAGAGTGTATTGGTTATGATATACGGATGGTGGTTGAAATATTATCAGTGGCAAGCATATTCATATTTAGCATATCAAAGTACGTGATTATTTGTTCGCTCATATATATATCAGATATAAAACGTTTTCTTGAAAACTGAAAATCACAGCGTATCATGTTATCTTGTACACTGTGAATGCACAGATTTTCGCGGTGGTTTTATGTTCGCGGTTTTCGCGATGACCTAGCCTCTTCACCACGACATGCTTGCTCTTGTCTTCCAACCCCCTATCCCTTTGTTTCAATCGCGAATTTAAAACCACCGCGGACATGCCATTTTCTCTCTTCCGAGAAATTAAATCCCCTGGAACGTAAATGCAGACTTTACAGTAGATCATTTCTTGTGTTGCACATCCAGGGAGTGAGATGTTCAAACAAGATTCCCGCCGAGGAGCTGGATCTTAGGACCGCCATCGTCTTGTGCAAAATGTGTGCGACTAGAAACAAGGTCTTCATTCCGTCCAAGGAACTCAACAAGGATGTTTGCGTCATCTGTGGTCTTAAAACAACCAAAGGCCTCAACCAACAGGTAAATCTGTGTAGGCCATGTTGCGACAAAAAAGTTTGGCAAAAAAGTTGCCTTCATTGTGAAATCTACGTCGTCAGGAAGATTGAACAAATGGCTAAACACACACAGATTATGGTATGCCTCTGGCTTACCTCTCGGTGTTCTCACGATTAGCTTATACGGCACCTATTTGTTACCGGGTCCCGGGTTGATTTTAACTCCGAGTCAAGAAATTTGGGGCCTGGCCGTGCCCCACAATTAGCTCGGTAGCCGCAGGGTGTTCCACAGGGTTCCTGCCCGAAAGTGCAAAAATAAAAAAAGCCCGCAAACTGCCCGACGGGCCCCCTTTTCCAATTGTGACCGTCACATAAGTCTGTATCTGTACTCTGATAACTGGATTCTTATAACATTTTTTGTTCTCTTGCGACAGGTGTATTTTTGTGCCCTCCATGACCCACCAGACACGGAGGGAAAAGACTGGTGCATCTCCTGCCAGACGAGCGGGAAGAAGGCCATGACGAGCAGCAGGGCCCATCTGTGTGTCCAGTGTAGCTCTGACTCTTTGGAAAACACTTGCGGAAAACTCTTGGTTTAGCCTCCCGAAAATAATTTCATCAGGTTGGTAGAAAATAGGATATAGGAGATTCTTTATACACAACCAGGTATTGATCTCACCTGCTAACGTTTCGGATACAAACTTAGCCATATTTGGGACAGTGTTCTCACCGCAAAAGCGCCACCTACATCGGCTACTTATAGCGGTGAGAAGCAGTACTCCAGTCAGAAGCTCTGAAGAAGGGGTCTGATAGACATCGAAACATTATTAGCAGGTGAGACCAATACCTGGTTGTGTACAAAGAATCTCCTATGTCCTGTTGGTTTAGCCGTAAAACGTCATGTAACTTCAGCACTGATTATTTTATAATCCAACAGTACAGTAATATTGGGACAGTAGCATGTCTATAACCAAGTCATTTTTAATTAGAGACACGTCCAAAACTACTGTGCAAAACGTTTTGAGTAGCGGTTCGTCAAACTTCACACAACTTTCTAGCATAAAGGACAATCCAACATCACAGTGATATTGTGGCAGTAGCAGTACTTCGGACAGTATACCCTATCATCATGAGTCTTATCTGCAGTATCGCTCCTGACCGCCTCCAGAAAAGTGGCAAAGGAGGCCGTCAAATTACGAAATTTCTGTGTTTTGGGGAATGGTGAAGTTGCAAAAGGCTCTCACGGGTTATTTTGCTTTATTTCTTATCTTGCGACCATTAATTATTTAGAATTAAGGACATTTCACAAATAATACATTACTATTATGACACGTTTACTTTGCAATTTCCAAATAGAAGTGGTCGAGGGTATATACGTTCTGAAGGGCTACCATATCCAAATTCAATTCTTATAAATGAAACAAGAAGACGTTGAACAAATGCAATCATGATGGCGTTTCTGTTTCTTAGTTTATCAACAGATCCAGTTCTTCTGTCAAAATGCTGTATCAAAAGGTGAACTTAACATTTTGTTCTTTATGACCACAATCACTCCTTTTTGGATAATGATTCCAGGCTTCAGAAATTAGTGCATAGGTTAGATGTGCCAGTATGTATTTTGTTTGGAAAGAAGCCATACTAGTAGAATGAAGTGTCTCGTTATGACATGAATAAACATACAGTACTGACAGAGATTAATAGGAGTCGCTTTTGATCCATGCCATCTCTGAATGCTCCTCATAACGTAAGCATCTCTAACCATTCATCGTGCTCATTGGACACAAAACATCTACTGATACATAGCGAGAATGAATAATCTTTTGAAGTTTTTTTCTCGATCAAACTGGAATGACCAAGCTAGTCACTTTAAAAATACACCAATCATTGCATTTTGCAAGATTGGTTTATTGGTAAAACGACTCCATTAGTGAGTACACAAGTGTACTTCACTACTCTTCTTGGAGTCACATAACATACACATTACATTGGAACACATACACATGACATTACATAATATATACATATTTACATCAATTTCAGTTATGTACCAGTTCATAATGTTTGTGTCCGTTTTTAGTCTGTCTTTGATGTGTATTTTGAATGTGGATGGTACAGATGGTATGATATGATATGATATGGAAGAGTGGGAGAGTAGATGGTTGTTTGAAAGATAGATTACAACCGTCTTGATGCAAAGTAAGGCTTCCATTGTATTTTCTTTTTAGTTAAGTAACCTATAGGAACAAGCATTGAAACATTACAAATATAATGATGGTAAATTTGGCCGCATGCAGCCTTTTTTTCAGATTTACCACAAATATTCTACTAATATCTGATATGAGTATAAAGTTAACAAAAAATGTCAAAGCAAACATTGCAAGAACACTACACAGTTTGTCCGAGGTAGTGTGCCCAGAGATGTGCTGCATTGAGAATACGTTTTCAATATTCTAAGTCACTGTGAGACGAACACTTCACGTTCAAGGTACACAGCAACCTCCCATTTTAAGACCTTGGCTGTCTGCATCATATAAAAATACATCATATCCATTTACATGCTTTACCATCTTATCTATATACAATTTACTCTTTTCTTCCCATTAGAAAATATAAAATAGTTTAGATACTTAAGATTTGTTTGAGTATGAAAACCTTCCATGCTCTTTTGGTCATGAAAACCTTCCATGCTCTTTTGGTCACTCTAATTTCTTAGCAGACAGAAGTTATGATTGGCAACAATGATATCAGCATTCAGGTATTTGCTGAGGAGTTAGATTACAGTGCAAGTCTAGACCAGCTTTATGACAACAGTTTTACACAGGTTCAAATACCTGGCAAATGGAAACTTATAATTCAAGGCCATTGTGGTGAGGTGTAAAGTGTTCCACCTTCCAATACCATGCACCAGACACAGTGGAAAACAACCCACTGCCCCTACAGCCTCCAAAAGGCTATTGAACTTACTTCATTTTCTTGTGGTTCTATGATGTACCTGACTAAAACCTGAGTAAAGTTAATCATAATATTTCCAACAATTATGGATTTCCACATTAACTTGAAGCCATGTGTATAAAAATATTTTTTTAACTGTCATAATGGCATTATGATGATTCCTTCATGGTTGCCTTCAAGTGGTCAGCTGTGTTCTTCTGTGATGACCTTGGATCATTCTTTAAGAAGTCTGCAAGTCTGTCCTCCAGCCCTGCCTTCTTCAGATGGTAGGGCAGATTCGTGACCACCAGCTGCTGGTTTGTACACTGACCCTGGTAGTAGTCTGCCAGGCGTTTGTTGTAGCTTTGTTGAACTGCTGGAGTGCCGAGTAGACTCTTCTGTACAACCTAGCAGGTGGCAAGAATGATATGTTCAAATTACATACTGCAAGCTCTTTTAGTCATCTCTACTAATACAAAAGCATATAATTCTGGGCGAAACACCCTACCGATTGCGCCACACAATGCCACACCATATTTAGACTCCCCTATGTTCCAACACCCTCTAACCTTTACACCTTACCCTAACATAGAGGTGTCAGAATGCAGGGATGTCAGAACATCAGGGTGTTGGATCAAAGGGTGTTGGAACATGATATATTAGGGCTGTCCCTATCCCCAAGCTAGGTCTCAACTCTTCAAATAAATCTAAAAATTGATCCAAATCCCTGAAAACAATTAACAATTTAATTAGTACCTTTTATTCACTGTCTCACTGTGGTTCACTACTTGGTAATTATAATCATAGAACAAGAGTTTTATAATCTTTTTCATAGTCAGTGTAAAAATCAGGATTTAGAATTCAATGATAGTATGTCTGTTCATCTTTGAGAAGAAAAAGATCCCTTAGATTTAACTTCAGGGATGACCTTTCAAATGTTATTTTCATATAGTGTGTAGTCAATTCTAGTTTGATATCATCTTTTAAAACAACCCTCATGTCAAGATTATTGTCTGGGAAAAATGTCATGAAGACAGGAACTTTCCATTTTGCTCTGTCCTTGGTGCTGAAGTTGTGAGTCCTTGCAGTACGCTTTGTAAGACTATGGCCTAACTTGTATCATAGTCACTGTAATCATAAAAGAGTTTCACACTATGAAATTTCAAGTTCCAATCTTACTGTATGCATTATTTGAATTGCTTGATTGTCCAATGGCAAGTCGTTTTCAAAGGTACAACATAGTAGTGTAGAATTATCAGCTAACTTGCTGCATTTCTAGGAAAATATTTCAGACTGAGTTTGCAATACAGTGACATTTAGAACTGCTAGCACTGCCCAGGGGTATGGTTGCTAGGGGCAGGGTTGCTAAAGACACTTGATTGTCTAAATTTTGCAGATAATAACAGTTCCTGATAGCTTGCTGTGTTGATTGTAAAAGCCTGCGGTGTCCAACACTTGTGATGACATTAATGTTAAGAGTCTGCCATTCTAAAAGGCCAAGCATGTTAAGATGCTTGATTGTCATTGATTGTTCCTGATAGCTTGCTGTGTTCATTGTAAAAGCCTGCTGTGTCCAATACTTGTTATGACGTTAATGTTAAGGGTCTGCCATTCTAAAAGGCCAAGCATGTTAAGATGCTTGATTGTCATTTCCTTGCTAACAGAATCATGTAGGAACCCCAGTACGTAGTCTGGTAGCCTGCTGTGTTCCTTGTTTAAGTCGCTTTAGTAGATATTAAAGTTGCCCAGGGCTAACAATGTTACGATGCTGGATTGTATTACCTTGCTGACTAAATCATAGAAGACCTCCAAGAGAGAAAGGTTCTAGAAGCTTGCTGTGTTTTTTGCAGTTTTCAACACTTTAGTTCGTTAATGCTAAGGGTTAGCCGGGGCTAATGAAGTTAAGATGCTTGATAATTTTACTTTGCTGACTAAATCATAGAAGAACCCTAAGAGTGAATTAGGGTTCTTGTAGCCTATTTCTAATGCAGTGTTCAACACTTAAAAAAGAGGATATGCATGGCTTTTACGTAAGGTGTAGGCAGCCCTCTTTGATTTCCTACAATTCGTTATTCTTATTCACGTAATTCAAAGAGAGTGGACCTTATTTTGCACAGTTGCCTTCCTTGATTTTAGTGTGATACGTAGTGGGTTATTCTGGATTTGGTGTAAAGCGTTGGAGGAGCCCCCCATGCAGACCCTTTCAAATCAGTTAATGCCAAGGGCTAACGAAGGTTAGAGACTTAATCATTTTTACCTTGCTGACGGACTCGTGGAAGAACCCCAGGAGTGAGAGGTTCTGATGTCCTGCAGTGTTTCTCAGGAAGGGCTTCAGGGTCCTCAGCACCTGGCCCCACAGCAAGGCTGGCAGGGGCGTGGCTGTCTCAGGGTCGCCTAGCAACATCTGTAACTCTGACTCCTGCAGACCATGCTGGGAGCACTCAATCAGGCACAGCATCTGAAAACATGATTCGATTGAGGATTAGATGAATTGCTAACGGACACAGACAGTGCACCAGATTGGTAGTTGCTGAGAGACCTGTTTTTTTGTGACATGGAATGCTTTATATTTTGGAATGCTTCATATTTATACATCTATGATTTGATAGAGGATTAGATGATGCTAATATACACAGATTGTACGATGTATTTATTTGGTAGTTACTGGGAGACCTTTTTCTGTGATCTGGAATGCTTAATTCATTTTGGTCTTTAATTTGTACAATTAAGTAGATTAATCTGAGATAAATGCCTGTCTCAAATTAGATATATGGTAAGTGGATTCCAAGAGTGGCTAAAAAGTCATTATCATGTACTTTTTAAAAGAACTTTTGGAGTACTATTGGTGGGCAGTGCTTTCACTAACGCTAGAATAGACTAAATGAATAGAAATCAGACATTGCTTGTCCTTGAAACTAATTTTCTACCAAAACTTTTAGTTTCGTTTTCTTCCATGTTCTCAGCAAAGTAAGTTACATACTATCTTGCTATCATAATAAAAGAATCACCTGCACTCACGGTGAACTTTGAGATTTTGAAGCAATGAACTATACTTGTGCCTAGTACATAGTTAAGCCATTCCACACAACAATGAATAGGCAACTTCTACAACTAACTAAATAGTTTCACTTCTACAAATTCTTCCACTATATTCAAATCACTAAATAAACAGTCGGCAGTGCAGTCAACTTTCAATCCTCTTAACTGCATATCAACATCTGTGACGGATACAGATGATCATATCTCTGAAGGCATCATTAATAAACATAGAAAATAAAGTGATAACGTACCTGTGTAATATACCCAGTCTCATCCTCTTTGATGATGCGGGAAATTAGCATGTTCATGAGGCCCTCCAGGGAGGCAGGGAGAGAGTCAATCTTCTCTGTCAACTGTAACAATCAGACAAAGTTAAAGTTTTAATTACATTTGCATAATATCATGGTTCGTAGAAATTGCAGGGAGTTCTATAAGCTAAGCTAAGGTTGGTGGTAGTACAGTATGTACATATCAAGTTTTTACATTACAGTATGCATAGGATGCCAGTGCCTCAGGACATCGTTATATTGATATATGACTAGATGTTTTCTGTATTAGTGTATTAGTTACTTGGGGATTGAAGTTGATCTTTAAGGTAAATGTATGTCAAAGAAAAAAGAAAATGTAACGCTACATATCAAGTTCAAAGAGTTATTGCTATAGCTGCCATCTTTTGGTATTTCATTTCTGTTGGAACCTGTATCTTTTTACTTAGACTTTTATATTAAGTCAAAGTTTTCATTCAAAGTTTTCATTCTTTTTACTTAGACTTTTTAATCAAAGTTTTAATTCAAGTTTGAAAATCTATTCGTTTTTAAAAAAGTTGAATGGATCATCAAACTTGAATGTCATTGAATAAATGATCAACGGTTTATTGATAACAGGCAATATCTTGCAGCTAAGAGCTGAACTTCCAATGCCTGAATATTAAGATATAGAGCAACACAATGCAGTACTTCTTACGACATCTTTAAAGAGTCTCACTGCTCAGATTTTACATCCTTATCGAAAGGCTGACAGCTGCGAGAGACAGACTAGTCTTGTGACAGCGCTCTATCTTCATGTCTACCTTGTTCCCCCATTGGCCTACTCTCCAAGCAGAGGAGGGGTTTCGGCTGGTTTTTGATGTGTTTTAGGCGTTTTTGTCGGGCTTTCTACACAAAAAGATGACAAAAGAAAGCCCGACAAAAACGCCTAAAAACACGTAAAAAAACAGCCGAAACCCCTCCTCTGCTTGTAGAGTACCATTGGCCCCCAACGACCTGGAGGTGAAGGGACTAGAAGAGGTCAGATGAGGTGATGAGGTGATGGAATGGCGATCTTACCCTGCTGTAGTCTCCGAACACCCGGAGCTCCTCACATGCCATGGCCAGCCAGACAGGATTGCCGGCGCCTGCTGATGATGTCAGGAGATCCAGCTGCTCATCGTCTAGCATCTGTCCATGTAGATCACGAAGGGACAGGTTCAGGTTGAGAACATACAGGCAACATCCACGCACATATCATTTTTTTGTCTGTTTGAAATTCACCCTCCCTCAAAAGTTTTCGACCATACTGTATATCGTACAGAGCAGCTACAAAATTAGCAAAAAGATGCCTCAAGTTTTTTTTTTTAAAGTTGAAAATGGATACTAATGTCATGGAAATTTTGCCAAAGTCAATTCCAAGGTCAAAGAAATAACCAAAATGAAGAATCTATTGTTTGGTACATATCATTACTCAGTGTGTTTACAATATTTTTACAACAAAGAATGTAGAATTCCAATAGTTGGTTGGAAACACATTTTTCAAAAGTGCAAACTTAAGTCGAATGTTAGTCTGAAGGGTGTTGTAAACTATAACCACAAAGCACCCACCTTATTATACTGCTTGAAGTATGTTTTGACAATGTTCTGCCTTGCTTCCTGACCGAGAACGAGTAGTTTCAGCTCATTCGGAGGAGGCCGTCTTCCTCTCAACCTCTGTAAGGTGGCAGGATCTGATGTAGTGCTGACGATGAATCGCACATTGCTGGGGAAAGTTGGTGGCAGCCATTCAAGGTAGGTTGGCAATCCACTGTCTGATACCTGTAATATTGTACACAAGCCAACATTACTTAATAACGTTATATGATTCTGGTATTTCTTAGATAACCATGAAAGTCTCTGTCAGAAAAATTGTTACAGAAATGTCTGAACTAAACAATAATTTTGTTTCAGCATCATGTGTTTAAAAGATCAAGTTTTAGAAATGTCTTGTTTGAATTGTTTAATCCTTGTTGTATAAGCAACAACAGCTATGCACCACCCAAAAATCATGACCATAGCTTATCCAGAACACAAGACATGCAATACCAGAAAAAGTGGTAGGGGGCCGAAAATCGAATCATTTGGAGGTCTTATCAAGATCTACCTAGTAGTATAAAAAAAATCAAGACAATCCATCCAGGCCTTATTGACTTATCATCCACACACACACACATGTGCACACATGTGCACACACACACACACACACACACACACACACACACACACACACACACACACACACACACACACACACACACACACTTACCTGGTTAAGACCATCAATCAGCACGACCAGCCTGCCATCCCTGTGTGAGAGTTTCTTCAGGAGCAGGTGAAACAGATTCTGCAGCTGGATGTATGACATGGAGGAGATTCCCTCCACAACATCCTCTGAAACTGTAATGAAAAATCATTGATTACTGTCAGTATATTCTTATTTCTTTCACTGTAACTTTATGTTCACTGTTTTCACTGTCAACTCTGTACCTTGAACTTATAATCACTAAAAAAACCTGTTGTTATTATTAATGATTCCTTCACACATTTGTTCTGTAAATCTCTTGCCGCCACCATGAAGTTAAAGTTAAGTGAAAATGTCCATTTTCCTTACACCGTGAAATTTTGCTATCGTGAAGATAAAGTGAATTACAGCATTTCAAACAACATCATGGCAATAGTGTCCATGGACCCTGCTAAAAATCTATCTCCATTCAACAAACAAAAATGTATTTAAGCTAGGTTTGTTAAGTGAGAATTTAGGGTAAAGTTTAAGATTTAATGCTAGCAACTCTCTATCTGTAGCTATGTATATTTATAGCTGCCATGCGGAGTAAAACACCAGTTTTGCAGGTACGCAGCGCAGCAGCTGGTTATATTACACTGAACGACCTGTCACACCTAAACGTTGCACATTTGACTGCAAGAGTTCTTTTAAGCTATTTAGTAAGGATGCTCCTACAATACTTGGTGACAACGGATTCCACTCTGCAATCATTATAGTTCAAGGGAAAAATGAAAGAGTAAACAAATCTCCCCATTTCAGGATAGAAAATAAGCTTGTAGATGACATCTGAGATATAATCTTTCAAAAGTGATCTTCATATAGTGGGTAGTCAATTATAGATTGGTGTTACCTTTTAAAACAATCGTCATGTTACGAATATTGTCTGGGAAAACAAAAACATTCAGTTTTGTCCTCTCCTTGGTGCTGAAGTTGTGCATCATTGGATCCAGCTTTCAATCTTTCCTAACTTTCTTACAGCCCCTAAAATTTTGTTAAACAATGGTTTAAGTCCAATTGCCATGCACAAGTTTAGAATAATGCTTTATATGAATAAAATTCTAAATGCACAACAGTGGTTGCTATCGGAAAATGTCTGACTGTTTACATTATCTATCCATTTGCTTGTACAATGCACATCTCATGATGGTTCTTAATTTTGCTCATGTTAAATGCAATACATAAGCACTTGCTAACCGTTATACAATGTAACTGAAATTCTAAGAGGTGATCACATAACAGCTACAGTAAATGCATTGAAGTCTGCGGTGTAGTATTCTGCCCACCTATTACTTTGCTTCAAACACGGCCTAAAAAACAACACAAACACTCAATGTTCTCCCAAAATTAAATCACTGCGAACTTAAATGCATTTACAGTAAGCCCTGTTCCCCCACCATGATTAGCCATGTGCCTACAAAGCCTCTGCAGGATGTTGACAGGGTCGATGGACTCAGGACAACAGCCCACAAAATGGTACAGGAAGTGGTCTGTTTTCTGGGGACAGAATGAATATTGTCAACATTTCTAGAAACGTTTATAATAACTTTATTGCACAACAATTGTACAAGGTACAAAGTATGGCATTCACTGGTACATAGATTACATTCTATTAGGCTACAATCTTTGGAGTGTTTTTTTAAATGTCAGCCTGAATGCTCTCTAACCTCGAGTTTTCTTTCACTTCTTAAAGTTTCCTATACTGTAAAAGCAAGTAATTTAGGAAGGCCGCACCTGAGTTTTAACAAGACACTTACCTGTCCTATCTCTATTGCACACTTGGACATGAAGAATGACTTTCCAGTGCCGGAGTCTCCAAGCACCACTAACATTGCATGGTCTGTGGGCTCTTCTGATGTCTGTGGCTCTTTGGTAATATCACTTGTGGCAAAGTCCAGGACTTTCTGTATCTCTGCAGCTCGACCCGTTAGGAAGCGCCCCTTTTCTTCCATGAAGGCCATGTGTGGCAGAATGGCTGAAAAGAAATCCACAGTGACTGTCATTAAACTCTGAGCACTTAGGTATCAATTTTGTATTCAGGTATTCATTACGAATGGTCATAGTCCAGTCTACTGACAACATGCTTGATTTCCTTTGCCAAAAAGGTTAATAATATGTTTTTGGTGCTATTTGTCTGTGTTTATATGTGTGTCTGTGTTTGTCTACATTTGTGGACAGCGTAACTCAAGAGGTGTGTGGAGATCAGGATACAAGCAAACTGGTTACAAGTTGGACGATGGCTCCAAGCAGCTTTCTAAGGTACTGCAGTGGAGCTTCTAGTTTTGATATCTCTCATTCTTGACATTCTGTGGCCAGCCATGATGTTTGAGTGGTAGATACATGTAGCTATTGGAACAGAGAGTAAGTGGTAGGTTTGGACCCCATAGAAATTCTCACTTTGACTGTCTGAAGGCAGTTCTCCTCTTGACTCAGGGTATCTGTTACCAATTGCAGTTTTGAGGAACTTCACAGCTTGCTTGCAGAATTCCTCGAGACCTGAAAGCTGGACCTGAAAAAAATTCCAAACAAAGATTTTTGACACAAGCTAACAACTTTAATAACTTGAAAAACGCAGAATGATTACATCATCATGATAACATGTAAACATATAAACTGTTGTTTAGAAGCATAAGTTCCACATCCAACTATTACAGTTGACAAAATCAAAATGTGTGTTTGTGAAAAGAATGATTTAAGAAACTGTGGACACTCTGATCCTTGTAATATTTGGTAGGTGTATAGAGATCAATAAAATAAAGGTCAAGTTCTATGATGGGCATCCTAGCGGCTTTCTGCAGTACTGCAGCTGAACTTCCAGTTTTGATATCTTGTGTTCTGGACATGCTGTGGTCATGATTTTTTGTAAGTGCTGTAGGTTTGGCCCCCTGGCAGCTTTTTTTAGAACTGCATAGACTAATTTTGTTAAAGACTTTGAAAGGGAATAACTCAGATGGGGTTGATGGATCGTCATGATCATTTTTGGTATGCAGATAGCTTAAGTGATGATTTCCATAATAAGATGTTTAATCATGCAAATCAGAAGCTACTGTTAAATGTGTGATGAAAAAATTTTGTCTGAATGATACTTGGATGATTGGCATCCTAGCGGCTTTCTACAGTACTGCAGCGGGACTTCCAGTTTTGATATCTTATGTTCTGGACATGCTATGGTCATGATTTTTGAGTGGTAGATAACCCCCCAGCAGCTTTTTTTCTACAGGGGATAATTTTCGAGCATTGTGTCATGATACTTGGATAAACATCATAAATTGTCAGGATGATCACCTTTCCCCCTGCCTCTCCATCATATCTGCATGTGTAGTCAAAAACCTGCTCAGGAAACTTTGCCCTGAGACGTGACTTCAGTTCCTGAAAAACAGTCAGATTAACAGATAGACTTATATTTGAGCATGATATCAAACATATATAATTTCTAAGAAGTTGACATAGATATGGTCTAGATACAAAATGCAATCAGATCTATACTTAGTCTAATATTGATACAAAATGCAATCAGATCTATACTTAGTCTAATATTAATAGCTAAAAACCTAGCTAATAATGGATCTATTCGAGAACCAAAACATTTTACTCCGTTAATTTTCAACATCACCAATGCCCAACACTAGTATGTATCATAGCTAACAAATTGTTATATTTTTCGCATTGTGTCCTAGCTGTGATATCATATGGAATCGTGCCAAAATTGTAGTTCATTCAACCTTAAGTAGGCCACTCTCCAACAACAACAAGTTACGTACGTAAAGGCACCACAATGAAATTGACTGCATCAAAGGTTGGACATCATACACACACATTAAACTTATGGCATCCAATTTTCACGCTGATGACATTTCTACCACTTCAATCAAAATTGCATTACCGGTAATCATATTCAAGCTTGCCGTAAATAATCTGAGGCCTGGAGCAGTGGCAAAACAACATGTCCAGTGTGGCCCACCCACTCATGGTCTACTCAATCCAGGATATATTATATACTCTCAGCCTACATCACTTATCTTTCCTATAATGTAACATTAAGTCGCTAACAAAGTTTATAGACTACTTTGGACAATCTATGTGCAATTATCAAAATGCATAAAAAAACTTGAAGAGCTACCTTTTGTTGTTGAGTATTGAGTTCCGCTGTGTCCACAAAGTTGCGGAGTTGGTCCTGAGGCACGTCCTTCAGGAAGCCAGGATCCCTGAGGAAGAACGCAGCGTTGGGGTTGTTGGAGCGGACAGCACCTCGGACTATCTCCATGTGGGTGATTGACAGGTGGTCCACCCAGCTGTACTTCTCCCTGATCTCTGACGAAACGTCCTGGAGGGAGGGGATCCAGCCGTACCTGGGAACAAGAACAGATCACATGATTTCAACAACTTTGGTTGGAGGAGATGAAGGGGATTCAGCCGTACCCCATGGGAACAAAAACAGTGTACTTTGAATAGAATAGATATATCTGCTATACATCAATTTGTGATCAAATTGTCATGATTGTCTTGATTGAACTTATCAACAGTGATGACAAATACCCAATCAGTAATGTCAGTACAGCGCTATTCTCCAAGAACACCAGAACTCTCAGCTCTTGGTACTTATTGAATTATGTTATGAGCATACTAGCCCAGAAATATAGTGCAAGTAGAGGAACTTTCCAACTGGAAAGCTGGATAACCTGACTTTTTGTGCGGTTTTGAATACCCGGTACTTTAAGCAAGCATTATTGTTTTTAAGTCTGAAATTTGGGATGGGGGTACCTTCAGCATATGTGGATGTATCTTATTAATATTTCTTTGGCTCAATGTCTTTAAGAATTGATTTTAACCCACCTTTCCCCCAGCATGGCCAAGAAGAAGGGCTGTCCGTCCGTCTCCTTGAGACACCTGTCCAGCTCCTCCAGACAGATGCTGATGGTTGTTTGTGAGGTGGAGTCCTTGGGGACCCCCCACCTCAGGTCACATTCCACCAGGTGCAGCTGGCGCCCCTTACACCACTCATGCAGTTCAGGAAACACCTGCAAGGGGGAGCAAAGTCATAAGTCATCAGTTAAAGAGATGAAAATTTTCTGAACAAATGTCTAAATAATAAGTTGTTGATATCAATGGAACCTGTTCTTGCATGTCTCTTCGAGGTGCACTGAAAACACATGACTTGTATAACTTTATGCTAAACAAGAGGTGAAAACATAGTTTATTTCTTGATGTCATTTTTCTTATTCTCTATTTTGGTTTCAGAGGCTGTTATCTTTTTCCCTTGATGTTCCCTACTTACGAATTGCAATCTATATAGTTTTTAAAAAGTTTTTTAATTCCTCATTAAGTGTTACAGAGTTAGTAAGAGTGTAACAATCATACAATCAAAGGTACATACAGTTAGTAAGAGTAGCTAGATCACTTCAATCTATACACGCATGCATGTAGTTTAGGAAACATAAATGGTGATACCTTTTTGACTAGTGCCTCCCTCTCCATATGGAAATCAGTAAAGGTGGATGACACGAACACTCTCACGACCTGCCAGCCTCCGAGCGCTCGGGAAGTTTCCTTTCCCTCGGCTTTGGTATATGTCCAACACTGTTTCTCTATTTCTTCCCAGCATTGTTTAACTGTTTTCACAGGGTCCAGAGATATCTCATTGTCTTTGCAAGATTCTGTTTGTGTTCTGGTACATCCATGATGAGCGGGTGTTCTGTTCCTATCATCTTGTGGTCCTATATTTAAACAGATAATTGATGATTGATATTATCTATGCTTAGACATTCTGTAAAAATAAATATATGTTGTCAAATCGTCAAGTGTCTATGCTAGGGGACCCAAAGTCGAGATGTCACAGGTTTGATTCTCTAGTGCCATTACCAGCTAGACATTGTGTCCTTGGGGAAGGCGCTTGACACGACTTTCCGCACTCCTTAAACAGGTGTGAAAATGGGTACCTGACATTGGTTGGGGAGGTATAAAAGGTGATGGAAGGAGAGGGTTGGGCTCCGCCTAAATTATTCCCAAAACCAGGCCCTATAGACAGTGGATAAAACACTGCCCCAACAGCCTCACAAAGGCCTCACAACTTTACAAAAAAAATGATAACGTTATACCAGCTTAGCAGTGCAAATATTTCAGTAGTTGTAGTATTGCTCTATAGCTCTTAGTGTGTGTAATGTTAAATCCATACAATGGACATATATATATTTATACCTGTCAGATCCAATAGAATAAGACTGCATGTTCAATAGACTTAATACTTTTCAGCGGCTGTTTCAGGACAATGCATTACAGCGAATAGGGCATCAAATATTCATAATGATCGATATCAGAGAACAATGACCTTGTATAGTAAAAGTATACGTTTGGCAAAATTGCTATCTTTTAAAAACTGTTTTTGCAAGCACAGTTACATAAATCTCTGACAATGTTACAGTAACAGTAATCTTTTTAAAGAGTGCTCAGTCACAGTAATACATACACGGTATTGAAGCAAACAATAAAACTGCTTAAGTCATAAGTTTAATGTCTTGTGAAGATCCAACCTTGCTGTGCCTTGGGTGTGGTTTGAGGTGTGCTGTTGTCTTGTCCGCCTTTATTGGTCCCTGGATGTGGACTGACAGTTCTGGCGACACCACTTGACTTGGATGTGGAACACCCCATCTTAAAGGCACTGCTTTCTGTTATGGTGAAAACAGTCGAAATTAGATTTAATTGAAAAAAATGCTAAACTGTCCAACAGATATAGGTAGCTGCAAACATAACACTTAACTGTGCTAAAGTGTAAGTATTGTATAGTATACAATATGTATCGCAACACATTTTTGATATTGTTAATACTTTAAATTGATTGTACAGTCAGGTAGATTTTTGTGATTGACCGTACAACATGTCTTTACTTGATTACATTTGCTTTTCCATTAACCATTTTTGAATTGCAATTTCTACACAACGTTAATTTGTTTCATATTTATATCTTATAATGTTTTTAAAGAAAGGGCACAATAATTTTTGCCTGATCATCAAGGAATACAGAAAATGTGGACAGAATAAAAACAAAACATGTGGGAGGGGGGTGTTGGTATATGTACTTTATTACAGGCTAATTGATTTATATTTGTATACCTTATATAGTAACAATTAGCCTGGCTTGACTGTACAACATAGCAAGGTTATCATTAAATTCATTCCCACCTTTTTATGACTGGTCAACTTGACCCTCTCCTTCAAATCAGTCCCTGTTCATGTTGGACTTGAAGCACCACCATTGCATACAGGTGTTCCTCAAGGTGTTGTAGATCTGTTGTGCATCGTTAGCTAATCTGAAACCTTCGAGTTACAGAAAAAATAGTCTGTTATTCAACAATACATAAACAAGTTGCAGATTGAGTTCAACATTTTTGTCATACATTTTCATACAGTTACAATACTAGTATCTAGCAATTTGTTTCAAGGTAAAACAGACATCAAATCAACATCTATGTACATGGCTTTTAACACAGAACATTAAATTGTACCCAAAAGCCTTACGGTGAGACATTAGCACTAGTAGTAGCGTTTAAGACTACCTGAGCAAAGAACAATAGATATTTAAGACAGTAGGTTACCTCTCCGGTGATATGATATCCTACTTAGTGTCTTACATAGCCCCAGGCTCAGTGTGTGTAACAACAACAGTGTCTGACTGTTTTGCTGCGTAACCTTAGTGACGTGACCCCAGGCCTATCCCATGCCTTTTGTTGGATGTCACCCGAAGATCAAGCTATGGTGGCTGCCCAAACACAAAGAGCGGGGTTTGCTCTGGGTATTTGCTCTCAAGTCCAGCTGATTGACAGGTAAACAGGTAACCAACAACCATGACGCCATTGTTATTGCTGGTGTGAGACCCCAGTGACCTAGATACTGTTGTAAACATGATCAGTATGACGACTTAAGCATATGATGATATATTGTATGATAGCTGTGTGATCTTAAGGTAGAACGCGACTACAAAGGACCTGCTGTTATTACAGGTTTGCGTACCAAAACCTTTGTTGGATCCGTTGGAATGTTTGGTGGCCGCCATCTTCTTTGTGACGTCGCAGGGTAGCCATACCATGTCATTGGGAGGGGTTTTTTTTGTGGTTGCCAGCGTTCCCTCTATTTTTAACAAATCGGCACGCAACTATCACCGTGACATTCAACTCAAACAACAACAACAAATCAATACCAATTCATTCATTCTATAAAAATACCCCGTAATCGCTAAACTAACATAGCGAACCTGAAGTATATGTAGCACAAATACTTAACTCTAGTTGAAACTCTCATTGCCTGCTTCAACGAAGAAGTGGGCGAATATAGCTAAAACCAATGGGCGTGACAAGCAGTGTAAAGTTAGTGCGCATGGATACAAGGAAGCTCTCCTTGCAAAAGTAGGTCGGACTGAAAAAATGTAGGAACTGAAAAATGAGTATTCTTATTAGTTTATGTGTATAAATTTGTAAATTCCATTCTCACATACCAAATTTGGTGAACAATTCTTTGTAACTGATTGAAAGAATATTTTATTTTCTACAGCCGAATTTCAGGTTGGGGGTTAGGAGTGATGCGGTCAGGAGCTAGAAGCGAGATAGATCCTATAGCGTGTAGTGGCAAAGCGCAGGTTCAACAACATATTAAAACTGCAAAGAAACAACGTTGTAGACCAAGATGAATGTGCTTTGAATAGAATAGATGATATATCTACTAGATGTATTATGTTTGCTTACTAATGATCTGCTTCATATATCTAATACATAACGGTATATGTATAGAGAGAGAGAGAGAGAGAAAGAGAGAGAGAGAGAAAGAGAATTGAGTTCCCTAAAAAAATCAGCATTCAGTACCATGGACAGGTCCTTGCGTATGTGGCGTTTCGGCACAAGAAGAACCTACATATCAGGCATAGAACAGCCTTTGATCATTTCGTCTCGTACTGAAGTGTTCATATCCTTTTCCTCGTCGTAGATGACGTTCCGCTCACCACAGCCTTATTAAAGATCTGAAGCTTAAGCCCCCCACTCACTGGGCCCGCGGCGAGCTGGCGGCGTCGCTTCCGCCGATCGAATTGACAAAGCACTCAACGAATTTCATCGACTAAAAAACGAATCTTTTAAAGCTTTGTGTGTTTTGTTGTCTTTTTGATCAAACTTGTACGTTTTGAATTATATTCCCATTATAAAGTCAAGGGTAACACAAATCCAGTTTAGGATGCAGCGACGCCGCCAGCGTACCGCGGGTCCAGTGAGATGGGGCTTTTACCGCAAGCTTCCTTGTCACGTGGCCTTAACGGCTTTCAGGCCGAGTACCTCGAAGTCGGATTGATTTTGCTTGCGATTATGCGGCAAGTGTGGAACAACAGGAGATGCTTACGACTTGAAAAATGTGTTTCCGGTTACCTGACAGACCCTAGCAAAAACCTGACGACATTGTTTTGTCGACCGCTGGCAAGGTACATAGAATTTTCTATCTCACGCATTACTCTGAGAAATGAAAATTCACAACAAAATCCAACAATACTTTCTTGCAGTCTTCCTGTATTTCTCAATTTGCTAACAGGTTGACCCTTTGATTGTGTACGAATGTGTAGTAAACAATGCACTTCTTCGTTCAGTTTATCGATATACTCTTGTGTTTGTACAATCTATGGTAACAGTTAACAATATAGGATTTTTCTGAAAATACCTGACCTTAGGCATTCCAGTTTATTTGTTATTTGATCACGTCGACCGAAATCTGAAAAAAAGAATCCGTACCTACCAACCCTTATTTTTCAGTACCGAACCAGAAACACAGCCTCATGGCTCCGAATCGGTGTGATACTAATTAATATGATAATGATATGATCCTGAACTGAACCCAGTGGGTATATGTGTACAACAAAGGCCTTCATTAATACTACTTCCCCAGCCGTAAGGTTTGCCGTTAGCAACTAGTAACCTTTCGATGATGAAGACTTGGGGGTTTCCGTTCGTGACGCTTAAGAAGAATATCTGAGAAGACGCGCCTACTTTTATCTGATAAATAGATTATAAGAAGATCTGAGAAGACACGCCTACTTTTATCTGATAAATAGATTATAAGAAGAAGATCTGAGAAGACGCGCCTACTTTTATCTTATAAATAGATTATAAGAACTGCCGTACGGGAGAGCTTTAGTCAGATATGATGATATGGACGATTCCATGATATTCTGTAAGGGGTCCCGACCGCTCTCTGAAAACAGCACTTTCTTAGATGTCAGGTATCTTCTAAAATATGTCACTAGATTTCTATAGGCCGGCTTGATAGATAAAATCATATCCAAACCTTTCCAAGGAACAAAGACTGACAAGAGTGGATACTGTCACAAAATTGATTTATTTACTTATCATTTAATATTTTGTATCAACAATGAAGTGCTTGATAAATGAAACTTGAGATGAATATGTACTGCATGATATTATGCAATACTAACGTTGTGTACACCGATATAGCTTTGTTCTAGTGTTGGAGTACAGATCTGAAGATAAACAGCGACAAACCTAGACAAATAATGTGCAATACAACAAGGAAAGATCTCAAGTTGGTGGCTAAGAATTGCACAAAACTTGACATAAGCAGTGCACCAAAATGTATCACCCTTTCTACCTTCCTTCCTTCCTGTCCGTAACTGTCCCAAATACATCAAGACATATTTTTGGGTTAACGTTTTTGAACAGAGTATCAAAAGCCTAATATATTACCTACATAGCACCTTTCTCTAGGATATATGAGATGATATGGGTAAATCTAAAGTCTAATTTCCATGCCGTTAGTTCTAACAATACGATTACCGTTAGGACTTGTATTTTGAGTGTTTGGTGCGGCAGTGGTGTGAAAACTGCTTAGGCGAATGCTCCGAGTCGACGTTTTGTTCTTAAAACAACACAAGCGCACAGTCCCATTATTTTCCTTCCACATTCTGGTGAAGTTCTTGTTATAGTACCCATACACGATTGGGTTCACACAGCTGTTGAAGTAGGCTAAAAAGTGCGCCACTGGGTACAGATAGTGGTACACAAAGAAAAGTTGATCGTAGGTGAGATTGGCAAAGTCACCAACAAGAGTGACCAAATGTAGCGGCAACCAACATATCGCAAATAAAACAACCACGACAAGTAACATCTTAACAACTCTAGCTTTTCTGTGATCTCTGTGGTCGGAGGATGAGTTCTTTCGAACAAAGCGCACGATTTCAGTCCAAGATGGCGGCTGTCGACCGTCAGTGTCCGGTTGTAGGGGTTGAGGGCATGTTGGAGGCGTCTTGCACGTTTGTTTGGTGACTTTCGTGTACATGAAGGCGACGGCCAGTAGTGGAGCCACGAATAGCAGGAGAAAGAGGACGACAGTGTACGCCATACGGTAGCTTTGGGCTGGCCAGGCTTCCTGGACAAACAAACAGATAAACCAGCAATGAAATATCTCACTGGCCCCTGCTTGCGCCTGTTCGCGAAAGACATTCACACAAAGGCGCGAACAAGCGCCAATCGACGTCAATTTGTCGCAAATCCCTGAATTTGCGATTTTTTTTAATTTGAAATAAAAATCGCAACAGTTAAAATGGCACAAATGACGAGAAATAGACGCCCATAGGAGCCTGAACAGGCTATTAGTTATCATATTAAATTAATAATTTTTCGAATATACATAAACAGTGTATGGCGATAGATATTATCGTCATAAGCACTTTATACACAAGCAGCATGGTAATTTCAGGATTATTCTTTAAAATCAGGGAACCAATATGGTGAATGATACTAATTATGTTCATATGCACTTTATTCACAAGTAGCTTAGCACTTTTAAGCATTATTCTTTTAAATCAGGAAACAAGAAATAAATCGGTGTGGCCTTGATAGAAGACAATGATACTTGCCCTCTTGGCTTTGACCTCAAATTTGAACCACCATGACTTACCTGGCAGGCGTCTCCCTGTGCGTACGGGTGTGGCGTCGTTTCCATGACGACAGCATGCGGCGCTACGATGACAGCAGCCAGCACCCACACCACCACGATGATGACGACAGCCTGCCGCTCACGGATTCTCCCGTTGGGGGCACGCACGATAGCGACGTAGCTGTGTATAAAAGAGAACCTGGTTAGAGTGGTACTTCTCTCTGGAATGTCATGGCATTGTCAAATCAATTATGCATTTAGAATTACAGTAATCAGCAATGGAAAAAGCGATAGCTAAACAGACAATTAGCTATCATTTATGTTTACTTAAGAAATCAAACTTATGAATAAACAAGGGGGCTCAAAACTATGTCACTTTTTCCCATGTACAAAAGCTATCTACCACTTTAATTTGGCGACCGTACACACACATACACACCCCACACAAACACACAAAATATCTAACCTTCTTACGATTAGGTAACGAATCAGAATCAGAACATAACGAACAAATATTCATCTTCCATCTTTAAAACAAGAAACTTGAGATGACTCACCGATCTGTTGCTATGGCAACCAGTGTGAAGACGGACGCGCCCACAGACAGGCCCTGTATGAATGGAGTCAGCTTGCACACGACTTCTCCAAACACCCACACTGAGGGGAAGATAGGGAAAACTGCCTGTGAGTTTACAATGTAATACATTTCAGAAAGTTCAAGGTGGTGCTAACTGGGAAAAAGCACACGACAGAATTCCTTCTGGCAAAAATGAAATAACTTGAAGTAACCTAAAAATGCATGTCATACCGTAGCCCCATTCCACTAGGACGGCGTTCTCGCAACTGTCTACGACTCTTAAATTCAACAGAAGGCTTAACGAATTTCATGGATAAAAACGAAACTTTTTACGTTTTGTGTGTTTTGTTTGTCATGCACTCCTTGTCTCTGACTCTCACCCTCAAACATGTACAAAATGTCGTTTGTGCATGCCCGAGTCTAAGACTAGGCAGATCGCAAAGTAAGCACATTCATAATACATTCGTTGGTGCGTCTCATAAAATGAAGCTGCCTTTTGATGGAAAAGGCTGTCGTCAATAGTCGGTTGTGGTATAGCCTGAGCTGAGCGACGCTGAAAATCCTATGATAAAAACGGACTCACAGACACACAGACACACACACAGATACGCAAAAAACAACAACAACAAAGAAACAAAACCTTTCATGGAGGTGAAAATAATCGTGATAACTACATATGTGACTGCGACCTTGCCTAGTCTCTACCAGAATAACTACCCTAGCTATAGGGAAAATATTTGCCAGGGTTTCACTTGCATGCTCCGTTAGGATGGCAGATCGGACCCTCTCTCCGTAGCCGACTACCTTAGCATACTATTCACTCTATTTGGCCAATTTCTACTATTTTTCCAGACATCAGCGGAGCCTGGTAGAGGCTAGGACTTACCTGTGACGATGTTGTTGACCAGGGTAATGGGCATACAGAACACCGCGATCATGAGGTCCGCCACCGCCAGGTTGAGGATGAAGAAGTTGGTGACGGTGTGGAGTTTCCTGTTCTGTGCCACCAGGCAGCAGACCGTGACGTTCCCCGCCAAGCACAGCAGGCACACCGCGGCGTACGCGCAGACGAACACCGTCGTCACCGCCAGGTCGTGTTTGAAGAACGGCACGACCTCCCATTCCGCTGACGTGGCGTTGGTCAGGTTTCCCTCTTCTGCCATGGTGGAGACGGAGATCTGGAGATGAACAAGAACAAGCGAATAAACAAACTTTTACATTGATATGACTCAGATTCTGTCTGATTACAAGAGTTGGTCATATTTCCCTCTTCTGCCATGGTGGAGACGGAGATCTGGAGATGAACAAGAACAAGCGGATAAACAAACTTTTACAACGGTATGACTCAGATTCTGTCTGATTACAAGCGTTGGTCATATTTCCCTCTTCTAACATTGTGGAGACGGAGATCTGGAGATGAACAAGAACAAGCGAATAAACAAACTTTTACAATGATATGACTCAGATCCTGTCTGGTTACAAGTCACGGTTTACAATCATGGTTCCTTTACGGTTCTCGTGTTAATGTTAGAGTCTTTGTCACGCGATTTGTTGATTGCCGGAAGGTGGCCGAAATGAAGGAAAAACGCCAGAAACCTGAAGATCTACCCCGTCATGTTTTATGGGGCTCGGAGATCTGTGGACATTGGAGGATCTCTAAAAATCACGCAATGATCGAGAGAAAACCGGGCGTGTTACTGCCGAAAATGTCATTTACAGCACGCACACTTGCATACTCAAGCCTCCAGCAGGCCTTCCTACGGGCGTATGGATCGTAGAATTCAACAAAAAAGGACTAATTGCCCAGTAGAGTCAGTCCACGCCGAGGGTCAATATTTCACCTGCGAAGCTTGCAAATGAAACCCTCCTGTGGCCAAACTTCCCTGGCAAATATTTTCCCTATAGCTGGCGTGGTTAATCTGGCAGAGACTAGGCAGACTCGTCGGTCGATCTACTCTCCTGCCTAAGCCGGTGTCATAATTCATGCGAGCGTCGGCCGACTTTGTAGATCACCCGAAGCTCGCCGAATTTCAAAATCACCCGAGCGTCGACCGTATTTTCCAATGAAAATCTCGGGCGACGTCCGTCGAACACTAAAAACTAAAAATCCCCCATGAGATGATCTGTACCATCTCTTGGACATGGACGAAGTCAGTATCGACTAAACCTGGTAAAAGGCCAATATTTGGATCAACTTTTATTTCTAAAAATCGCCCCAAGCCCGCGTAATCGACAGGACGTCGGCCGTACTTCGGCCGAAAATGCAAATTTGAAGCTCGCCAACATGTCGGCCGAGCTGAATTTCTTATTTGTGGCGGGGGCTTTATGACGCCTCATGCTCCGTTCGCTGACCGTTCTTACTATTCTTCACGCAGAGGTTTCGATCGGGGGGCTAGGAGTGGCCGGGATCATCGAAACACGAAACTACATGACAGACTGGAAAGTCTGACTTGGGTAGGTATTTACAAGTCACTGGTCACACTAAAAACGATATCATCAAATATGAAATTTAGATTATATAAATTGCGCAATTTTAAAAACACAAGTAAATTTTTAATATACAACACAGAAACCTCTGCTGCTGGGGGAATATATACTTATCACTTTGGCACGAGCTTCAGAAATATGTCACTGTGGCTAACGCTTTCTGCAAGGATTCACGTAGCCTCTGTCTCTACTCCTCAAACTCCGTGCGGCATCATATTTTAGGCGTTTTCTTAGCCAATCGGGATGCGGTAAATTGAGATAACGCACACAAATATACAGGAGACACACGTCTTAAAATCATTGTTTGTTTGTTTAGAGAAATAAGGCGCGTGGCGATACATATATCAACGCTGGTCCTTACGTACATGTAACCTCACCTAATTACATTGGATTAAATTCAATATGAATACATCGTAAACACCCTATAATGAATGGATCTACCCTATTGTCGTATGGAAATGTGTCTTAAGCCTCTGAGAAAAAAGTTGTCGTATTTCCGATTCGGCCCTGAAAAAATAGGGTCGGTATGTAGGGATTCTCTTGAAAAAGATTTTGGCCAAAGTGATCCAAAAGATACAATTTAACAAATGTGAAAATAAAAAACATCAGAGCAATGGTATTTTCAACATTGTGTTGTAATCGAACAGACATACATAGAAGTACAAAGACGTACAATGTTTGTTTGTTTGTTTGTTTGAACCTTTGTTTATTCATGATAAGCTCAAATCGGCACGCAGGCCGCTTTTCATTGAGGTCATGAGGGAAGAGGTAAGGGTCAGATACAATATAACAGAGATACACAGTCATTTGAGTCCTAATAACTCTATCAACATATATCATTACATATTTATGGTACAACAATATACAATTTCTACAACATACAACATAAAGTAGGGCGAAAGCTGGTTCATGGTCCGTGTCCGTTCGTTTAGTTCATTTCCGTTACTTCAAGAGTCTCTTGAAGGAAGTCAAATTCGGAGCCGTACGTGTGTCTGGCGGTAGGCTGTTCCAGACATTTGGTCCACGGTAGGCTACCGATCTTCTGAAGATCTCTCGCTTGGGTTTGGGGACAACCAGCTGACTGCTTGTGCTTTGTCTGGTTGTACGAGTACTCTGGTCTCTACAGTACACAAACATCTGGCGCATGTAGGGTGGCAGTTTGTTGTTTAGGGCTATGTAGGTTTGTACGGCATTGTAGTGTTTACTACACATTCTTACATCAACTGTTCAAAGCTGAATTTCATAACTGCTCAAAGCTGAATTTCATTTCAGATGTCAAATCTTATATCATACAGTATTTTTATATCCCTTGCCAGTGCTCGACCTCCCCAAAAAAAAGGGTCGGTAGATTTTTGCTAGGGTCTGTCGGGTAACCGCAAATATTTTTCCTAGGCCTTACCTTTATCCAGTGCTTCCGCCTGAGAAAGATGAAGATGAAGCGCAGTAGTTTGTTGTCTGTCGGAGTCGCAGTTTTTACTGTGTCAGAAGGATACAGAACTAGCCGCGCTCAGTTCGAAGCAACTGTCGTCCACTGTTCCTCACCGGAGCACCTCCCACCGACTATGTCTCCTCACGTATGCCCCAAGAAGATGCTCCTCTAAAACACGTCACTGGTATCTGTTGTCAATGGCAACCTGTGAACCAAACGAAGGCATACATTTTCAAGCCATTGTATTCACGTCATATTTCAATTGATGTCCCTCTACATAAAAACAAGACTATATTAGGTATAACGAAGTCTGTGTTACTTTCAACAGACACCCCATTGAAATGTAATATGATTTCGTAACCCACCACAGGCTACTGGTCCTACGTCACACACGTACGCATGAAGACCATAAGAAAGTATTTTTCCAAGGAAAGTTACGTTGGCTTCAATAACAAAATGGTTACTTCTTACATAAGAGATTGGGCGACACTCTTATCCGTCAGTGCAGTAAACCGCACTGCCTTTTTCAGACTTTTCTGATAACTTCTAAAATCATTTCGTAGATCAAAGTCGACACAAGGTTTCCTGTTCATTTCAAGAACATCACTTCTTTTACAGGATGGTACTCTTGGCATCCTCTTGCCTGGTCTTACTCTTCCCTTCTCGAGAACTCCTATTTAGCCAGCAACCCACCACAAGCTACTGATTCTACGTCTCACATGTACGCATGAAGGCCTTATCAAAGCCTGTTTTATCCACGGGCAATTTGGTTGTTTTCAAAAACAAAACTTCTTAGATACGAGATTCATCAGTAAAGACTTATCCGTCGGCTTCTATGATAGTTTCTAAAATCATATCATAGATCAAAGTCGACACAAGGTTGTCCTCTTCATTACAAAAACATCATTTCCTTTGCAGGATAGTA
Source organism: Branchiostoma lanceolatum (assembly GCA_035149815.1). Lineage (NCBI taxonomy): Eukaryota > Metazoa > Chordata > Leptocardii > Amphioxiformes > Branchiostomatidae > Branchiostoma > Branchiostoma lanceolatum. The sequence continues at coordinate 4,058,965 of CM068879.1, read as the reverse complement.
CTCTTGGCATCCTCTTGTATGTCTTACTCTTTCCGTCTCAAGAACTCCTATTTAGCCAGCAACCCACCAGAGGCTACACTGCACGAAATGGCCTCGTATCCCGGCGTATACGTACAGGGATTCCTCCGGAAATATTCCATTTCCCGGTGCGGATTCAGCGTATCCGTTAAAACTAACGGATACGCTAAATCCGCACCGGGATATGGAATATTTCCGGAGGAATCCCTGTACGTATACGCCGGGATACGAGGCCATTTCGTGCAGTGCTACTGACTCTACGCCACACATGTACGCATGAAGGCCTTATCAAAGTCTGTTTTCTCCATGGGCAATTCGTTTTTTTTTTCAAAAACAAAATGGCAATTTCTTAGATTAGAGATTCACTGACACTCAGTCAGTGCAATAAAACACCCTTTTTTGGCAGACTTCTATCATGGCCCACATGGAAATTTCGCATGCTTTTGCGTGTCGTAAATAAACAACCTGTTAGAATCTTCAAAATTAAACCCTTACCTTTCTCTATTGCTTCCGTTAGCAATGTTGCAACCGGGGTACAACGAAACAGTCGTCTGTCTGTCGGCGGTTAATCACAGCGTCTCGGTTGCGTCGGGAAGGTTTCTGAGAAATGTCTGATCTGCGACATCAACACCACCCGACTGTCAGCCTACGTGACTTGTCGGGCGTTACTGTGATTGTGTCCCGGCAAGTTTTATCCATCACGAGGCGCGAGGCGTGCCTTTTATCTACCTACTCATGCCCTTGAGACATATATTACGTACTGCACCAGCCAACATTACATAAAGATGGTATCTTCGTATCACATCCTACCATGTTGCCACTGATATGAAAATTTCGCCCTGCTAAATTGCTTAAACTATAACGCATGATAAGTGAAAAGTAAGGTAATTAAAAACAGTCATCTTCGATTGCGTATTGCTTTTTGAAGTGGCTTATGGTAGTGCAATACGGCTTCGCTACGGCTCGCGTTTTTAGCCAAGCACACCGGGTAATCCCTACTCTTCTCGGTGAGAGTACATTGTATTGGGTGCTTTTACGTGCAGAGGTTTGATGCTTGAGGCTTATGCCTGAAGCTCCCTCATACACGGGGCCGCCGGCTTTACGTCACCATCCGAAATGACGAAGGTTATCCCATACAACATGTCCGAGCTGGAACCGACCCTCGAACTCCGGCCCACGGAATTCGATCCAGATGGCCAATTAAGCAACGCGGTTGCGTAATACTACTTGTGCCATGGGGACATGTCAGAAGTAAAAGCTATCTATCAAAATATTTTCTGTGTTGGCCATCCTTTAATTTTTACCATCGCTTTACCTTCTCTACTGTGATAAATATAACAGTTTTTTTCGTGGATATGGGGGTGTCCCTGTGGTGTAGTGGTCTGCGCTTCTGTCACTCACCCCATCTGGTTCAAATCATGAAGAGCCAGAAGGCCCGAGTTCGCGCCCGGGTAGGACATGCATGGACAAGAGGCGCATTCAGTCATACCAAAGACTTCACAAAAATGGTACATACTTCTGAAACAGTATGGAAGTTACACACACTCCACCGCTGGTGGACTAGCCCCCTGCTGCAGTGATTGCACCACAGTGTGGCCCAGGGCTACTGAAACGGAGATGGGCTCCGCCCTATACACCTTATGGGGTGGGAGGAGTTTAACTAAACTAACTAACTTCGTGTTATGGACTGTTTTGCATAACTTTAGACACTCTACATTGCTTGAACACCAAGCGGAAGGAAGCAAGATCTTGGAAAAAGTATAGAAGACGCCAGCCTTTGATGTCGAAGGTTTGGTAATTTCCGTAGAAGACGCCGCTGGCTGTGAAGGATATTGAAGTAGTCAGTCTATTCATGGTGACGCAGTGATGTTGCTTTGAAGTTATTGAAAAGGCAAGAAAATGCCAGTCGTTTCCCTTGGGGGAAAACGTTCGTATACGATCTTATTAACAGCGGCGATACAAAATGTCTCGGAACTTCGTGTTTATGAGTTATAAAAATTTGAGCCCAGACTGAAAAGGAAAGATTCATGTACGTTGAAGTACTTTTAAATGGCAAATAAATAGAGACTTAAAATTAGTGGTGGAACGACGTACTGTAAAAGGGGAACTGTTTGCGGGGATTTGATTTCGCGGTCGGGAGAAAATTAAGCATTCGCGGTAGTTTTAAGTTCGCGGTTAAAACTGGTATGCGGGCTTTACTGTAAGAGAAGCCGTGTCATAATGTGAAACATATCATTCCATTATCTTATGTATCGAGTAATGATGTTGGATTAGTAGCTAGTATAAATAGTCCGTAGTTACCTTCGTCAAGAAGGTTTTATCTTAATGCTTGTCTGTGTGTCGGTTAGTGAACACGATAAGTCGAGAAAGCCTGGATGGATTGTTGTCGTTCTTGGTGCGTTGGTGGGTATGTGGGAAAGCTCAAGATGATTTTGGGCGAAGTACATAATTAACGAGAAAAGTTTTAAAATGTGTTATATTGTATGATCAGTCTGTATACTAGCTGGGATATAAGATGTACGGTCGGTGTACAACCAAAGAGTCATGCATATTATGGTTGCTTAGACTAAAGTAGAACTGTATGACATTTTACCAACTGTATCAACAACCATACGAGAGAGAAGGGCTAGGTTTGCAGGTCATAGCTATAGAAACAAAGATGAGCTTGTTAGTGAACTCCTACTCTGGAGTCTGGACACCAACTCATGGACACTCCAGTGTCGGGCGACCCCGACGGACCTACATTGACCAACTTGCTGGGGACGTCGAGGTGAGGGCCGAAGATCTAGAGTACTTAATGGCGGACCGTAGCGAATGGAGGAAGAGGGTTGACTTAGTCCGGGCAACCCGCCCGACATGATGATGATGATGATGATGATGATGATGAGTTTATTTTCTGGTCACGTATCACTACTTCTGTATTGTGTCCTGACGATAAACGCAGAGGGCCCTCCCGTGAAATTCCCAACGAGTGACGCACTTTTCATGGCTTTCTCAGTAGGTACATAATCGCAATAATATCTATATTGTCTCTTTTCTTTTCGTTTCTAGCGAATTCATGAAAATCGTGTTCTGTGTATAGCTCTATAATCATTTGCAATATTTCTACTAACCGCACGACGTCGCTGCTGCCAAATGTAATATAACAATGACTTCATTTCTTTTACAGGTTGATATCTTAAATATGTCTTGCTCTTCCCTTCCCAAGAACTTCACTTCTCTGCCGGAAAAATCTTGGGAGCTTCTGAAGAAGGGAAAGGTAAGTCTCCTCCAGTTAATGTGGCGCAGGAAATGTATTAATTTGAGTGGTTCTCGCGTGTGTGTTGGGGACAGAAATGACCATCTTGAGTCCATATTGTTAATTGGAAACTGCGGGAGTACCATGCAGCCAGTTTTTTTCTACAACTGCGTCGTGTATACTGTTGCTGAAAGTTAGACATCCAGGTACGCAATCAATCTCTACAACTGGATATCAAAGGTTCCGGAGATTACGTCCGGACGTTTCGAGTGACATCCATCACTCTTCTTCGGCGTCACCACTATCACCTGGCAGAGCGAGTCAAAGCATGATATGTATCTGAAAAAACACACACAGTTGAACATGATTTGGTCATGTGAAAATCACTAACTCTTAATCGGCGTATGTAAATGTCATTGATGCATGAATCATGTTAAGTTTGTTAACAATATATAGAGTTTGATATTAAAGGCATACGCACCTGCGAAACTGATGTGTTACGCCGAAAAGTACAAAGATACAAATGCAGATACAATTGCAAACAACTATACTGTTTACAGGTCTTGCGTTATAGAAAGCCAGGTTTGACAAATGAAAAGTCGTGTTGACAGATTCGTTTCATTGGCTGTTTCATGCTATTTCTAGTCGGTTAGAGGGAGAACGTTTGCCAGGAGAGTTTGGCCACTATATGGTTTCATTTTGGGAAATGTTTACCTTCCCGTAGACTGACTCTGCTGGCCAATCATTCTCATTTTTGCCGAATTCAACGATCCATACCCCCGTAGGAAGGCCTGTTGGAAGCTGTTCTTTTTATAGTTCGAAAGTTTAAAGCTATCAATCTTTACTTATCCGAGGAACGAATGAACCAACGGCGCCTGAGAAGACAGTTGACACTGTCGACACATTAGCCACACACATCGTGCGCACACTTCAGAAGTCTTCCCCACTCCCGGCCGATCCATGCCGCCCACGCAACTGGTTGAAGATTATACAAGCTGTGAGTAAGAGATAAAATCCCTGGCGTGAAGTGGTGGAACAAGCCGCAAATGTTCGAACCTCTCATTGGTATGTCTTGCGTGAAGCGGTGGAATAAACTCAGTCTGGGGGAGAAAGGGTTAAGGATGATGTCACAAACCTTCGGGGTGATTGGTAATGTCATGATTGATAAGATTAGGAAACATACCCCCCATTGAGTTCTGCTGCAGTACCGAGGTCACATACCAGGGGGGCCAAAATCGACCTTGAATTTTGGCTTCACAACACCCGCCCACATACCAAAAATCATTGTAATCCATCAAGAGGCTCTGGAGTTATGCTGACTAGAGTAGTCCGGAAACACAAACAGAAAAACAAACAGACAAACACACCCAAAACAATATCTCCATTTCTCATGGAGATAACAAACACCCACACGGTAATGTGGAATTGACTTTACATGGAAACAAGTCTGAAAATCATGTCTGATTGTTATGTCTTGCGTGAAGCGGAGGAATGCACAGAGGTAGAAAAGGTTAAGGATGATGTCACAAACCTGCGGGGTGATTGATAATGTCATGATTGACAAGATTAGTAAACAAACCCCCCATTGAGAAGATACATCCACTGGACACCATGTCTCTCATTATCATGTCTTCCGAGAAGCTGTAAAATACACTGGGGGAGAAAAGGTTAAGGATGATGTCACAACGTGTGGGGTGATTAATGATATCATGATTGACAAGACTAGTAAACATACCCTCCACTGAGAAGATACATAGAAACAAGTCTTAAAATCATGTCTCTGATTGTTATGTCTTCCTTGAAGCTGAGGAATACACTGAGGTAGAAAAGGTTAAGGATGATGTCATAACGTGTGGGGTGATTAATGATGTCATGATTGACAAGATTAGTAAACATACCCTCCACTGAGATGATAGAGTCAATTCCAAGTCACCGAGAGGGTTTTCAGATACAATTGCTGATAAGTTTGAACAATTTTAGATAAAAGACTAGTTCAGTCAAAATTGTTCAAAATTGTTCAAACAATTAGAATGAAAGTTTGAACATGTTTGTACTTATATATATTTTGGAAACATTTTGAATGTATCTCACAAATATGTCTTTATTTAGAACAATTTTCAAACATCTATGTGATTGTTTCAATGTTGGAACATGTTCCAAAAATTTGCATCATTTTCCAAATGGTAGATTTGGGTTATTGCCCCCATAAAAGTACGTGGTAATCGCACTCTATTGTCTGCCTCTGTATATTTTTAGATTTCACGTCTGGACACTGGCAACTTTTTGTCTTGAGGTGCATGGCACCCAGCCATAATCTCCTCTACTCTGCAGGGATGTGTGAATTGCCCTCCTCCCAGCCCACTGACCCAGTTATACAATGTTATTATAATGCTGGAACATGTTGGAACAAATGATGAATCTATGTTGTAACAGTTTCAAAACTAATGCAAATAAGATGTGCAATGTTAAAATTTTTTCTAACATATTCAGAACACAGCAAAAAATATCTAGAACATCAAAAAAAGTTGGAAATTGTTCTCAACAGTTACTTATCTCACTTAGGTTGTAACAAAGGTTTTGAAAATGTTAGAACAAAAGGCAACAAACACCCACACGGTAATGTGGAATTGACTTTACGGGGAAACAAGTCTGAAAATCATGTCTGATTGTTATGTCTTACGTGAAGCGGAGGAATACACTGAGGTAGAAAAAGGTTAAGGATGATGTCACAACGTGTTGGGTGATTGATAACGTCATGATTGACAAAACTAGTAAACATACCCTCCACTGAGAAGATACATCCACTGGATACAAGTCTGAACACCATATCTCTCATTGTAATGTCTTCCGAGAAGCGGTAGATTACACTGTGGAAGACAAGGTTAGGCATAATGTCACAACGTGTGGTGCGATTTATACTCTCACAATTGACAAGATTAGTGAACGTACACTCCACTAAACATTCTCCTACGCAGGGTCTAGCCAGCGGCCTATGATGATGATGATGATGGTGATGATGATTGATGATGATGATGATATATACATTATACCTTGGGAGGTCCTGTTAAACCGGGCTGAGGTTTGTAATTTTGTGGGCGTGGCCTTAATTTTTTCGTCTTCACAACTCCTTCCCACATACTAAATATCCTTACAATCTATCCAGAGGTTGTAAAGTTATGCGGACCACAAATATCCGAAAACAAACCAAACATAATACCTCCATTTTCATTGAGGTGACAATGGCGATCGTTCTAGTACCGATAAGGTGGCATGTCGGACTGGATAACAAGCCGCTAGAGATACGAAAAAAGTACCAGTGATGATACAGAGTGAAAATGTGAAACTTCAATCATATTTTACTTAACATCGTTGAGGTTACCGACAATGATACTTGCTGGTTCATAGAAAACAACTAGAAATATTATAGATATATGTATATATACTCCACTATTTCACAAGGAAAACCGAACTCCTCTCACGGATCATACAACGGCATTAGCACGTCTTATTATCGTCACGTATGTCACCTGGGTTAACCAATGCATACTAATGTTGCATGCCACTGGGCATGTGTCAAAACCTAAAGGACAAGGTTCAAAATTACAACGGTTATTGAAAAATTGAGGGCCTACATCTTTCATGATGATTTCTTATCCACCGATGTTGTGCCCGGGGGAAAGGCACTTAACACGACTTTCCACACTCCACCTAGGTGTAAAAATGGGCACCTGTGTTCGGTGGGGGAGGTAAAAGGCGATGGAAGGAGAGGAATGGGCTCAATACCGTGCCCTAGACACAGTTGATAACACCCCACTGCCCCTACATCCTCAAAAAGGCTCTGGGGCTACCTTTGCCTTTTTTGATGACATCTTACATTTCTACTTTTTCACACGTTTGGTCACAGCTCGTGATGTCAGCATGTTCATCGGCTGATCGACAACAGACATCCATCACTAGACAGAAACGTTAATTCTCGGTGGGATTTTCCTGTCATTTAAGCCAGATTGATAACATCATTAAGAGCCTACATTCCTCTAGGGCATCCGTAAGGGACCGCTAAGAGTGTTGAGTGACCAATTTCTAATGTCGTAAAACTCCCGACTGTAATCTCTTTGAAAATTGAGGTCATCTACCTTTTGGCATGGCAAGATCAGTGTGTTATAGATGGCACGTCTAGTTGCAGACCAAATTACGTTGTTGTAATTCTTACCCTTTGTAACTGTTTAACTTTTACATGTCAGAATATTTCCCTAAAGATACTGGGCTTAACCGCGTTCAACAATATCGCAAAGGGTGTCGAGTGACCAATTTCTAATGTCATCAACTTCTGACTGGAATCTTTGCGAAATTGCGGTCATTCGCCATTTGGCATAGCATTGAATCAGTAATAGATTTCACGTCTAACTGCAGACCAAATTACGTTGTTAAATTCTTACGTTTTGTAACTATCTAGCTGTATGTAATGTTACTGGTGGCAAAAGTTGTGATTATTTTCCTAGAAATAAAGTTCGTACATTTTTAAAATGTTGCTTTCGACAGACAAGGACGCTGTGGCACTGCACTCAAGTTTTTATAAGTTATGTCAACAGTGCCACATGCAGAGAACAGTAGTGCCACTACCCTTGTGTAATGTAAATGTAGTCCCAGGGCCTGTTGAGACCGCATGAGCAGTGAGTTATCATCCTTTCACCGCCTTTGCCTCCTTTGTAAGAATACACATTGGAAAATATACGCTGGATTTACCGTGCTAAACAACATCACTTTATCTCTGGGAATGGAATCAATTTGCGGATTTGCCACACTGGTGTCTTCATCTACAGGGTTCTTTGCAGAAAAACATAAGCTTATGAAATTCTATAAACTACTACCTTTGCCAACGTCGCTTGTTCTTATGTATAAATCATATAGCCCAAGGACGCGTTTTTTTAATACGTCTATGGGATGTACGTACGCGCACCCTAACAAATCATGAATATTCAGGGCGATTCTATGACCCGTAATTCCAAGTGTTACTCCCGAAAGTCTTGTTGTATTGTAAAACATGTTCCGCAAATGTGAAACCACAGTTCTCCAAACTTGAAATGAAGTGCGACGTACGTTTATGAACAATGCGTGAATCGCAATAACGAAAGTACCACCAAATGAATGTCTTCTCAGTTGTATGGAATTGAACTAGGAACACACTCATTGTCAGACATTGCTGTATGTTTGTATTGCATACACAGTAAACCACCTCAAGGCGTAACACACCATGTTTATACTGAAGAGTACAAGCTACATATAACAGAAGCTAGCTATAACGTTAGGTACTCATTTTCGTCTGAGCGAAGTGAGAACATTCGTGTTAAGTGCCTTTCACAAGGGCACAACGTCGGGGCATATCAGGAGATTCGAACCCAAGCCTACTGGGGTCTGGGCCAAACACCCTACCATTATGCCACGCGATGCCACAATATTTGATATGAATTTTTGCCGGACAGTATCACCCTCTGATTCATATCCTTCGCATTGATCAAGAAATTTGCTGACCCATTTCTGCTACAGTGCCTATCGATTAAAGGATTTCAAAACGCTCTCTCTGTGTGTGAAACGATGACTGATGCTTGTAATGACTAACGACACGGATTAACTTTGCGGTAAAACTTCGCCAAACATGGATTGAACACTCTGGCTGTTTGTCAGTATGTGTGTCAATGATGTATCTCGTGGGATAGAAAGTGGAATCGATCATGTAAAGAAGTCAAAGGGGGAAGAACTGATTAGACGTTTCCCCCAAACGACCTAGATGAATGATCTCAAAGTAGATCTTTTGGTTGGCAAGACAATATCTAAGGGCCTAATGTAAGGGTGCTGGGTAGCTGATGTTGACCTTGGCCTCGATGGTGTGTCCCTTACGAAGTTCGTTAGTATAGCTACGATGTTAGTGGTACGCTCAACCCAAGGAAACACAAGGAGTCGCTACATCGTGAAGACGTTGATCTGTATTCTCGCACTTTGTCCTCTCTACATCGTATCTCCGCTCTAGTCCAGACTTCGACTAAGGACATCTTAAAAAATACCAGAACTCAACTAATACTACAATACAATTCTAGCGCACCTTACTACACCAGCAGTATCCATGGCCGGTTGGATACTAGATGAATATGGAGCGCATATTTTCATATTTCAAGATGTATCAATTGAATGTCGCAGTGAAACACTGAATTACATTAAACTTACAACGGTTAAAATCATCAAATAGAGCTTATATTGCATCAATATTTCACAGTAAGAATGGTAAAATGGATGCACCATATCGCATTCTATATCACACTTGCGTGCAATGATAAAAACAATCATATATGCATACACTATTCCACATATGTTTTCACAGGGAGCGATTCGTGGTATATTCTACAGGTCAACATTTTTGACCAGACTTATTGAGCAGGTTACACGTGTGTAGAATAGGATAATCGCTGTATCTGTTTGTTCTTGTTCTGGGGAAGTTCCGTTTTTGACTGTTTCTCGTTACATGGCCTGAGACTTGAAGCCTCGCCGGTGGCAGCCATTCTTGATACTCAGACTTCAGCAATGTCCTTGCAAACTTGAGGCAGAGCTGATCCCTTCTTCCTGCTTGGGTCACTTGTCCACGGCACTGCAGTGCACGGAGGCATCCTGTATATGATGATATATACGGCATGCTCGCTTCTGGGTTCTTTCCAGTTTCCGCTTGGGTATGTGTTAGTCCTGGTGACCATGCAGGTACCGCATACTCTAGAATGGGCCTGACATAGCCCGTGTAAATCGTTTTCAAAATTCGGTTATCACAGAAACGATCTAGTACAGAACACGAAAATAATGCTGACGACGGACTTGTATAATTATATCTTAATGTAACGTTACATGGAATTCGTTATCTCTCTAGTTCATGGATGCATGGCTGATGTGAGTACTATCATACTGCTTTTAAAGACAGTGAGGATTTCATGTTGACGTGAGCGCACTAGGACCATGTTCTGTAAAATAGCATTTTATAATCGCTAGGTTGCAATGTCATCTGTATTTTGTATCTGTATAGCAGGTACTAGGTATAACCTGCCTTCGGCGTAACACACCAGCTTCGTGGGCCCACAACCTGTTACACCTAACCTTCCCACATCTGGCCGTAGGCGTCGGTTAAAGCTGATGTTTAAAGAATGGTTTTTATTGGTCACAAATTACCCGCAGCCTTTCGCTGAATTGATGCAGGGTTTACAGGTTTCACATAATACACAACATATACATAATTATACTTATCTTATCCACATTTACATTATGTGGAATTGTCGTAAGGTGACCTCAATACAACCTTCCCCAACCTAAGTCAGGTACCCATTTACACCTGGGTGGAGTGAGGAAAGCGCCTTTCCCAAGGGCACAAGATCGGCGACATGACAGGATTCGAACTCGGGCCCCCTTGGTTCTGAGCAAAAAAAACTAGTGATGTTACTACACTATCACTAGTTTTCACCAGATCCTGTGACTGTACTAGATGGCTATAAGGAAAGTGTCTGCCACAAGGTCAACGCAATTTTCACCACACATGTTAGCAATTTGAAAATGAATATGTGTGATTGGTCAGAGGAATGCATGTATGCATTGTTCCCTTTACCAACTAGTGTTAATGAGTATATCCAATCCCAAACCACGTAGCGTCTTAATTTTCCAACATGTTCATTATCTCCATACAAATACGATACATCATCCGGAAGTTTTCAATCTACAAAATACTGATGACAAGCGTTGTACAGAATTCATTGATGTCCAGATTTGATAAGGAGAGGGAACTCATTCAGGGAGCAAACCGGAAGATTAGATAATATGCGGCCACCCTTCATTGCATACATCTTTCCTTCTGCCCGGCCATTGACCTGGGTTGTTCAGTAGGGCATTAGGTCATGTTGATTTGATTGTATGGATGACATCCACGTCCGTTTCCCAAAAAAAGATGAAGAAATTAGACCACACCGTAAATCGTACAAAATAGCTGCAAAATGGGCAAATATATATGTCATAAATTCAAAACGAAAAAATATTCAAAAACGTATACTCGTGTCGCAGAACGCCAAAGGTCAGTTCAATGTCAAAGAAGAAGAATGAAGAATGTATAGTTCGTTATATCTCACTCCGTGTGTTTAGTCATTTCTTCAACATTCCTGATAGCTTAGATTTCATAATGAACGCAATCTTTATTTTTTCACAAACTGTCTTTTTTTCACCCTCGCATCAGTTTTGTGGTTTCTAGAGGATGCCATCCATATTATGGAATCAACATGGCCTTACTGTCAATAATAGCTAACCGAAATCAGGCGGGGTACTTAGGCATTCCGGCAGTTTAGCCCCGCTAAAAATGTAATAATCATTCTTCATTAATCCAGCCTCCCATTTTCAACGCCTCCTAGATCTACGGGACGTTTCAGATATCTTTCGCCATCGTAAAATCGAAAAATCAGCCATCCTTATTCTTAAGATCAGGAAATACGATATTTCAGTATTCGCTTTATTGCTTTTACCAAAGTCCACGAAGGAAAAGTTAAAGCTAGCTAGCATTATGTACAAAAAAAACCCACGTATATATGTTATGCAGACCGAGCACTTGTATAACATGTCATTCCACCGCTATACTGGTGTCATCTGTAATAGTAAGCCTGTCAGGTAGGTAAAAAGATAACTGAATGCTATGGATTCCTGGCATGACAAGCTGAAACTAACATTCGATCATTCAGCACCCAGGACAATACCTATGGTACCACTTGAGTGCCAAAAATGCACATAGAACGATAGCTCACTCCTCAGTAATGCAAACGCTAAGAAGCCCCATCAGTCTTTAGATCGTTGAACATATTTTAGCGGTTAGGACCGAATGCAACGAATTATTCTGCCAATAGATGTATAGCTATGTAGCCATACTTTCATATTGAAAATGATGATGGTATTTTTTTGCTAGCCTGGCATGGTTTCAGAATTGCAATTCAAGATTCAGGTCTGTCTTAAAAAAGAACATACTTATCAGTATCTTTTTGTATAAGATTCAGGTCTCTCTCATACAAGAACGTACTTATCAGTACCTTCTTGTATAAAATCCAGGTGTTTCTTATACAAGAACGTTCTTATTAGTTTCTTCTTGTATAAGATCCAGGTGGCTCATTTACAAGAACGTATTTATTACTATCTGTGTGTATAATATTCAGGTCTCTCATATACAAGAATAAACTAATAAGCAACATGCGACTTTAATAAAGGTCTCTTTATTTTCCAAAGCAAAAATCGTGACGTGAATATCGTTAAGGTCTTAAGAAAGCTGTTCCTTAATTGACTTGGAAACCAGGAAATGCTCTTCAGATTCAGATTCAGCTTTACTTCTGGTAGGCATGGCACGTGGCATGTTTATATCTAAAACAAAGTATGCACATTAGTATAGGTTTAATGACCCGCCCCGAGGTCTATACGGTGTAAGGCATGGTCGTTCCTATAACCACAGAATAAACTGCCGAGGTCGACGACATCTAGCTATATGGTAATTGCGTCTACAGTTACGTAAAATTTATTAACATTGATGCAGGATTCATAAAACATTGATGTTTTTAAAATCTCAACAACGATTACATAAATGTGTTATAGTAGAGGGACGGTAGCATGAAGATATAACGTACAACGTACAAATACAAGTAACACTGTGACAGTTACAATCAATTCTTACTGAAGGTGAAAACAACAACTTCACAGCCCAAGCCTATTACACTACCAGGGGGGGGGGGCAGGTTCTTGATGGAACATCAAGGAGTTAAGATAACGACGAATGGCTAACGCCGTTAGGTAACAGGTTGGCCATTAGTGTAACCCTGGCGTTTTGATTCCCATTTAGCTAACGGGTAACGTATGTCATTCCCTCCCCCATTGGTCTTGACATTAAACATGGCCGTACTGACAAATGTGTGCGGAGAAATCCCGACACTTTTTTCTACGAATAAGAAGCCACGCAACAACATGGTTCCAAACACCGTCCGAATGGCTAACCACCTTTTTTCTAGTAGCAAACTGATGGAGTAGCAAGAAAATTGAAATACCTGCACCGTTATATCGAAAGTGTCGATGTAGGGAAGACATCCTGGTAATAATATACGCAAAGGTAACAGTTACTCTAGAAATTGGATACAATTTGGAGCCGCCAGACGTTTCAGACAGCATCCATTGTTTTAAACGTATTCTGCCTGAAACATCTGAACGTGTCCAAATTGTATCCAATTCCTAGAGTAACTTTTTTTTTGCCTTGCGTTCCATCCGAATGGCTAACAACCTTTTCTTGTAGTAAGCCGATCGGGATAGCGAGAAACATAAGGATATTCTAGCTGCCAACTAGCCCCCACCAGGCCCTCCTACGGGCGTATGGATAGTAGAATTCGGCAGAAAAGGGAATAATTAGCCACTCGAGTGAGTCTACGGTGAAGATCACATTTCGCCCGCGTAACGAAGCCTGCAAATGAAACCCTGGCAGGCAAATATTCTCCCTGTAGCCGGCGTAGTTAGTCTGGTAGAGACTAGCTTCCAACCTCCTGATCCAGAAACCGGGTCGCTAGCTGCTGAACCATCACGATACGTGATGCGGCAGCTTATCATTTCGATTAACCCTGTCCCCTATGGCCATTCAGTAATTATGACTGTAAACAGATGAGAAGCCTCGCAGGGTGTCAGGTCACATGCACAGGACATGTCGGAAGATGGGTATATGTTTCACCGTCACCTGCCATTAATTACGTTACACATAAGGAATTCCTCACTAATCATGCAAACTATGCCCTAATTTGCATAATTTGTATCTAATCATGCAAATCCGTCTTTCCTTTGCTCAACTGTCCCCCTTGAAAGATTTTAACAAACCCGCCCCTGTAGTTTTAGAGCAAGCTGCTAGGAGACCCAATCCTGACATTCAAAGCTATCTGCCTCCAAATTAAGACCATAGCATGTTCGTGAAAGAGATACAAAAGCCGTAAGTTCAACTGTAGTACCAAGTTCATACAGCAGAGGGTTAAAAATCAACATTAACCTTTGTCTCACCAAGACCTCTCATCATGCCAAATAGCATTACAATCTATCCAGAGGTTCTAAAAGTATGCTGAATAGAAAATATCCGGAAACAAACTACTAACACTGTACCTCCAACAAACTACCGACACTGATACACAACCAACACTGTACCTCCATTTTTCACGGAGGTAAAACCGTAATTACTTATTAGTCGATTCTCCTGACCTATCTTTTTGTGATTATAGAACCATGTTTTCATTATTTGGCACAAATAACCTTAGGGCGGATTAAATGTAGTAATAATTTCGATATAAAAATAGGTCAGCCGTGTCCGTGTATGTTTCATGGTGAAACGGCGTCTCTGATTGGACGAGGGAAAGGGGCCTTTTTAACATATTTATGAGCAAGACTCTTTAGAAGGGCATCCGCCATTGGTTAATGGTATATAAAGCCGGTTGGTCGCACGGGACCGTTGGATTCACAAGTGCTTCGACCGCAGAAGAAGAAGACAGCTTGTGCCGTCGGCAGGCGGAAGAGAGAGCTTGGTAAGAATTTCCCTGTTGCTTTGAATTCTCATCATGTGTGAGAGTGCACGACCAAGCGTTGTCACAAAAATATTGGTAGGTAATGAATATAGTTTTCGACAATGATTTGAGAATTCTATGTTGCTTTACGTTTAGGCCGCACCTAACTTAGTCTTAATCGTGCACTGATTTAGGATATTCCCAGAATGTCACCAATCCTATACGATAGCATTGCGAAAATGACTCGAAGATTAAAAGGAATTTAGAGCTAAGAAGGAAATTAGCCGATAGCGATCAGGCTTATTCCTGTTAAAAGCCTGTACATTGCACGACATCCTATATGGTATCAAAAGAAGGCTGGCAAATCAAGTTTCTGGTTGTAATGTTTTAATTCAAGAAGCTAACAGTTCCTTACTCGTCCGAGTGTACTACTTTTTAGAATTCCTTGTGTCTGCGGTATTATAAAAAAAACGAAATAGGATGTCTTTCACGGTATTGATGCCACAAACTTGTGTTGAAGATGAGACAATACTGCAAGCTTTGAACGCCTGTCTTGTCACGACCATACGGGTAGCTTCCTGCAAAATACGTCTTCCAAGTCGTCGGAGCGTGATCATCACTCTCACTTCAAAGTCCCTTCTCCACTCAACCAATCTCTGTAATCTTACCCGAGGACCTGATTGAAAACTGACTGAGTAGTGATTAAGAGCGAAAGGCAAAGCTACGCCGAATATCAATATGTACTCGGTCTTTTGAAGAAGTAGGGAAGATATAAGAAAACTAGAAGAGCGTGTCTTCTCCGAAATTGGTTTCAGACATCGCTTCTGAAGGAGCTAGTGATGGTCTCTGCATTGGAGACATCTGAGCGGTGTTGCGGTAGTAAGTAGGTCGTGACAGCTTGCTTTGACTGTTGCAATTGAAAACCAAACTAGGATCTAGTGCAGCATATTAACTGCCACAAGACTAGTGAACATGTTTGACGTTCGTGTTATGATTCCAATTAGAACAGAAGAAGGGAGATGAGTTCCACATTTAATCTAACTGTTTAGGACTTGCACCGCGACTCTAGAGCTAGACAATCACAAATTGCTCCACACTCTGTGCCACCTCTTGGCGTTTTGCTTCGGATCTTCTTTAGCCACGGCGACGTTTTGTTTCTCTTACCGCCAAGTGTTTTCCGTTCACTCAAATGAATTTGCTAGTCTTAATCGCATATGCAAGTGACTCATCTTTTTGTAAATCTAAGTATGTGATATTTTACCTATTATACAAAATTACCAAGCCTTTGGCTGCGATGCGAGAGGATCTGTGCACACTTTTAGAACCGAATAAAACGTAATTATCATCTGATTTCCAACAGTAATTGATGAGGTAGATTGATACATGTATGTCTCCAGCAGTTCCACGCAGGAGGCTGTTGAAACCATGGGGATAGAGAGACCACGACAATTTACAGTAACCACCCACGGCTTTACATTAGCACGGCGAGGGGAGGAAAACTGGGACTAACGACAGGGCTCGACTTTTTTTGGAATAGTTGCACCGGTGCATGTAACCTACAAATTTAGGTGCACATACAGAACATATTTTGGGTGCACAACACAACACAACACAACACAACACAACACAACACAACACAATCAACGCAACGCAACACAGCACAACACAACGCAACGCAGCACAACGCAACGCAACGCAACACAACACAACACAACACAACACAACACAACACATGTACAACACAACACAACACTACACAACACAACACAACACATAATAAAGTAGAATGTCAGCAAAACCTACAAACGCAGTTTAGTGGTGTGAAAAATTGTGACGAACCCTACTTGTATTGATAACTATCTATATTCACATGACACTTAAATATGCTGTATTCAATAATACCTTTACGTGCGTAATCCAACACAGATATCTAGCTGTACAGCTCTAATTTTGGGGGCACAAAAGTGCACATGCACCCAGTATTTCTGTCCACAAAACAACCATCTATACTCTACGGTCAGCTATGCCCGGTATCAAATCAACATGTCGGCTTGGCTTATGTCGTTCAATCCCTCTAAATGTCACATCCTCCATATCACCCCATTCTAACCCAGTACTCCGGTGTCAAGTCCCACCCCTATCTTGGAGTACAACTGACCGACGATCTGCGGTGGGACACCCATATCAACTATACGCCACTAGCAAAGCCGGTAGGGTACTAGGGGTCATTCGGCGCAATTTGACCCATTGTCCATCTAGGGTCAAGGCCACTTGTTACAAAGCGCTGGTGCGGCCCCACTTGCAATATAGTGCCATCGTCTGGGACCCGTACACCACCAAAGGGATACAGGCGGTAAGGGCCGTCCAGCGCAGGGCCACCCGAGTGACTCTGAATGACTACCGGCGGACTAGCAGCGTGACACAAATGCTCTGAAAGGAGGAGGAACGCCCGCCTCACCTTTTTCTATAAGCTAGTCAATAACTACATCAATATTAACACAGATAGTCTACTGAAACCAGCTCAGGGGCGCACCCGGGGGAGCCACACGCTCAAATTTCAACCACTTAACGCCCGGGCAGACTCTTATAAACACTCATTCTTCCCCCGCACAAGCCCCGAGTGGAACGTCCTGCCTGGCGCGGTTGTTACGGCTCCCACCGTTGAGTCATACCGCGCCAGGCTGGAGGCCTGCCCGCCTTAGCCTGGGACCTCCTCCCCCCCTACTTTGCTCCTCGCGGGGTAATCTGGGGGTAACTAATATGATGATGATGAACATGGATACAGACTCAGATATACGGAAAACTTTCGAAATGGATAAACCTAAAACGTGAACAGTATGAATCTTTCACATATAAAACTGCCTCAAAATGGAACAGCCTGCCACACAAGATATGCAAACAATGTTAGCATGCGGGAATTTCAAACAAGGACTACTAAAACACATCAGAGACTCTAAAACGTGAAGCACATACTGGAACAAGTATTACACTTTGTCATTTTGAAATATTTGCATGTTACAGTTCTTGAATTGACAGTTGACAGTTCAAGGAGAGAGTCGACCTTAAATAAACTCTAGTATTTCGATCCCTGTGTTATTCTGGAAAAGGTTCAATCTTCAATCACGTGTGTTTGACATTAGATCTGGAAGGTATTTTAATATCATAAAGAAATCTGTGGAAAATTTGAACCTCGAGTGGTATATACATCAAGGCAGGCTATATTCCCACCAAGATGCCTCACCAGAAATTGTAGCAACATTACTAATGCTGTGGCCCTGAATACGCAAATCTTAGCTTCAGCCCACGTATGTAGTTAGCAGGTCCTACTTTGACAGCTCTTTGACGGTTAAATGCTATAATTAATACTCACGCCACGAAGGCACACATCCCTCTCAGTTAAAAGTGCCTGTCTTCCATCGATTTGTTTTAAGAATCACGGAAAGTAAAGAGTACTCAAGGTAAATGGAAAAGTTGACGGCACAGAAATTTAAAAGTGATGAAAACCCTTGCGAGAAGCTTTCACTAAAATGGCTAAAAAGCTTTAGAAAAACCCCACACATGATACATGAGTGTTTACACAGTCTCGATCGAGGTTTTCTGTGGATATATTTGCCAGGAAGTAGTCGACAGTATATATACACGTAAGGCTCCAGCTGCCGTTGCTACTCTGTATGATGTAGTGTGGTCTTAAATAATACCATATAGTCAATTGGCATTCATGGTGCACCACTAGTAGAAGGTAGTTCTTGGCACACAGGGCAGGTTCTCGTTCTGTGTCAGTGGCAGGGCATATCTTTATAGGGAGTTAGGAGTTGTTAGCCCTTCCACGTTTAACGTGCTTGAGGCAACTCCTCGAACACGAGACCCCCAGTTTACGTCCCTTCCAAATGACAGGTACAGCCCCAACCGAGATGCCCTTACCAGGATGTGACCCGTGGTCCCCCAGTACTAGTCACCAACTGTGAGGCTGCTACCAGTTGAGGTACGTGGTGGCGTACGTGTGTTATGTGTCCTCCGAGTCCCTTGATACGCCAAACCGGGTGCGTTAGATGATATACCTAACACCAATGGATAAGATAAATCTGTCGTATTCCTCTAAATGTGAGAGATCATTCAATAGAGAAGAAGTCTCCTCGGACGCAATTTAGATAACCTCGGCTATCCTGTAGGATAACGGCCGTAACAGTATCCATAAATGTGGATCTGGAATACTTTAGGGATAAAGATTTGATATTGAATGACAATCAGCATTGAGCTGACGATATGTGTCTTCCAGTTCCACCGAATTTCACATAAACTGGAACAGCAGAACGTGATGCTAATTTTGTCAACATGAGGCTGGATGGAATAAAAGACCACAGGTCAAACAAATGCCATCAAACCCGAAACATTGCTAGTGTGACAGGGGATCGATCTCACATCCAGAAAAAGTGTTGTTGCCTGTGTGAAAGGAGGTTTTGTAGTCACTTCTAGTTTGTGTGTTTGTGGCGGTTGGTTCTGTCCACGCCTTCGCACGCACGCACGCACGCACGCAGGCACACACACACACACACACACACACACACACACACACACACACACACACACACACACACACACATACACACACACACACACACACACACACACACACACACATACACGCACACAGATACACACAAACGCGCGCGCGTGCGCATATATTCTACATGTGGAAAAAAATACGAACGTTGCTGTTTGATACAACATATCGCTTTACTTTAAAATTTGATGAAAATATTGTATGAATAGATGAATAACTGCTTACTTTGATATAATGGTACTGCATGCGTGCTATTGTGTCCGTGAAATGCCTTTTCTAGATTGGACTGACACAGGAAAGGCGATATCGGTTTACCTGAAGGATAAGCAAATTTCCGTGAAACATTGCCCTTGACACACACTATCCGAAATTGGATCTATGAAATAGATCGTGAGGGAAGGGTTGATCGGAATGGAACACGTCTCAACGAAATATACATTTTCGTTATTGACATTTCCTAGTCACATCGACACTACCAGGAAGTTGGGTCAAAACTCAAAAGTGATTTACGATAACCCCAAAGGTCAGATGCAGGAAGTGGTAGGTAAGAGCTGGTAGAACTACTCATAAATCACGTGGAGTGACATCGAAATTGATGGACCGCCTTAAGCAAAGTAAGTAAGCACTCATAATTTAAGCATGTCAGAAAGTCAATGGAAGATTGTTTATGGTCTGTCTATTTGCTTTTAATGCTTAGGTCACATTTCCAATCCGGGGCCAGGCCGGGCGGTCTTTGGGAACGAAAAATATGACATAAAAGACAATAAAATACACAATACATACCAAACATTATCTAAGAGCATAGCTTGTGCATATCTATTGATGTGCACTTTAATTTTCTGTTTCCGAAAATAGCTCGGCCGGACCCCGGTTGGGAAATGTGACCATAGCATTAGAATTCCATTTGTCTTATTTCATTTATTTCATCTATACATGAAAAAATACACTCTGGTAATAGTAAACCTGTTTTTCAGGTAACCCTGATATCAGAATCTAAAAACACTTATTAACAAATGAATCATTCACAAATCATCTGAAACCTTCAGTGCCCCCGAATACCTCCATTTCAAGCACTCTTACAGCAATCACTGTATGTGATATAGAGCCCATGTTGGTGGGGAATCTCTTCGAAATCCATCTATGGTCTATGTACATCTACGTTCTCTATGGTCAGCACGATAGTTTTGCTACCCAGGTGCAGACATTCAAAGTTCAATGTGATACCACCTACTGACTTCCCGGGGAGCGTATCGAAAACTAACTATCTGAATGCACAGACGGTGGGGGCATAATTGACCTTGTATGGGTGCCTCTCGCATTATATATTTGCTCCTAGGCAGACATCTAGAAGTTCAATATCGTACTTCCAACTTACCTCCCGGAGGGCGTACCGAAAACTCATTCTCTGGTATAATAGACTTTGTCTGGTACCTGTATTATCTAAACCTTTCTAATCGAGTCCAATGGGAGAGGTATACATCCATCCTACTGGGTACACTAAACGTTTGCGACAGATTTGTCTGGTAATTTTAAAATTCTATTTAGAAACATAATCTCAAAACCAAAAAAAACTAATCTTGATTGCACTGCTTTGTGGTAACTGACGGTAAAATAGATTTGAAGAAATGGGTTCATCCATCACAAGAAGTGCATTAAAACGTTTGAGATAATAGAAGTCCGAACGGAAATCAGATTGGGTAGATAGTATATTATCAAAACGTTGGCGTCGAGCCATGATCGTGGTAAACGAAAGTTGCGCTGGTGAAGGATTTGTAATAACTTTTGAATGAAGTCCATTAGCCTCAACTGGTCCAGAGAAAGGCAAGGTCAAGGCGTCCAATTTATCGTAGGATGCATCCAGTTTAACAGCTTGTCGACTTGAATGCAACTTCTGACTAGGAAAATTGAGATTCTCTGGCTTTTTTTAAGTATAGCACGTAACTCAACTGGCATCAGCCTCACAGGTGATCCCCTGATTCCGATTAGTCGTTAACTTCGAGAACCTGGTTCAAAACCTGGGATGGGCATCTCGGTTGGGGATGCAATCGTCTTTCGGAAGGGACGTAAAACGGGAGATCTATTCCCGAGGAGGTGCCTCGAGCACATTAGAATGGGAAGGGCTTGCAACCCCTCCTTGTAAAAAATATACCTTGCTGGCTGCAGAACCAGCAGGAAAACTTGCTGACCTATGGGCCAATAGGCACAACAACAACAACAACAACAACAACAACGCAACAACTTCAGTTCTTGTGGTCTTTGTATTATCGAGGGAATCAATCAATAATAATTCAGCGTGGTCCAAGAGAATGGCCGGCGAAAACTGTTGTTGCTTCACTGATGCACAAAATGGGTTTCCATGTACAATCTTCATATCCAGTAGAATGCGCGGCTGATCTATAACAAGATCTAATAGATTTCATTTGGTTTGTGACGCGAGTATGAAAGAGTTTTTCTTTTTATGGGGCGTTAAATTGTCTGGATGCCGTAAAGTTGCGATAAGTGGAGATGTCTTCCGTCGTTCCGTACTGTTATCATTTCCATTAGCAGTGAGGTCTAATGCCACGGTCCTCGAAATCCCAGAAGAGGGAAGTGGTATGTTTTCCATTATATAGTGACGCACGTTGCAAGTGTTTTTTCCAGGAAATTCTGTATTTGTTCATAGCTTTCATTATCAATAGTTTGCTTTCGTGACGGCCCTCGTTTCATGGGTAGTTAAGCATGTAACTTTACTGTTGGGGCGACAATTTCAATTCAATCTCGTCCCACACATGACACTTTGCGGCAGTGTGCGCATTTGAGTCGCCCCCCGTTCGTAAAGGCTAAAGGGAAAATGTCATATTTTATTTCCGTCACGGCTGAAGACTTTTGTTTTCTACCACAAAATTCAGTTGAAGGGAAATTTGATATCCGGATGAATTGTTTTCCGTAAGTGGAGGAACGCAGTCTGTTTTGTTTGATAGCCATTCAAAAGAAATTGAGGTTCCCCTTGATTTTCCAATTTGGTTTTATGGATGCAAGTCTCGCAAGTATTTAAAGAAACAACTTGTGAAGGAAACCGATGTTTGAAGGTCTAGAGCCCAGATATGACAGTCAAAAAATCCTATACCTACATAAAGTATTCAAAGCTTTTGTAACTTCCTTGTACTTTCTTTGTTCAGCCATGTCCCTTGAAAGATTTGAACAAAAACACCCCTGCTGTTTCAGAGCAAGCTGTTAGGGGGCCCGAACCTACACCACTTCTTCCTTAGATCATCTACCACTAAAGCATCAAGACCACAGCTTGTGCAGAACAAAAGATGCAAATACCGAAAGTTATGCTGCAGCACCAAGGTGAGCCACCAGGAAGCCCAAAATCGACCTCGACCTTTGCGTGAACACCACCTACTCACATATTATCGCAATCCATCCCGGGACTGTAAAGTTATTGCTCCGGGTAGATGGAAACACACACACGCACGCACGCACGCACGCACGTACGCACGCACGCACACACACACACACACAAGCACGCACACACACACACGCACGCACGCGCACGCACACGCACGCACACATACACACACACACGCACGCACACGCACGCACGCGCACACACACTCGCACGTACTCGCACACAGAGACAGAGGCACACACATGCATACACACTTACACACACGCACACACATGTACACACGCACACACACAGACACACACATACATAATATACATACACTCACACACACACACACACAGACAGACACACACACACACACACACACGCACACACATTGAAGTCAATTGTATTATTTATCCTGATATATTCTACATGCGGAAAACATTACAAATGTTTCTTTTTCATGAAAGATATATATCGATTTACGTTTAGAATTTGATGAAAATATTGTATGAACAATTGAATAATTGCTTATTTGGGTAGTGCAACCGTGGTATTACGTCCATAAAACGCCTCTTCTAGATTGGAGCGACACCGGAATCGGTTTACTTGAAGGATAAGCAAATTGCAACATTGCCGTCGAAAGTCGGCACATTATCCGAAATTAGATTTATGAAATAGATTGTGAGGGAAGGGTTGATCGGAATGGAACACGTCTCGACGAAAATAACATTTTCTAACCGTCATAAGAAATAAGTCGATAAAACGTTGAGTTAGCGCGATTATAGTCCAATCATTGGGAATAGGGCGTTTAGTAACTTATATGGCTCACCCATAAATGAGAAGCACACAGAAGTCAACTGAAATTTCGGGGCACGAACATAACGTATGAAACCTTTTATGAATATCCTCCAAACCTCACATCATTGTGGTTATTGCTATTCAGGCGACGCCATTTTGGAAATCAGTACGTAATAGGTAAAGCACGAGTAATGCTAGGGTCACATTTCCCGGCCGGGCTGTTTACGGAAACGAAAAATCAAAGTGTATGCCCATAGATTTGCACAAGCTATGCTCTTAAATAATCTTAGGTACGTTTTGTGTTTTTGTTGTCTTTTATATCATACTTTTCGTTCACAAAGACTGCCCGGCCGGGCCCCGGATTGGAAATGTGACCCTAGCATAAGGAAGACTTTTTTTCTTGAGTGTAGCGTTTATTCAAAATTTTTTTTTTTTTAATTTTTGAAAACTTTATTCAGTAGGTATATAAATAAATAAATACAGCATAAGGAAGACGGTAGACATCAGAGTTGTGTGGGTGGATTCATGTGGTTCCCATGCCATGAAATCTACGAAGACCTTGTTAAAAGGTTTGATAAGAAATACCATGTTTTTAAGAAGTGGTAAAGCCCCCCTCTCACTGGACCCGCGGCACGCTGGCGGCGTCGCTGCGGCCGATCGAATTGACTAAGCACTCAACGAATTTCATCGACAAAAAAACGAATCTTTTTAAGCTTTTTGTGTTTTGTTCTCTTTTTGGTCATGCTTGTACATTTTGGATGATATTCCCATTATAAAGTCAAGGGTAACACACATCCAGTTTAGGACGCAGCGACGCCGCCAGCGTGCCGCGGGTCCAGTGAGAGGGGGGCTTCAGGCTCCTCAGCTCGCAGCTCAGTTCTCCTTGGTATTTCCTTCTCACTCGCCTAGCGTTGGATAAAGGCACTCCCATAGCCTCTCTGAAGCCGTATATTTTCAAAAGGGCGTCGCCTTAAAAGTAATGATCACATTTAGTTGAGTTTTGGTGGAATTTAAGCCTTTAGACATATTTCATAACTAACCACGGAAATTTGGGTTGTGTCCCTTGTGTCTGGGTGATGCCGAGACGTTATTAAATGACGCTGTTATGTGTTTGAATTAAACACGATGATGATAATCCTCTCACATAGTTTGAGCATATTACAACATCTTTAAGGAAATTAAAATCTTTAAATTCTGCAAAGCCGCCGGCTACATGAGAGGAGATCGACAGATTTAATTTGACAGGTTTCTCTTAAATCTGAGTCGTCGTAATGCAGATGAAGCACAAAGTCGGCAACCATTTGTCTTGATTAGAGAATGAACGCAAAGGAAGCGACAAGACGATGTAGATGGATTGCCAACCTGTCAGGCTTCAGAGTGGGGTCTTACATTAACAGACAACGGGAACTCGAAAATTCATCAATCGTACCGCGTTTTTCTAAGAAATGGAATCCCATTACTTGACTTGGGCGTCCTTCAGGATTCTAATTAAGGCCGGTGGGTAGGTTAAGCTGATAGTGAAAAATGAATGCATGTGTCGCTGAAAGATACCGATGCGCAATTGATGAAGTTAAAGTTGTAGATCATTTACTATGTGAAACTCTAACCTTCAAGATGCGTCACTTGCTCACCGGGGCCACAACACGAGTCATCGGCTCTAGCTATCTTTGAAATCATGTTAGTAAAAAAGTACTCCATACTCTTTTGGGGGCCATAGGGGCAGTGGGCTTTTATCTCCATGAAAAATGGTGATATAGTGTTGGGTGTGTCTGTGTGTGTGAGTGAAATTCAGGGTTAATTTTGGGGCCCCTGGTATGTGACCTTGGTACTGCAGCAGAACTTCCGATTTTGTATCTTGTTTTTCTCTGAACCCAAATTAGCGATGTAAAACGTAACCTGATTGGTTGATAGCTTCCCAGCGATGATTCCACGAATCACGTTGGGAACTATTACAAACCCACCTGTAGGACATCGATGGTAGCGCATGCCCAGAAGTTCCTCTCGAGAAAGAGTATCTTTATGTTTAAAGTTGAACGTTCAAGTTTGACTAAATGTCTGCAATAATTAAGTTTCGATCTCAACTTTGTACATTAAGTGATCAAATAGCTCATATGAATAGAAATAGATTTAGAATAGTTGCCATTTTGCTCTAATTCATTTATATAAGAATTAATTTTCTTTCCCTGTTCAGTATACAGAGAATTGGACATCAGCTTTACTTTGCTTTGTTCCCAATAACCCTTCGGTTGCAAGAAAGTTATTATCATTTTCAATAAGTTCATAAATCACTTGACTAAATCATCGCATTAATATTATCGGATTGGACGTCTTAATCAGGCAACGTCGTAAAGGAATTACGCTAAGTATAAGAAAAATATCGACACATGGGGAAAATACCAAGATAGAATTAAATTCCACTTGAAAGTCATAGAGAGATAAGAGGGTATCTTGTACTATCTCAGTGTGGCGTCGATTAATTCCTGAGTTTGAGCTTAAAAGCATCTCTTATGTTGGCAGTTGAAACTTAAATTTGTGGTATCGCCAAGCTTCATTGTTATCCTATGTAAACCGATTATTTCGCCTTGAGATGATCTTCAGGTTTCAAATATTCTAATGTTTATTAGACATGAGATTTGCTTAGTTTAGCTCTTGTAATGTCAAGAACGACTCAGTGGACTTGAAAGTGACTTTGTATTGCAACATTTTTTACCTTGAGAAATTATTTCTTTTACTCTCTGTTAATTAATTGGCAAAATTATCCGGTTGAATTAGCTTGCACCGTCCAGTTCATCCAGAATCGCTTTGACTTGAGAGCTTGAGAATTTTCGTATTTTTGAGCTGCATACAACCGTTTAATACACGTTATTATGGTCGTGACATATGCCATATACATTATAGTATGGTAATTTAGTCTTGCTTCATATGCTACACCGCACCAACTATTAGTTACTTAGAATTCTACAAATATGTCTAGTTTGTGTCAAAGATATATTGCATCTTTTCACCCGTCTTATTTGCTTGACACATTTGCATCTAAATCAAGCTACAAGGTTATTTCAAGTGGAAATCTGGTCTGTGAGCTTAGCATACTTCAGAATACTTTATTCACACCATCAGCTATTATAGAGTTTGCTGTGAGGTAGTTATCTGACAAATCCGGATTTTCTCGTGAGAGTCTTTCTATACACTCAATATCGGATCTATAAAAGGATTGTCTCCCGCATACTGTAATCGGATTGAAAGGGCAAGGTCAAGGGAGAATACTCACGGATGTCGCTCAGCTGTATCGTTCGTAATATGAAGATAAGACCTTCAGTTACCGTTGATGCTGTCCGCCCTGTAAAGATGGATTATTGTTATAACATATATACATGTATATGAATATAGCCTCCGCTTTTCATATCACTCAGTTGGAGGTGTCACCGATTGGTACCGGTTATTTTGTCTCAACTAGAATAAATGAAAAACATTTCATACCACGAATCTTTGGGGAGTTATAAGAAAAGATATTGCTTTTTAAGGGAGTTATTTTACGATTTTTCCGTGGTGATACAAAGGATGCTAGTGTAACTGTAGCCCTATGGGAAAAGCTTTGGTTTAAGCATATTATATTTTATTCAGGCAGATATATACTGCTCGTTTGCAACTAAGATAGCTAGCGTAAGATCTGCCGTAGTGTGGCGTATTAGTGTTGGCGTAACAGCTAGGCTGTTTGGTCCAAAATTTAGAGGTCATGTGTTCGAATACCCTGACATGCGATCGATGATGTGCCCTTGGGAAAGGCATGTTACACGACTTTTCTCACTTCACTGAGGTGTAAAAATGGGTACCTAACTTCGGCTGTGGAGATAAAGGGCGATGGAAGAAGAGGGTTGGGCTTCACCTTCCAATACCGTGTTCTAGACACAGTGGATAACAACTCACTGCATGCCCCTACAGCCTCAAAAAGGCTATGGGACAACCTTGCCTTTTAACTTAAGATATACCAGAGCCAGATTTACCCGATGTGCGCTGACTTTTATTTAGCACAACATTACGGTTAAGTGCAAGCCATTCCACCGAAAAACGTCAGAACTGTTTTCACTACCCAACTCAACCTACTCAAAGAGTTCAATAGCCCATCTTTAAAGTTTAAAGATGTCCATTCAGAAAATTCATTTCCGACTCCTTGTTCCAAAAAAGCAATGCTTGACAGACACTCCTACACTTGTCACGCCTCAGGCAGGGCACCTCATTTTGTTATTTCGGAATAGCACTGTTAGCCCCGCCTCATGCCCTTATTGAACTCTTGATGTGCAGCATGTTATCGACGTACGGAGCAATATCTCGCAGCGCACGTCCCTACATTGAATGACCTTTCTGACTTCAGCACTCATCATTGGACACAAATACATCACATACTGTAAACCATTAAAGCAGTAGAAAAGAAATATCTAGAAAGGCTCTTGCTATGATGGAATTCAAATGGGGTTAACAGACAAACGAGCCAATATTGAAGCCAAACGGTTTAAGTACCCTTACTTTTCATCCTCATTTTTACGTCGTTGGAGGCTAGACATTCAGGTAATAAGATACACAAAGTAACAGTTACTCATTCCAGCAACTGGATAAACTTTGGAAACGTTCAGAATCTTCAGACAGCATCCACTGTCTTTATCAGTGACTAAGCGAGTTACCCAGATGACCTAGGTAAATCCAAATTTTTATTTAGTTACTGACGATTGACAGCTTTATATTCCACATAGCTGACAGTAGATTAACCTTTGCTTTTGCGCGGTGCAGTTTGAGTCAGGCAGATATGAATCAAACATTATTCTTTTCATCTGCCCTGCCAGTCTCACGGCTGCCTTCACTTCCGTCCTTTCACGAGAGTCTCACTTTTATCAGACGTCAGTCAAATGCAATCCGTAATTCCTTGATCTGCACTTTTTTCACGAGAGGTATTCTCAACTCCTTTTCTTTCCGCACGGATGCCCCACTCATAGGCAAACCGATATGACGACATCACCTGATTGTCACATAGGAAACCATAAACCATAGGTAAGCGTCGTAAAAGCTCACGTTGACTAAGTGACCTTTCTCGCTAATGGTCTTAACGACCTGTTCTCGATGACACTGGCTATCTGTCACTGACCAGGCCGAACAAGAACCCACATGAGAATTGCATTCGTGCCTTTTCTCTCAAATTTCTAACATGGACGATAATGGGCTTCGCATCAAAGAGCAAGGACATCAATGATGTTTTGCAATGAAGGGCATTCAAGGAAAAGAAAGTCAGTGCACAGACATAACTCCTGACTTTTACAACTTTGCTAATCTGAAGCCCGAGCAATGTCAAATACAGCAGGCCAGATCATTGAGATTATATGAAACATTAACAAAAGTTGGCCTAGAATGACAGGATAGAAAGCATATAGCTGGAAGGTAATATGTATTCAGCGCAATCTGACTCCACGCCAACGCTTTATCATAAGGCAGTACTTTTCGCCCTTAACACATATCTGTCACGACCCTCACCTCACCTTACCTCACCTCAATCCACCCCACCTAACTCTTACTTTGGTTCAGTCTTATTACACACCAAAGAAAGTCAATGCACAGACATAACTCCTGACTTTTACGACTTTGCTAATCTGAAGCCCGAGCAATGTCAAATACAGCAGGCCAGATCATTGAGATTATATGAAACATTAACAAAAGTTGGCCTAGAATGACAGGATAGAAAGCATATAGCTGGAAGGTAATATGTATTCAGCGCAATCTGACTCCACGCCAACGCTTTATCATAAGGCAGTACTTTTCGCCCTCAACACATATCTGTCACGACCCTCACCTCACCTTACCTCACCTCAATCCACCCCACCTAACTCTTACTTTGGTTCAGTCTTATTACACACCACACTGCCGCTGGGTGTACCTAACGTGTAAGCTAGTCTTTACACGTGCGTCACTGCTAGATTCTTTGCTGTTTCCTTTCAAGTTGTTCTAAAGAAGAATTACAAGTTTGCTACTCGTCCAAACATATTGGAAACGTGTGACATTCAGGAGTCGAGGTCAGACGTGTCTCGGATATCAGAAAGGTCTCTCGCCGGAACGTTGTGTGTAGCAGTTCGTAAGCAAATATGAATGCTTTTGGGGTTAGTTAAAGTTTGCGTCATAAGAGCGACTTTGAAACCCTAAACGTTCGAGGTGTGTAGCTAAGGGAATATATTTTCATTTGCAAAATATTATCGGCAAGCGCAAAGCATTCTTTCAGTTCACTATCAAGGTACAGACAGTCCCATAGCCTATTTGATACGCTAGGGGATGTGAGTGGTTATCCACTGTGTCTAGGAAACGGTATTGGAAGGCGGAGCCTATACCCCTCCTTCCACTGTCTTTACCTCACCAACCGAAGTCATGTACCCAATTTTACACCTGGTTGGAGTTAAGAAAGTCGCGTAAAATACCTTTACAAAGAGCGCAATTTCGGTGGCATGTCAGGGGATTTGAACGCGGGTCTGGGTCACACACCCTAACCGTTACGCCAACAAGACTTCACTTTGCATATGTGTTGCTAAACCTCAGTGGGAACCAGTGGAACACTAGAGCCGCCACCTCAATTGAGGATGACTGCTTTACCTTTTTAAACCTCAGTTGCAAGTATTCACAAAACACAACTTTCAAGTGCGTCAGAGCGGCTGACCGCAGCTTGTAACCCCTACTTTCTACATTATCTTAATGCCACGTACAGACCCGCCTGGTCTTTACACTACACCATATGGATTTGTAAAGGGGCTTTCCCATTTTTTATAGTGGTAAACAACTCCCGCAGCGGTAACAATGGGCTCTAAGAACGCACTCCGCGATCGTAATGGTAGCATTAAGGAAGCTGACATAAAAGACCCGTGGGTCTCCAAAGGCATTACCGGTTTAGATCTTAATGGAGTGATAGAGCCGCGAAATGTTCTGTTCAAAGAGCAATTTGTCACCTTTTTCCAGTCAGAAGATCCCTGTTTTGTGTGTGTTCTAGTTAGGTTATGGACGGACCCTTCGTCAATGTCACGAATCGTGTCTGCGAGAAAGTTCACGGTAATACTTTGACCACCTGTCCTCTGTTGTATGAATGAAAGTTTATTGCAAGTTCTTTCCCGGGGGCTTATTGTAGGTACATGTAACATGAAAATGACGGACAGACAATGGACAATGATGGAGAACAATATAGTATGTGACTACTCTAGTCTAAATACTGAAACTAAATTCTAACTTATTGGGGTTGACGTCTTTTTCCGAGACAGTGCCCACTTTTTCTGTAATGTGTGTCTTTTGTGCTGTGATGAAGAGAGTCGTCTCTTTTTGTCTGTTAACGTGGAGAAATTAGGATGGAATTTGGTGGCCTCCTAACATTAAACAGCTCATTTCGTTCGAGATTGTATAAGGGGCAAGTTGAATAAAATGTGTTTCGTCCTTCACCGTGTTTGACATGCAGTATTTACAAGTTCTTTCGCACACAGGTTATAAGTCGTAAAAATCCTGGCGACCTTACGACTTACGTACATCAAGTTGCAGGAGTTTCTTATGTAGTCCATTAACGTTGCACCTCGGGAGGTGGGTGTTGAGACGATAAGTGTCTGTATTATCTTCCCGAGGTTGTCGTTAGAGCAACTTTTGCTGACATCAATTGATACCGCTGTCCGTGGGGTAGAGATACCAGATTCTTGTAAACGTGACATCCATGCCGATCTTATTCGTGCTGTTACACACGGGAAAAGTAAACATAAGGTGACGAATAGTCATGGTTGTAAAGTGGAACGCGCATGTTCTAGATGGCGCGGATGACATGTGGTTGATCTTACGATGATGAGTACTTGTCCGTACGATCTGAGTGTCTCTTCAATTATTACTCACAAAATATGCTATTGTATACATGACGTGTAAAAGTATCGTGTTCGCATCTGTATATATAGCCGGTATAACTGCCCTTTTGCGTAACACACAGTCACATTAATCAGCTTCACAGGCACGCGGCGAAACAGCAGCAACTTATAACTTAAATTAGTTTTACACTGAATGACCTGAATAATCTTTGTACATATAATTGTAAGCACTTTGTTTAAAGCTATATAGCTGCCAAGAAAAGATGCTCCCTGGTTTCAAGTTACTTTACCTTTATTTTCTTGTTTTGGTTACTATAATTTTTCTTATTTTCATTTCGTGTCGCCAACATGTGTTGGGATACTCATATTAAGTAACTTAAGTAGTTTACCCGGATAAATCCACCCAAAAACATTAGCGATAATAACTGCCCACCGGTTCAGTCAATTTCCGTTGTTGGCTAATGGCCTTGATAGGCGCAACACAGGTACATCAGTTCATCAAAGGAGTTATTTATTTTGAATTGCTGGAAGAGAACATTGGGCATGGTCCTAACTTATTTCCGGCAAACATCATTTATGTAACAGGCGCTGTGCGTATTATTTGGTTTACTGTTATAGCACCCTACTTCATGGCTTGCCATGCATCTTGTGGCTATTGTTCAAGTAAATATCGTACACAGCCGAATTCGTGCCAATAAATTCTAATACAAGTGTGATGAAATACTATACAAAACTTTGAATGGTATCTTTTACAGATCCCCAGTAGTTTAAGGGAGGGTGATTACATTTAATCTACAGTCCAGTCCTTAGCGGTCAGGCACGGAGCCCAAAACTAATATAGTAATTGAATGGACCTCTGCAGCGGTTTGCGCTCGCCTTTGGGTCGGCTTTTAATTACAAGTCACCAGGCTGTATTATATAACACGTACCGCGTATTTCCCACGTGTGCTTATGGGTGCATGTTGGACTGCTTATTCCGTTATTTGATCGATGAAGTTGGCTACAAGTCTTGAGCTTTTGAAAATGAAGTCTCTCGAATGATTCTCTGAAGTAGCTAAACCTTGAAAGACCCTAAGATTAAGAAAGTTTCGAAGCAATGCCTCACGGCCTGCTATTGCACTTGTGCAAGTAAAACTTCCTGGCGTTGTGTTGGCGCAACAGCTAGGGTGTTAAGCCCAGAGGTCCTGGTTCGAATCCCGTGATATATCACCGATGTTGTGCCCACGACTTTCCTCACTCCACCCAGGTGTAAAAATGGGTACCTGACTTCGGTTGGGAAGGTAGAATGCGGTGAAAGGAGAGGGTTGGGCTCCGCCTTCCAGTACCGTGTCCTAAAGCCGGCGTCACAATTCATGCGAGCATCGGCCGATTTTGTAGATCGCCGGAAGCTCGCCGAATTTCAAATTCGCCCGAGCGTCGGCCGTATTTTTCACTGAAAACCTGCCCCGTCACAAATTGAACAGAGCTCGGGCGACGTCCGTCGAACGTTAATAATCATAAATCCCACATAAGACGATACCATCTCTTGGACACGGACGAAGTTAGAATCAAATGGCCTGGTAACAATCTCAAATTTGGACCAACTTTACTTTCTGAGTTGTGGCAAATCTGTAGGGCACAAGTGAAGTAGGTGGGCACACTGAAAATAACCACATAAAGAGGAATTTTGTTATAGACCAATCAAAATACAAGTGCAGGAGCCACAAAGTCAACAGATCAGTCGTTTAACCCCGATCCAAAAATTTTCACCGAATAGAAATCGACCGAAGCTCGGGCGAACGCCGTCCGAGCTTCGACCGACCGTTGATAAGCCTATCGACGCCCTGCCGACGCCTGGGCGTGCCTCGGCAGACAAACATAGATCTATAATGACTCAGTGGACTTTCAACTAGTCATTTTGTGGAGATAAACCTCAGGAAGTGTAGTCAAACCTCACAAAAGTCAAGCCCCAGTTCATTAATATACAAATTGAAACATCCAAACCAATACCAAAATAGAAACAAGCATTGTCTTCGGTGTCAACATTTTATTTATAATCTTTTTTTTTTAATGAAAATTTAACTTTGCATTGAATTGTCTTTTATTAGAAAAGTTTGGCAGCATTCTTCGACAAGTTGAAATTAGCATTAGTTAATATTACAGTATCATTTATCATCTTATGTTATAAACCAAACTGTCGTTTCCTTTTATCTATAAACAAGAAGGAGTTCGGCCGAGGCCCGTCCAAGCTCCCATCAACACCTGCACAACGCTCGCCCGAAGCACGCCTTACTTTTCATGAGTCGTCCGGAACACTGACGACGGTCGTCCGATTATTGTTCAAGGCCCGTGCGAGGCTCGCACGAGGCCTAAGAGTTCGGGCGACCTCCGACCGACCAAAAATCGGGTCTAAAATCCTCGGATGCCCGCCCGAATATTGGCCGAGCGCTGGGCGTTGCTCGGGCGAGCTACGGGCAAACTGTTGACGAGCTGTGCGAGTTCAAAAATCGTCGCCGAGGCCTCGCTGAATTTAAGCGCAGCTTCCAGTGACACGCGAACGTCGGCCGAGCTCCGAAAATTCGCCCGAAGCCCGTAGAATCGACAGGACGTCGGTCGTACTTCGCCCGAAAATCGCCATTTGGAGCTCGCCGACAAGTTGGCCGAGCTAATTTCTTGATTTGTGACGGGGGCTTAAACACAGTGGGTAACAACGGCCTCAAAAAGGCTATGGGACTATCTTTACCCACCTTTTAAAGTAAATTTTTCTACGAATGCTGAAAAGAAACGCTTCGTCTATCGCATGTCTCATCATTGGAATGCGACACGACATGACATTTAGTAAATCAACTCGTATTTCTTTTATTTCTGTATTCTTGCTAAGCATCTTAAGCGTGATGATTGTACTGTAGTTACCCTGTTTATTACGTTGATTGACATTGATGTACTACCATGTGGAGGAC
This sequence comes from Branchiostoma lanceolatum, assembly GCA_035149815.1. Taxonomy (NCBI): domain Eukaryota; kingdom Metazoa; phylum Chordata; class Leptocardii; order Amphioxiformes; family Branchiostomatidae; genus Branchiostoma; species Branchiostoma lanceolatum. Next base: position 4,024,609 of record CM068879.1, on the reverse strand, counting down.
CAACAGGAAGAATATCTGACTGAAATGTCAAACTAATTGTGGATCCAAATGAAGTCAAAGCACAAAAAAGTGAAGCACAAAACACGGTGTTCACGGACACGCTGAGTGGTTATGACGTCACAAACAAGCACCTTATCAAATCATACATGGATCAATGCCGCATCTAAAAGTTAATGTTTTTTCTTTCTTCCAGCTACTTTCTTGGATATCCAATGTGAAGCTACAGTGTAGGGCAGTCTGACCAAGGAACCGACTAAATTTACCTTAGAAAAAACGAAAACTGTGGCATATGATTTGACAACAACAACCAAAATATTCCCTAAAGCCATCGTCTGTCACCCAGATACATTTCATAATACCATATTGTCCTATCCTGATGAAAACAAAATGGCCGACTTCGATTTCGATTTCATAAAAAATTCCACACGGTCAATCAACAACCAAACCTCTGACGTAAACTGGACGGTATCGACAGCCACACGTCTAAAACAGTCCGTACCAGTTATTGCCTTATTTGGAGTGTCGTACTTCCTCATCTTCGCCCTATGTGTGGTAGGCAACACCCTGGTGTGCTTCGTCGTCATAAAGATCCCGCGCATGCGCACGGTGACCAACTACTTCATCCTGAACTTGGCCGTGAGTGACCTCCTGGTGGGAATCTTCTGTATGCCCTTCACCTTGGTGGATAACATCGTCCTTGGTGAGTGACTTTCAGATACTGTAACTGCATTTAATATCGTGTTATAGAGAAAATGGAGTGTTCGCAGTGGTTTTCAGTTCACGATTGAAACAAAGGGGTAAGCGGGGAGAAGAAAGAACAAACAAGGTTCGCGCTGAATTTGAAGAGGTCACGGCAAAAACCGTGAACATTAAGCTGCCGCGAACATTTCAACATTTGCAGTATTTCTAAAAAATGTGTCATAGCTGCTTATTCATCTGTAATTTATGCCAATTTTCTACATTAATTGGATTGGCTATTATGCTGCCGTCTCAGACAACAAGATGTAAAAGAATATGAATGTAAAATCATGTTTCAAATCAACAACGGTCTTTTTCTAATTCAAAATCTCAATGTTAACAATGTGCATTGTTAAGGACAGTTGCATCAAGCCCCGGTTACACATAGCCGAACATGGCCTCCCAACGTTGCCCAAATCATGGTTGAGAGTGATTCAGCTGGTTGTCAAAACATTCGGCTGTGGACAGGAGGTCTGGAATAGGTTGGTTGGTGGTTTTCTGGTGGTGGGGAGTAAGTCAGTAGTCGTCAGGGTGTGTTAAGGAGTCGAATTTGAGTCTTTATGTAAAGAAGTGTTTATAACATTCGGCTGTGGACAGGAGGTCTGGAATAGGTTGGTTGGTGATTTTCTGGTGGTTGTGAGTAAGGCAGTAGTTTTCAGGGTGTGTTTAGGAGTCAAATATTAGTCTCTATGTAAAACAGGTCACACTGCTCCGACATACAACAAACCTTGGTTCGCTTGCGGTGGGAGGTATGTTCGGTTGCTTGACGGAGTTATGAGAGAACAGACCTTCACGAGAATCTACGTCAACATTTCCGTCACAAGACAGCTGAGCTTTGTATACGACATATTCACGATTCTCTCAAGAATATCCTCATGTTGGTGTTCTAAACGTGAATGGGACCGGGCCTTTAACAAATTATTCATGTTGAGAATTCTTCAAGATTATGTAATTTTGAAGAACCACCTATCCGTAATGGCATGGTGCTAATACATTTGATTAACGCACTCCAAGCATGTCACCGGTTGCCTGATTGATCAAAGCTTATGTAAAGAGCTACATATTACGGCTATTTCCGTGAAGAGCTGTGGCAGGCTTTTAATGATGTACAGGTAACAACAATCAGCGTCTTCATTTATGTAAGCTTCGTTGATGAACTGACTCCCGTAAATTACTTGTCATTTGCGTAGGTGCAGAACAAATAGGTAATTGGATTCACGAAAGTTTGCAATCAAGGGCTTGACACTAACACGTAATACGCTATAAACTAACATATATTTGAATCTTTCATATGCATGTAACATTGTGGAGGCCGTTCAACATTCGCTACACAAACACAAATACAGTACAAAAATAGAAATCTGTTGCAATCCCTTGCATTTGAGATAACTCCCTGCTTTGAACAATTTGTATAACCCACGTAAAAGCTACCTCTGTAAATGCATTTGAATGAGTATCATGGCCATTCTTGTTGTTTATTAATTTGTATATTGTCCAGTTACTATGGCTACTCCCTAATAATTGCCTGAGGCTAGTTGTGCAGTCATAACTGTATTTTATACAGCCTAAAATAAATCCCCTGCATATCACTTGAACAGCAAATATCTATGGCAAAATTATCTCACAAATGCTCAAGCCTGACCTTGGTATGAGCCTTGGTGTAATTGGAAAGGAAGGTATAAGTATATTTTCAAAGATTTCCAATCAAAATCAGACCTGCAATCGGTAAGTTCAATTTGCCAACTTGCCGGAGAGATCTCGGATATGAGCTGTTCTATATAGCCCTTTAGCACAAGCAATTTTCTCCGAAGGTCATACAACTGAAGAACCGTTTAGATTGCAGACGTTATCGTGAGTCCGGGATAGATAAAGTCATTAGAGGCAACAAATGGATCATCTCTGGGTTAATCAACAGCAGATTGCCCACGTTATTATCATTCTTTACTTTCAGTTCACACTGTACTGGTATTCATGGTATCAACGAATCAGAAAATGTTTTATTGAGACTGACCCTGACCTCTCTCTGTAGATACTGCTACATGTATAAACGATGTAGACAATATCATAGACCATATAGATTTTGTATAACGCCTCAATGTACTTAAACTATCGTTTTTGGTTGTTATTCTGTTCATGTCAAATCCATTTGTATTGGTTTTGTCTTGTCAGCAGGGATAGCCCTTTGTAATAACCACAGGCTAGTTGGGCAGCCCTCTCTTTTTGCCCTGAACAGCCAAACCAATAGACAAAAAATAGATACTTGTTTTACTGTTATTTCTCTCTGTAGGTTGGCCGTTCGGTGACGCCATGTGTCGTCTAGTTCCCTTCATGCAGACCACTTCCGTGATAGCCTCGGTCTTCACTCTTCTGGCTATTGCAGTGGACAGGTGAGAGAGTGTTCTGTACCAAATTATTTGACACCTTGGGCTTAAGGACCTCCTCAAATAGCAAGGACATGTCAGGAAATAAGAATTTCGTAAGAAATAAGAAAGTGAAAATTTGAAGAAAAAAAGATTGCAACAGCAGACATTATCTTCAGCCGTAGTTGCAGAATCCCTCCATACTATCATGAAATGAATAGATTTACGTCAATTTCTGGCTATTTCTTGACAGATTCTATGCGGTTGTCCTCCCTACGAAACCGAAGCTCAGCGTCAACCAAATGGTGAAGGCTGTCACCGCCATATGGGTGTTCGCATCGTCCATCAGCCTGCCATTAATCATCTTCAAGCACGACAATGAGTTCCCAGACCCGCAGGGAAACGTGATCTTCCTCGTGCACTACTGTGACGAGCAATGGCCTGCCGGTGACGTCAGCAAATACTACAGCCTCTCGCTGTTCATCCTGTGCTACCTGGTGCCTTTAGGCATCATCCTAGTCCTGTACGTGATCATCGGGCATCGCATCTGGTTCAAAGCCACCCCAGGAGGACAGAAAGCGTCCATGGAGGCCCAGAACATCGCCTTGCAGAAGAAGAGAAAGATCGTCAAGATGCTCATAGTGGTAGTGGTAGTATTTGCCTTGTTCTGGTTGCCTCTCCACGCGATGCTGTTGTTGAATGACTTTGTCCAGTTGACATACATGCAAAGACAAATCATGTACATTTACATTTTCCCCATTGCCCATTGGCTGTCCTACTTCAATAGTTCTGTGAATCCGATCATATATGGATACTTCAACCCAAACTTTCGCGATGCTTTTAAGTCACTGTTTTCCAGAAAAAAAGGGAATGGTAAAGCATTGACTGCACAATCGCGAATAAGCCGCTGTTCATAAGCCTTAGTGTAGAATCAAGAGCCTTTATGCAAGATTAGTTCACTTGTGTAAACTTTGGACACAATTTCAAAATTTTCACACAACCAAAATAAAATTTCCTCTTCCTTGGTTGATTGGCATGAAGATCTTGGAACAAGAAATATGATAAATATAGTAATGTGCATGAAAGGGATTTTGTCCCTGAGCATGCTATTTTCTTGTTAAACAACGTCATTGAAACTAATGTTTCTTCCCCATAAAAAATTTCAAATCACAAGTTGCCAGAACATGCTGAAACGCCCCAACTAGCGATTCCTAGGTAACACCTAAGTATGATATAGCATGAATCATAGATAGTCATAATACCAGACGGGCTAGTTATACATGCAACACCAAAAGGTCTCAACTATAACTACACAGACCATACCAAACTACACATCTCAAGTAGGCCAAGCCAATGACCAATGAACATTTGTATTCAGAGTGGTTGCCAACTATAACTCGCATCAAAATTAGCAGCCACTTTAGCTCTAACTTCATTCAAACAAGTTTTAAAATCTGACCAATTACCTGAATGAATGATCGATAAGTGTTTGTTGAATGGATTGGTTTTGAAGTTTTGTTTTCGTTTCTATTCCTATTTATTGTGAACACATTTATGATTTACCATTATCATTATTCATTTGCTTTGTGTGATGTATTTGTACAATTGAATTTTTATCTTATCAATAATTCATGACCAAAACCTGTATTCCGTTTACTAGATAACATGTTGTGGGGTCCCTTAGAAACCATGCCTAGATGGCTGAGGGGGTTACCCAATTGATAGATGAATAAATAGTTCGTGCAAGAGTGAGGCGTTATCTGAAACATTTTCGTGCACCCCTTTGCCTATTAGTAGCCCTAGTCGTTCTGTGCACTTATGATAGGTATGCAACAGGGCCAACTCAAGATGAAAACACATTTACAGGTTAAAAGCAGCGCCAATCATCTTCGTTATCTTTCCGGTTAAGAGGGTTGTGTGGGAGGAAGGGAACCTCCCGGCTCGATAAGTAAAAACAAATTGCTTTAGAAATAGACGTGCAGGTCATAATGAGTAGTAGCAGTTACAAATATGATGTACGACACTCTACACTGACAGGACTCTACATATTCCCGCACATTGTATATAGATTTGGAAAGGGCTAGCCATGGTTATTATCCAATGTGGCCGTTGTAAAATGGGGAGAGCACTTAGCCTTGCTTGACAGATTACATTTCAGTGTTGAGATTATAGGTAACTTTTTGCATTAGATGCTACGTTAGAATAGATTTAGAACCGTGGCTGTGGTTTTTAGATACATTTTCATTGTACATGAATCAATTTAGATAATCTATTTTGTCTTTGGCCGTCCTTGTTGTGTCTTTTCATAAAAGGCATAAGACACCATTAACATAAATATTAAGAATTTCCTGAAATTACATAAAACATAATACTATTGTTTAATAACATAGAAATGTTCGCAACATATTCACACTTCGGATGTTATTGAACATCGAACCATGAAAACATCATACCTCCAGCTTGTGATTCTTCCCACCAGGTAATTAATCATTAATCAGTGACTTGCCTGCTCAAGACGTCACAACGAACATGGCAGCCGATTTCGAACTTTGCACAACGGCTCGGAAAGAACGTTAAATACACAAGGAAACGAAATAGATATTGTTATATGTCCTTTAATTAAATGTTATCACGACAATTAAGCACTGTATGCTCATTATATGATGTTTTTCGCAAGGCGTTGTGTAAAGTTCCGAACCGGCTGCCGTGTTCATTGTGACCTCATGAGCAGGCAGTAGTCACTGATCAATGTAATCACCTGGTGAGAAGATCAGATAGGAATAAAGAGCTGGATCCATGTAAGTATGGTTTCTGATGGTCAATGTTAGATAACATCAGAAGGATTTGTATTGCAGTGGACAGGTGTGTATTTGTTTTAAACGTTTATATTCCTTCAATGATGCTATTACTATTTCAGATAATAAGAACATGTTGTATTTTGGTGTCTTATGGCCTTTAAGGTTTTGTAGTACTGGGCTAGTCTTATAGTAAGTCCCATTAGTGATGATATAATAAATAGATGGTCAACTGGCGACACATAACTGCGAAGTTCGATGTGGTAAATAATTTTATTGATTGTACAGGAACATTTTTGTGATTGAATTTGCACCAAGTCGTCTTGTTTCCTCTAGATTGTTTCCAATATTCATCTTGTATTTTTAACCTTTGTTGGACTTTGCTCTTACCCTATGAAATTGTATCCAAAAAGGCATGTTTTCAAGGAGAGGGTTTGTTATGGGCAGTTTCCTTTCTGCTCCATCCTCAATAAGTAGTATTCATACAGATAATAAAATGAAAAAAAAAAAAAAGAAGTATTGAAGTATTGTATAGATACCGTTCCGTGCAAGGGTAACAGAAAACTCCAGAGTTGTGGACAGCTTCTATATCAGGTAACTGATTATGGTGACGTAGAGTGTAACTAATGGTAGTAACGTTGTATAATGTGTAGGAAAAATTCTGTTGTTCCATTCGTGGATAAAGAAATAAAACTACACCCCACTTTACTGAAATGGCTTCTGGTGATACCTGTTTACAGTCATAATCATGTGTCTTGAACTTTTATTGATTGGTCTAGTGTAATTGGTAGTGGTAAACTTAGTTCTTATGAAAGATATAAAGCTTATGTATTTCCTAGAGAAATATTTTGGACTTGTCGACTTTGAGCAGCGTTCTGTTATCTATGAGACTTTGTGTTGTTGCTCACCCACTAAAATGTGCGATAAAATTACTTCAGTCTGAAAGTGTTTGTCCGATGCGGTTCTGAAGATACAGTGGAAGTTGAAAGTCGTTTCATCTCAAGCTAAGAGAAACAACAAAGTCAGCGGTGGATTCTAGCTTGCCCACTAGACGAAAACAGTTCTAGTTTGAAAATCAAGGAGTCAACAACCATGATGGAATAAGTGGGTGGATTAGCCTTTAATTGCCTGCCTTCAACGAAGAGGTCAACATCAACAAAGCTAGCGCTAGCTGATGACAGCGTAGTGAAGTGTAGGAACAGTTGCCGATATTGTATTTAACATTCGATTATCTTGTGTATGGCGTGCAATAACTCCTGACCTTTCACCGACCGAGGCGTCCATGACTTGGCGTATTAGATGATGGTTGTTTTCAAAAATCCATTTTTTTCGTTGTTAAGCTTTATGAAACACAATCTAACTTCAATATGTATATACATCGCTAGATGTCCTTCCGACATAGCAGGTGAATTAAATACGTACAATATCAGACCTACTCTCCAAGCAGAGGTTAGAGAGAGAGATCAATGACTGCCGTTCATCAATGAGGAAACAAAGCGTTGGTGGATTCATTGAAGAGGCAAATTTGTGATATACCTTTTGGTGGAAATACATTTGGATAAGAAAACTTTTTTGAGAAACCGGCATGGTCTCGTGCGTGTATACGTAAACACAATTCATCATTGACACTATTATGCCTTTTATATATATATGGAACATAGCTATGAAGATTGTACTTCAAATGCAAGGATCAGTGTGATTTTCAGGGAAACAGTCTGTGGTTATCGCAGAGGGTCTAGTAGGAGTGATCGTTCCCTTCCGTGCCAGAAAGCAATTACCAAGCAACAGGATACGAAACCAGCATTGCTCCTTAGACGAGCGCTACCTAGCAGAATAGGAAAGAACTTCACTGATGATACTCTGTTCCTGAATTCGGTGATAATAACAAAATATGAATCCAAATGTCTATCTCGAAACAAAAATGAGGTACATATTAGAAGAAACAAATGGATTTCCTGAGGATAGGCCACCACAACATCGTGTCGTATGGGTAGATTGACAGACGGAGCCGGAGGACCATGTGATATTCGATCACGAGAACCTTGATTTTCCCCCGGACATCGGGGAAAACACATTGTGATGATAATGATAAAACATTGCTGCGTAGTTACAGATATCCAGTATTGTCATAAAAAATGGGCTCTATACTTCCCGAACCAGTGACCAGACAAAACCACGAATTCGAATGCTCTGACGGAGTTCTCCCATAAATTAGCAAAGGACAAAATTGAAGGTTACGACAGCGCGGAATACGTTGATAAAGATTGGGAATGACAGTAGCAATGACTTACTCACTGGACCTGATAAAAGGTTAGGCGCCAGACAATTTTGCTGCTTAGAATGAAAAAAAATGACTCACGAGAGATATGGTACAGCATTGGACATTCTAAAGGAAAAGGAGCACTAAAAGTGTGACATTTTAATGAATGCAGTTACTGTTGTAAAATATAAGTGGTTAGTGATGGTTATGTATGTTGTAACCAAAATAAACTGAAGATACATCGACACGTAAACTGTCATATTCTCTTTTGAAGGGAACTTACTAGTAGTAGGGTAGTGTGGCGTAACGGCAGGGTTTTCGGACTCATTGACCCACTGAATCGTCGTTATAAAACCCAGTGGCACTTTACATGACTTTTCTCACTCCACCCAGGTGTTGTTCTCTGTACCTGGCACTGTTAATATAAGTTATAAACAACTGTGCGACGTTGTCTTAATCTGTCCAACAGTAGATAAAAAAAAGAACTTACTTATGACAATTTATTACAACAGTTTTCATGATTAGGTTAGCCGCTTTTATACTTATCTTGTAGCCTGTTCTTTTATCTATGTTATTTGGAATTAGCCTTCGGGCAGGAATTTGTAATAAACGTATCATTATTATGTAAATTCAGCAATATTTTCCAATGTAAGATTATCAACATGACACCCTTTATATTTGGATCATGAACTCCAAATGTAAGGTGACCATTTTGGTTTCTACATATAGAAATATGATATACGGGATGCAATTCATGTGGCGTATTGATTTTGATAATAACAATCATAATAATCGGTGGCGCGTATCTAATTATGTTCCTGAAAATGATCTCTTGAGACTAATAGAAATATCAATCCCTGTACCTCATATTCACTTCACAACCTTTTATGGTGACTTGCGTATCGTTCTATTTGGCTGTAAATGTTATTCTTCAGTCGATAAAACTATCTACATTAGCCAGAGGTGAGTCAATATTGAAAAGCTAAAGGATAATGAAACGTCTTCGTAACTTGGGACCTATAGTTTGTATGGTTCGATTGGCTACCACTCTGTTTGGGTAACTTCTACGATGAATTCTTTCCATGTCAGCTTGTTTGACGTTTTACAGAGTAGCAGGGATGGATTTATGGAAAGTTTCTGTCCGATTCGCTGTACGTCAAAATGTAATACGAAGGGACAGTTCAGAAGACCTTTCGCAAACGCAATTTCACTTCCTCGTCTGATATAGTCCCGCAAGGCCTACTTTTCATTGATTTCTTAACCCGCATAATGTTATTTTAGTGACAAGTTTCACGTTATAAATCTTCGTAATGAATAACATGGTAAAACAAGTCTCCCCACAATCGATTTTTGTAGATGTAATGAATCACATGATTGGTCTGGGGAACGACAAAGTCACTAAAATTTACTTATTGCGCTATCAAAGAAAATTCCCATCAGGCATGTGGGAATAAACTTCGATAGAAGAACGTAATCATAATTGTCACATATATAATGGGGTCATAAATTGATCTGTCACTGCTATGACCACTCGCGACCCCAAAATTGATGAACTTTTTTGTTCACTGCAGTCCTTTGACCTTCTACCCTTTTCGCGCCACTTGAAATAAATATGTTGTGTACTGTTTACTTGAACGGACAACAACAAACTGTTGCAATTGTTGCATATTCACAGTGGTTCAAATTGAGTGATTCATAACGTTTCGAATTCAAAGATATAACGTTTAGTAAACAAATTGCTGTATAGATGTGGAGCATCATACTATGATGCGTGCTATACCATTGTTTGATAACATCCTAAGTCACGAATGTGCACTGTAAGATGTGCCAATTAGACAAATGTGCATGGAATTTTCAATAAACAATAATGAGGCCTCCATAGTGAACACTGTAAGCATTTTCTGCCGCCCATGCCTAATGCAGCTGCGTATCGCCAGTAAGCAAAGAGCTACCAGTTAAGAAACAGATAATGAAGTACTGATGATCACTCACTCAAAATGCTGATTCAATCGTCCCTTCATTTACTACCTAAAGAAACAATCAGTGTTAGAAAAGGTCTACACACTACAGGCCCGATTGCTTCTTGTCGGTTTCCTTTGAAGGATAATTGAATTCCAACGGAACAAAAAGGCCACGAGTCCTTTATAAGAAATTAACGAAGTGTTCAATCGGTGACGCCACCAGACTTAAAAATAGACAGGGAACAGAGCTTGTGGTAGACAGAGAGAAATATCTGAGTGTGATCTTGAACTGTATATTTTGTTTCCTGTCGATTTTTGGAAACTCACTGTAAATTACTTACGTATTTATATATTTTTGTTCAGACTTTTCTTAAACAAAATCAGTATAGAAACTGTATGTTTATCTTAAAGAAATATTTATTTGGCGATGCTGACACTGTAAGGCCATGTTTATTTGATTATATGGATGACATTATTAGCTGTCATGCTGGACGGCCAAACATGTCAGGTAAATTTGAATATATGTTTATGTAGTAAAGTCGAAACCGGTCGAATTCGGTCGAATGCCACCAGAGCTACGAATGGTATGTTTATGTAGTATTTACAGTATAACAAAATGAAAATGATCTAGAATTATTCTAGCTCAAATAGATGCAATGAATAGTTGAGTTACTCTTCCACTGGTCGTCACTAGGAAGACAAACGATACGAACAGAATTTACAGGTTTTGAGTTACTGTGAAATTCTCATAGCTCTCTTCAACAAGTATAATGTACAATAAACAGTGAACTATTAAGGGTTAACGCCCTATTCATGGAGCTGGAGTAGCGTGTATGTCGGGTGAGCGACAACAGACGAGAGTCGAACTTCCAGCCACAGAGGCAGGGTTGCTAACTCGCTGCGGCATAAGTATACCTATGGAGGTCTGACACGATGGTCAAATATGGGCCCAAAATTTGTAGACTTTTTTCAGATCTCGAAGTATGTTCGACCATGTTTGAAGTGACGAAATTCGAATCGAACGTGCCTTCTAATAGTTCTATTTGGGGTCATTCCGGCTTGAACCAACCGACATGGCAGCTGTGATACCTATTGCCATTTTGACCTATTTACTTTGACATGCTTCTATTTGTCACAGACGGATTTTATTACCGTAACGGTAAAGCTTCTTCAGGAAACAACATGGCATCTGATCAGTCATTAGCGCTAATAAAGAGTGATCCCTTCATGTGAAACGGTGGACCAGCTGCCGGTCACTAATGTAGCTTTACGGACCTAGTGATATCCTTGCGCCCTGTGTTGGCAACAGCTATGGATTTCCAATAAAACGAAAATGGTAACCCACTGTGACGGTAATTTGATTAGATGGCGCTGCCTTCCAGCGTTGTCTGTTGGAGAAATCTGTATGACCCAATTGTAGCAACGATTTGTAATTGTGCATCCTTGTATGGCAACTGGACCGAGATGGGTGTTCAGCAATGTTAACGTGTACAAGTTGCTAGGAAGCTCAAACCTACACCATTTCTTCCTTACACCAAAAGCTATCTACCACCATAATCAAGACCACAGCATATCCAGGTCTTAAGTTACAAAAACTAAACGTTCTGCTGCAGTACCAAGGTCACGCACCGAGGGGCCCAAACTCGCCCTTGACCGTTGTCTTCCCACCCATTACCTACATATCACCACAATCCATCCAGGTCCTTTAGCTATGGTAAGTACAAAAATCCGGAACACACACACATACAAACACAGACACACGCACACACACACACACACACACACACACACACACACACACACACACACACACACACACACACACAAACACAGACACACGCACACACACACACACACACACACACACACACACACACACGCACACACACACACACGCACACACACATACACAAACGGAGCCAAAAACTATACCTAGCCTCTATTTTCCATATACAAGTTGGCATAACATGCCTGTTAAGGATTCTCCTCATGCTGCATACGTGTCATCAAAGTTTGAACATGACGAGTGAATGCGTTTAATGAAAGGCAACTTTATCAAGATTGGTTGCCTGACTGAATCGGGAGAAGCCTAGTTCAATTATGTATCATCCGGGCTTTGAGTTTCGTAAAGCAACCTACATAATTATTTACGAATCACCAAATATCAATTTTGTAAGTAACTGAAGTTGACTCAATTCACATCAGGGGAATTATTTTTGTTCAGAATCCAGTCCAATGTTATTCTGTTGGAGGACATATGCTTCAAATTAATGGAATGCATTAAGAACGTAGTGATTATGTATGTATGCAGTCCTCCCACATGATATTCCTAGACCACATCAGGCACATTAGACAAACAGGATATCGTACGCTTTCTCATCATACCACGGTCTTCACTTACAATACGGCATGGCACATAAGAATTTGAGGGACGTTCCAAAAAGCCAGTTATCCTAATAAGTCTATCAAATACATTAAATGTGTTGTAAACTTCGGTTGTATATGAAAAATTATGTGATACTGATTATCAATACAATCACAGTCTGGACTATAAGCCAGGGCAATTTAGTCAATGTCATCAAATGATGTACGTATAGGTGAAAATGGGGAGAGGCACGAAGATTTGTTCGTGTCCATCCATCGCTAAGGATGCTTTTTTCCTAAGGAAGGCTCTAATTCTCTATTTTTGGACCTCCAGCTGCGAGTGACCACAAAGGTGATCACAGAGCACCGTTTATTCATGCACTACCAACAACCAAGGGCCCTCGCTGCGGTGTAGTCGTGATGATGTTTGCATAAGCATTTCTACTCAAGACTCCCGATAATCTCCAAAGACTTAGTAGCTGTCTGTCTAATTACACCATGACCCTATCCCCTCATCGACACTCGACCCTTTCATTGGTCACTAATGAAATCGAAACCTAATGTGATATTGATTTGCCCAAGTGCATCCTCTATGGTGATTCTGTCCTCTAATACACTTCAGTTTGAATCCAATTTCTTTGATGCCTTTTCTTTTGCATGTCTGCTTCGAATTCGAAAGGCCGTTCAAGTGAGCTTTGTATGATACAGACTAAACACATCACCATCACCACAATTGCCAGTCGTTGTGCTGAACAACGCACTGGTGTAATGAGTAACTGGTCAGGTCAGAGCAGTAGATGGACTAACTGGTCAAGTCAGAGAAGTAGACGTGCAGTTTAAAGGATTTTTTCATACTATTAGACGGTTGGCTTTATATCCTGCCTTACTGCAATAAAATGTATTTAGTAACACAACGACATCCTGGTGTTCCATCACTGCAGCATGAAGAATAATTGAGGATGTAGCCGATAGCTGACAACAAAGGATCGGGAAGATATGTGCGTCTGAAACAAAGAATCGATAGATTTGACAAATGAAAGCTGTATACGCTGAATGTACCAGAGGACTACACCACATTTCATTACTGCTCACCCGAAGGTATCCCAAATGGGTATCTTTCACAGAAGCCTTTCATCTTTGACATGCGAGAGGTTCACTGTGTGTAATGGATTTTCTCACGAACTGAAAAAAGTCGATACAGGACATGAAAGACATCATCGAAGAAGAGAAACGTATACAAAGGAGAGCATTATGTTGACAGAAATGCATTCTTGCATATCAGAATATGTAGATTGGGCAAATAAATTCAATTCAAGGACCCTTTCCAGTCCTTAGGACACAGCAAGTGGAAAAAAAGAAATTCTATTCCATCCGGAGATGTTTAACATGACGAGAAAGTAACAAAAATGGGGAAATATGTCTTGTGGTAGCCTTGATAGTGGTAGCCTCAAAGTGATGTTTTGGTTGTCCGGTTCGTCATACCGACTGATGCTCCGAATATCAGTTCATTGTACTTTTACATCACTTTTTTGTCCAAAGCAAGGTAAGTCAGTAATTACAAGAAAGAAACCACACGCCTATACAGGATTAACCCACAGGAACTGTGCTTTCTGGCTACCACCATTAGTGTCGTAACGGTACTTAGCGATATTGCATTACATAGGATTTGAACGTAAGGGCATTCGTCTATGGTCTAGAATATTTTGGATTGGATCAATTTTTTTAATCATATAAGTGACTTTTCTTTAGTTGAGTGCATAGCCTTGTATCCCGTAAAGGAACCCCATGTTAAATTGACATAATGCAAGTCTACAAAGAACGTTTGTTCCCAAACTGTTTGAATAGAGAGAGCTTTGGTTGACACACGTAGAATGTTGACGGTACTGAATTGACAATGTGACTTTTTTTTCCACAACCGATGGCCCAGATGCACCGGCCATGAGTTTGATAATGTGACAAGTTGTTTGAGAACAAAAAGCCACTTTTCAGACAGAAGATGGCATCAACGAAGGTATATACATGTAGTTCACGCAACAACACCTTCCCCGGCAATATAAGCTTAAGGAAGGACGTGGACCCCATCTAAATGTATGTCAACACCCAAATGCGGACCCGAAAAGCAAGGATCGGCTATTGTTTTGTAACGTAGCATAAGTAATCACACTTCTAGCGCTAGCAGTCCTTCCACTGCCTGTCATTCATTTTGTATGTCATCCAGTCTTTACGGATGCTGTATATACAATTGAAAGTTGACGGGCTGAAAAATCATCAGCTATTGTTTAGTATTCCGGTCCACCGTTACAAATTTGGCCCCAAATCCAAAATACATTGCGCTCTTGTAGCCCTTCTAAAAAGTAGGGCAAGTCGGTAATGGTAAGAAAGAAACGACAGGATTAACCATATCCCGAATGATGCTTTCTGAATCCCCATTATTAATGTAACGGTCCTTGGCGGCATTCAATTGGATTCATGGGGTTTAAACAGGGGAACATCGGTTAACACCATAATCTTAAATTCGCAGAGACTGGATCACGATTATTGGGTCCATACTTCTGCAGCCTTGAGTTCACCGCCTTGAGTTCACTCTTGGTATAAAGTACACAGAGGGAATAAGGCCGCTATAAAAATGAGTAACGTAGGCTAACGCCGGATGAAAATGAACTCAAAGCCAATCAATTACAACAGGACCTCCGCGTTTCATTTCGCGAGCCAAGGAGAAAAGGTTACGGTTAACGGTCTACTTCCTGGCTAATAATTCGCCATTTGTGCACATCAAGCAGCTTATGGGACCGGGTTTTAAGGCCTATCAACTCGTTACCCGAACGTTATTGCCATTCTCAGTCATGCACAAAATGGCTTAAATGACCATAAACGAATATTGTTCTCAGACCATATCATGTCCTCGAGATATGGGTCTTCAGGATATCGTGCTGTAATAATGACAGAGAGATCACTGAAGCAACTGGCAAATTGACTGAATAAGTACATCCACGGTTCTCGTATTCTCAACACAGGGCACAACACGAGTTTGTGGAAAGAAAGTTAGAACCTATACCTTTCCTGTATTTCTGTTGGGACAAAGTCACATATTACGTAATTTCAAAGGGGCCTTTTGAAACCGTGAGGTGGTAACTCGACAAGAACCTATGCTCCACATATGCTTCCAAACTCGGTAAAGTATGTGCTAAGCTGTTAAAAGCGATATCTTTGACAGCATGTCATCCCTTGAAGCTGCCTTATTGGGTCAATCAATACTGTATCTATCCTGGAACATTATACAGAAACGCTGACCTCAAATCTGTACTACTCAAGTCTGCAAAGGACTTCGTCTTATATCCGCAGGGGAGGCTTTAATGGCAATGGGTGGCGTATGTCCAAAGCATCTTCATCGAATGGATTTTATCTTGAGGGGCTGCGTGCTGGAGAGGTTACGACATCGCCTTGGCAGATGTCTTGATGTGAAGCAATCCCCGAAGACGTCAGACACTTTGATGAAATATAAGTGTCTATTTAGTCCTTATCTTCAGCCTAAAGCTGGCTTATGAGCAGCCCTAGTGCTCATCATATAAGGGACGTATATCGTCGACTTCAAAGATAACTGGAGTTCGCCATGTAGATTTATGCGTTTCGTGTTCCAGCAAGAAGCTTATCAGTGGAATTGTCACAGACAAGCGGTGCTACAAAAATGCATGACACATTATCTACGTGACCAAACTTTTTCATGTGTGCATGCAGAGATTCTTGAGCAATATCATAGTTGTGATGTAGAATATGCAGATGATGAAACCTATGAATTATATTGGTTGAAGGCTGAAGACCACATTTACGTAGAACGCCCATTAAACTAGCACATACAACTGCTAGTACGCAGCGCAACATTAGAACAAGTAGAAAGTCTACAATCCGTTCTATGATGAACACTTCAGTTGAACTGCTAACTGGTCACGTTACAACAAACTTTCCGGTTGCCCTTAGT
This sequence comes from Branchiostoma lanceolatum, assembly GCA_035149815.1. Taxonomy (NCBI): domain Eukaryota; kingdom Metazoa; phylum Chordata; class Leptocardii; order Amphioxiformes; family Branchiostomatidae; genus Branchiostoma; species Branchiostoma lanceolatum. Next base: position 4,008,155 of record CM068879.1, on the reverse strand, counting down.
TGGAATTTATTTATACATAGTTAAAATCAGATAAAACAAGAGGTTCCTGAGTTATGCTGACTACAGTAGTGCGGAAACACAAACAGACAGACAGACAGACAGACAAAAAAACAGACAAACAAACAAACACACACATAGACACACCCAAAACTATATCTCCATTTTTCATGGAGATAATAAAAAGATAGTGTTTCGGTAATCCTTTTAGTGGTCACATCATGCAGGCGCCATCGATCACAACATCAATGCTAACGGCGTGGCCAGCGACAGTGAAATATATAAAGCAGTTGCTTGGAATTGCAGTTAACACATTAAACGTGGTGGTAAATTGCACATACTCGTCCACTCTAGCTATGTACCGACTTGCTGGTGTGAGTAAGTATAGAAGACGGCATTGACTAGCTATGATAATACGTTTATTACGTTTATCTCGTAATGTTTTTATGTGATCCTTACAATCTCGTTGTAATATGAGACTTTATGGTATATGATATTTGTTCTTTATTGTAAATGGGCCATTCCTTTGCATTGGTGCTTAAAGGTACGACGACTGTTGAAATTAGATTTTACATCCTCAGGCCGGTGTTTGGGTTTGATCTGGGCACTTTGCCTTCAAGATGGATACTCCTACCAGTACAAACATTAGGTCGATGAGGATGGTTCTCGTCGAATCCCAGGAGACCTGAGATGTATGCATGGTCTATGGATGTAAATGACGAATAGTTGGGATGTAGGCCATAGTGCCCCAGCAAGCCTTTCCTCCATTAGCCCGAGACATGTGTTACATGCTCCGGTGAAACACGACCACGATTACTCCCAAACGTATCCTGTAAACCGTCTGAGATCGAGTATGCAAACATTCACGGCGACTACACACGTACTGATTGTAAACGAATATATCGTTAGTAATCAATTTGAATACATATAGTTGCACAGCAGTAAGATTACATGTGTTAGGACCAAAATGGATAGGATATTGACACAGATGATAGATATCACAAAATGGCATGAAAATGCCATTTTGTGTGTCCAATACGAAACGGTATAGTTAGAAGTCAAAGTATGTACCAAACGTTTTGACAAAATCCGCAAACAGTTCAGTTCTGGAACAGAACTAAACAAACATAAACTGTTACAGGAAACAGATTTATAGTAGCTTTTAGCTTTTAACATTTGCTCTCTCGATGTATGGTATTCAAGAGCAGGGTCAAGAAATATCCCCATACATGAATGATTTCTCAACCCATAATGAGAAACGTTTCTTATTTGCCAAGGTGTACGACCTTTAGCTTACCCCTGAGAAAGTTTCTAAATCATATCTGAGAGGAAACGTCGCAAGGTTATCGAGGCATTGCCATTCAACGGACCTCATAGCTATATATCCTTCGCCCAGTGTATCAACGTCCCCAAGCAGTGAGAGTTTAATTTTGTAGAGACGCTGTAATGTTTCTGTGGTATGGTCTGGGGAACACTTTACCCACTTATCGTACTAGATCCACCACGGATCTACTGGTTATACGGATATATTGGTTATGCCCTTTACAACAATGGCAAGTCACGTTGGAAGTTTATTATTTTGCTGAGTCGTTAACGTTACCCTCTGGCACAATGGTGATGAAATATATGGCAATCGGTTTTAGTCTTTTAAGGTTGAATTTGAAACTTATAATCCATCTTCGATTGAAATCGGGATACAGTCCTTGGGTATAGCCGGCATAACAGTAATGAAGAATGGATAACAATTTTGGAATGCTGTGACAATCGCAATGACCAAGTAAATAGATTATCTGAAGATATGAAATAAATCATAATGGTCAGATAAGACAGGAATGCAGTTAATAGAAGAGAATAACAACAACGTCTTGTTGCTGTTCAACTTGTAGTGTCTATTTGCACGTAGCAAGTTTTGCTGCTGTGTCTGTAGCATGCGGGGTATATTGTACCCGTAGCACGTTGCCATCCCTTCCCCTTTTACATTCTCGAGGCACTTCCTCGAAGACAGGACCCCCATTTTACGTCCGTTACGAAAGCCGGGTGCAGCTAGCCCCAACTGAGATGCTTTTCTCAGGATTTGAATCGGGGTCTCCACGTTGCCATCTAATTGGAACCAGGATCTCAGCTGTGAGGCTGCTATAAGTTGTGCTTCAGGGACACGGTGTAAAATGTGAGGATGTGTAGTCAAACCCTTGCATTGCCATAATTCTGTAATTGATACTAGTAGTAAGTTAAATATAGGCTCCATGTAAAAGGTAACAACATTGATTCAGATTCTATTGTCTGCCTGCACGTTAGTTGATATGCCATTCACTGAAACAATTTGTACTCGTGATGTCGGTATTACCGAACAACATGACAGCTTATTTGTAAATCTTGTCTTTCTGCTGTTCAAGTCTAATCCACCATCATTGAAACCGTAGCCTTCAGTTTGAGACCTCTTAAGTTGGTTAAAAGCAGGCCCTTTGTGTCTAATGACATTTTAGAGGACCTCAGCAGAAGGGGATTTCTATTCCAGGGCTGTTGCAAACGAGATATGGCCGCCAACTAGAGTGCAAGCCGTTTAAATCATACGCAATAAAGGCATCCAATTTCCGTTGCATGTTGCTGGGTTTGTCGATAAAGCCAGACTGCATTTTGGGGAAATGTTTCTTCCCAGGGCCACAGGAATAGGCAGTGCTCTCTTAGCCGTAGGATTATGCGTACCGATGCATGCGAAATAACAATTAAGGAACGTAGCCACTAGATGATAACAGCATAAACAAAAACGTGAGTCCCATTTCCTGTCATGTTCAGCCACTTCCAAGTTGAAACTGATCTAAAGTGATGTTTTGTAGTGAGCACACAAATACAAAACAAAGAGGAGTATTTCGATGGTACTTCCAATGAATGTTTTCAGTCTATACGCGAACTTCTGTATTAAAAAAAGTTTATATCAATTTCTTTTGTGGAATAATTTGGCCTTCATAATTTGATAGTATATCTACAAAGCTAACATCTTGTACACATGTTTTGAAAGGAATATACAACACGGTAATGCCTAGAATAGGCCTGGCATTGAACTAGAATTGTGTATATTTTAACACTCCCAGTTGCCTGGTGTCTGGTCATTGGCCTTAGTGATCATCGATGGTAACATTACCTGCAAATCGAAACGTTTTCAGTAAGAAACACAATATCATACAGCTCATGAGCCGTAGGTATAACAAAGTGGTGGTAATTAATTGGACGGCATGGCCACTCTGGCACAGTCACATCAAGTCTGGGCACGTCGGTCACATGGATGTTCATGGGCGGACAGTCTCCTTGGGAATTTCACCTGACACAGAATTATAGTGGCGTGTGAAATGATAGTGATGAACGCATATACAATGGAAATGTTGCTATATTGTTTGAAAATGAATGCATCTTGAGAAGTGTCATATAATTACAGCTTGTCATACGTAATGTATGTATCATTTGAATGTAAATTTTATTTGTAAATAAAGGTTGGTAAAAAAACTTAACGCATTTACATGTCTAGAGCCGGCTAGCGGTGGAATCAAAGTGAAACTATATTAGAGGCACGCACAAAAAAGGTTGCTATAAGCAACTGAATATGATTACATTCACCTACGTGTCAAGGATCAATACGGTAACGTTTGCCTAAAGTCAGTGAGGGATCTAGAGAACAACTATTTCCAAAACCATACTCAGTTGCTCGAGTAACTGTTTATTTTATTAATTGTATCACCTAGATGTCTAACTTTCATTAACGTACACTAGTTTCCACATAGTGACTGGGTTTCTGCTTTGGTCCCGATGTGGTAACAGCGTTTTGCAGAAAAACGGCTACTGCTTGAACCACAAGTACTCTCTATTTACTACAACATACTATTATTTCAAAGCTTTTAAAAAATCTTTCTTTATCAAATTTCTGAATAGATAAACAGTAACGGCGCATTGCAACTAGACTTATGTGGTACAACAGAATCAAAACTCATACTAGTAATTAATAAAAACAGCAACAGTCGTTTTTATAAACATTAACAATATGCCCATATTGCCCATGTTCATCATAAATTCAATTAGCAAACAGTCGTATTACCATCATCTTCAAAATAAGTCGCCATTTCTCCTCCCCTTTTCCCTGTTATTTTTAAGTGTGCAACCGATGCTATCCCATATTCTATCTAGCAGATAACGAAAAAAATCACCAAATCTAATAATAAGTCAATTTATCATCTTAATACCAGCATGTGCCAAAATCAATACATAAAATCCCAGTTTGATTATCCTTGATAGAAGAGCCATCTGTCGTTGAAAAGTGTTCATTTGTTAACGATTAAGAAGAAATGCGTTAGGCAGATATCTCAACTGGAAGTATCCTAAACATCACTAAAAGAACAGATACTTTGTGTGTGTGTAACTTTTTAAGGTCTTGCGTACCAAGAATTGTCAACAAATCTTTCTCCTCTTATCGATATCAGCATTCCCGGCAGAGCTATCTCAAGGGACCCATCAAACGTGTAGATTAATAAGAGTCAAGAATACATAAAAAATGCAATATTGGCAGAAATCCCATTGGGAGTAGTTTAAGACGTAAACAATGCAAGGCGGGGACAAACAATTCTGATAGTATAACACACTAGTCACAACTGCGTACTTACGTCCAATAGCATTATCTATTCATATATGCTTATCTAACTAGAGCATCTCTCTTCTGATAAGGAAATGCGATTGTACTTGCAACAATCGATGGTAAAGTCGTTATGCTGCTGTGATTATTGATTGCACCAGCTGAAAACGGCTTTCCAACACTCGTATGACTTATCTGTGGGGATAACTAGTACAGGTTTTTCCCCTGTCATGTCGGATTTGTCCAATTTGTATACTCAGTTCAGTGTCATTAGCGGTGACTGGCCCAATTTGCTGATGAGCGATGCACAATGTCACCGACCACATTTACTGTTTTGGGGGTTTTGTGCTGTCATAATTCCGTTGTAAATGTTATGTTATTAGTCATATACAATAAGGGAAACTGAGCATCGCACTGAAGCGTTGAATTATCCAACTTTTTGCAAGGATTTTGGGACCTCATGCCTTTAGCTATTTCGAAGATATTGGCTTAGCCATTATGCTGACATAACGATGCAAAAGTATATTGGAAACGGACCATTACCTTTGATGTCGGCGTTGACTTCGTCTTTATTCAGTGATCGTATGGCCCATTTTGTCCCAGGGTTGTTACATACGTATTTGGAGGTCTACATAACGAATACATATCTGAACACGATGCATCAGTTGTCCAAAACCGACCAAGTTCTGAGCAGTTTATAACAGACTGTGCTAATGTTCTGGTTGACTGGGTGTTCGAACCAGCACAGCACGTGGCAACCCAAGTCGTCACCGTTTTCACATTTCCTCTAGGTACGCAAAGTTTTCATTAAAATCATATATTTCCAGACTTAAATGAAATCAATTTCTGCACTGTGTTCCTCAGGGTCAACCTCTCGCCGCTCACCATTACTAACAACGTTTCTGTTTGTTTCAACCGATTGAAATTAAACTGCAAAATTTGCACCCACATTGCTTATTCTAAATACGTTTCATATCAACGTCTCCACAAACTGGTAATTTTCTGCTCCGTCAGTTTTTTTACCTGTTTTCTTGATTGTAACTCTAACGTATAGCCCTACATGCCATCGGCTTGACAGCCACGGTTGGACCAATGCCATTTCAGATTGATTAATACAAATGGAGCCGTTCCTCACTTTGAGGTGTTGTCTGAGCTTGTGTGTCCGTGGTTCCTTCAAAGCCTGTCTATTTTGATCCATGTAACTGCTGCCGTGTGATGGCGCATACAACAGTTTCGTGATGAATATGGCTTTTAATTTTGCAATGGCTGATGCACCTTACATGCAGGCATACTCAACTCTTCCAGTTACAAAGACATACTCATACAATTCAGTGTTAACGATGTCAGGAAGTTAATTTATCTGCTCAATTTTCTTGTTGGATGTGAGAAGCCAAATACACAGCACCAAGGCCAGAAATGATTCTTTAGATAGTCCATTTCAATGTCTTCAAAATAAACCACGTACAATGGCATGGCGTTAGGAGTTGATTGCTACAAATAAAGTCTATACCAAGCGTTCGTTTTATGTCTACTTTGTGAATTAGCCATACATAAATCGGGAGGTGTTCAGGGCTATGTACGTTTGGAAAAAATAGGTGAATTTGAAATATTTACATATTCATTGCTATAAATGGCATCGAGGGGATCATTTGGTTGGTTCAAACTACTCTGACATCGAGTGAGACTTTGTTGCCAAGACGTGTAGGTTGTTCGATGACACCAACACCGTTACGGAAAGCCGCCGTGAATTGACCGGTGGCTTTAAATTTGGTGCAAATAGAACTTTTCCTGTTGCTCTTTTCGAGGTGAAGCTTCGGGCTCCTATGCAGATTACAAGCTGATCCGGTGATCGACGATGGGTCGCTCGTTGTAGACAGAGTCAAATCGCCGCCGAAGGCATGTCGGATGAGTTACTGCTTTGGCAGCGGCTTCTATTGTATGGGCGTCTAGTGAATATGGAGGTAATCTATTTGAATTTAGCACAGCTTACTTTATTTGAGCCTACGCTTCGGAAGTAGAATATAAGGCTTTTCAGTCGAACGAAACTATTTCTAGAAAGCAAGACCAAGCCACAAAGGAAAAACCAGATAGTTGTTTGGTTTTCGTCAGATGAATGTGTTTATTCAATAATGAAAAACAAGAATATATATATATAGCTATAGTTAACGATGAAGCATCAAAACCTCGACGCATGTGAGGATCATCATGGCTTTTATATTCATAACATCAGCATTGTCCTTTTCGGCGACTGTCTGACAACAGTTGCTATCTTACGATGCAACATACACGGCCGGCTGTGTTCAGTGTTTTCTCTGGGAATTGTGATCTAAACAGAATATATGTCCACACATGACCTGTCCATAACATGTATAAACAAACATCTTGTGTGCCCAAAGGTAATGGAATGGGCACTTGAAAGGTGCTTCATGCACGCTGAATCTCTGCTAACAACTGAAGGTGGATTAATGAATAAATGAATCAATGAATAAAATAAATTAAAACTTCATCAGCACAACTTTTATTGGTAGAGTAACAATTGATGATTTTCGCTCGATGACGCCTTTCAGCTTTTTCCATTCTTGGAAATCCGCATCGAAGTCTTTATTAGAGTTGTTGTTACTTCCGACGACCTTGGCATTGGAAAAATCAGCGATGAGAACCTTCAAATGTGGTTCCTGAAACAGATGTAAAGATACGATGAATGTCGTATTGATTTGATTTGATTTATCTATATCCTATTGCCACAAGCTTCTGTCATATTCTAACGATTTAAAGCAAAGCACAACCAAATAAAACGATCGCCAACTGTGACAAGCCTTGATGTTGAAACAGAGTACTAGACAAACCTTTTCAACGAGTAGAGCATCTAGTGACATTTTCCCAAGAACGATGTCGTTTTGGTGTAAGAACTTCAGGGCTTTCGTCATGTCCAAGTTGGTGGTGAGAAGATCTTCAGATGTTAAGTCGCTTAGCACCTCCCTCAGTTTGTAATGGTGATGAAGTGTGTACAGCGCCCTATGGAAGCAACGTACAAAACGCGTACATTAGCTACATTGCACCAATATCACATTCTTGAATAATTTCATCAGGTGGGTAAATGACTGAATAGCAAATTTATTTATTCACACCCACGTGTTTTACAAGGGCCGACATTTCGATGACCGAGAAATGACCACATTACCAGATTATCTCACCAGCGTTGCTTAACAATATGTATGCGTCAAAGATCTACGTTTGGGACCGCATTGTTATAACACCTAGCTTCAGTGCACAGTGAACCAGTCAAAATTGATAAAGATGACACATGGTCATCGAAATGTCGGCTCCTATTATACATGTGGTTATGAATAAAGAACTTTGCTATCCAATACATGTATCATATAGTTTTATGTTTTGCATTTCATAACATCGACTGTTTAAAGCGTAGCAAAAGATAAAACGTACCATTTCATTGCGTCTTTGTCAGCAATGGCACACTGTCGGACAACATTCTGGTGACCCCCAGCTTGCCCTATTCTTCTCAATATCATCATTTCGTTTGTGATAGCTGCCTCCTGTTGTACTTCATGCTATAAAGAAAGGAAATGTTATGATACATGTTGCGTCGGTTGCGTTGCTATCCACGAACACACCATTACCATTAAAACAATAGCGAATTGATGCGCAATGATGAGTGGACATTATTACAGGCAGCTGCAGTCGTTCGTTTGAGTTAACAACGTACATCGTAGCCCCTGTAGTCCTTACAAACAGACATTGAACAAAACTACACAGAAACAGGACATCAACATAATATACAGAATATACACGTACAGAAGATCACAACTGATGAAAATTCGACATTAGGTCCATATATAATCGTCTTTAGACTACATTCTTAAACTTTCGTAGACATCTTTAAAACTGTACATAATCATATGGTGTTTACTTGAAATGTACAAAATCATGGTCTACCTCTTTTCTGAACTGTAGAAGTACTTTAACCACATGGCTGGGTATTACGTCACCAGAAAGGCATCGCAAATATGACTGAATGAGATTATCCTCGGAATTCTCGTCCTTTTCAATTGCTGCAATTAAAATGATACACATTAAACAAGATTACAAACATGTCTATAAATCACTAATCTAAAGGTCGGTCAGAAAATCTGTCGTCGCTTTGAGATAATGTTAGATTGTTCAGAAACCAAAAGGGTATATTGTGTAAATAAATTCATTTCATTTCAAATTGTTAATTCTATTATGATATAAGAAACCATTTTTTTACCAGCGTGCCCAAAATGAACACTTACTCTCCCACTACTCCAGACCATGAGAAAGCAATTCTACTTTTAAAATAAAAGAACCCACATATTATAGAAGAAGTGGGTAAATTCGTCTTCCACTGCCTCAAAAGAAGAAGTCAAACCCAACACAGCTAGTACCGTGTATATCTTAAAATGTAGTCCCTAATATGGTTTTCTTCATTATTGTTGTTTGTACTTGCAAATAGCATATAGCATGTATTTGCAACAAACATTCATTAAAAATTGACCCAATTACCGTTAACATCTTCAGCTTCGTGCAGATTCCTGCCAAGTTGTTCCACAGTTTCCACCTCAACGTCGTCTTTGCAGGCAATCTCTCTCTTCATAGGCCAACTTTGTGTTGCTGCAGCAGCCTGGATCATCGGATTGAGTCCACACGTCACAGGCACAACAAACAGAGCAATCCATGGCGTCAGCGTGACAAAGATATCGTCTTTTACAGTAGAGAACATACCAACAACAGCAACAATTATCCAGCAGATGAAATCTGTCACGATGATGGTCTTTGTGGTTCTTTGTTTGTCATAGTGTTTAACTTTATTCTTGCCATCGGTCGTGCTGTTCAGGCCTTCTACGTAACAGCTTAAACTCCAGCAGGCTACAGATGCCAATGTCATGATGGTTGGAAGAGTGACGAACAATACGAACCAATATTTCCATCTTCCTTGCTTCTGGATGATGTCGATAAATGGGGAACACGCGGCAGTCGTCTGCACATCAAGCAATCCAAGATAAGGGATATTCAACGTTACAACGGTGCACATAAAAGCGGAGATCCAGCACGTAGCTATCATGATGGCATTGTATTTGTTTTTGAATCTCCGGATGGTAGACGGAAGGCGAGATATGAGGTGGATCTGTACAACTATTGCTACTACTAGGAAGAGTGACGCCATTTTGGAAAACGTTACTAATCCCGTTGCAATAGCACAAGCAGTATGGGAACGCCATCGTTGTTCGTTAAGAATATAACGATCTTGAAAATACGTGTTTGCAGAGGCTATGATAATCATGTATAATCCTGTCAAGGCATCTGCTATGGCAAGATTGCAAAGAAAGTGTTTTGACGGTCCACTTGTTTTACTTCTCACTTGGTATATCAAAACGACTGGATTCCCAACAATCGACACTACTCCAAGGAACCACGTTGTTACTGTAAGGCTGTTGCTGCCGATAAGATGTTCGCACGAGGAGACGTAATCCTGCTGAGCAGAGCAGACGTTCGTCTGAGGTGCCATGCAACACAACTTGTATTGATTCGTATTCCTGGGAACACAGAGAGAGAAACAATGGGGCATGTGTAACCCAGGTGTCTCTTAGCACGCCAGCCTGGATTTTCCAATTATGAAAACGGACATAAAGCTTGGTGAACCAGAAAATTGCTGATCCTCGACGCCTCGATGTGATACATCTTGAGTGATGTAGATTTGAACGTAGTATTTCAGATTTTACTGGCAGGAAAAAGTGAATTTACACTATTGGACCCTTTCTTGGAGGTGCTTCTGAATCGATCTAGCACTTATGTGGCCAAACGTCGACATACAACCATGAGGATCTATTAAGCACCAACAGACATTAAAAGGTTGCGCCTTTTGAAACTGGGTTTAAAATGATATTTTTTCCTTCCATACGCTGTTTGCTGAATATTGTAGATTAAAGAATACTCACAACTTGTAAAGGTTAGGAAGACCTTGAAATGCATCCATGGAAATATCTTGAACGTTGTTACCTGTAAGATCACTGAAAGAAAATGAGGTCATATCAAATGTAAAAGGTAATCATAGAATGATCATTGCACAGCAAAGCGGGCCAAGGTAATTCAAACACACTGTGGTTTCTGTCATTGTACGACGTTCACTGACACTGTACTTGGTGGTATTTTTAGGCAATACGCATAAAGCATAATGGTGGATGTTTATGGCAAAGTACTTGTATGCATAAAACTCACAGAACGTGCAGGTTGGCCAATCCTTTAAATGTCTCTGACGTCAATCTGTGTATGAGGTTGCCACTGATGTTCCTGTTACCAGACGAAATCACAGCATATCAATTATGTGAATATTTGATAGGTATGGCAACTTCGAAGGTAGAGGACCGGAACAGTACTGGTATCACGATTGTACATTTTGACAGCAGCAGCGCTAGCAATCACAATGAAATTCTCGGGCATTGTAACTTGCAAGTGAATAGAAAAGTGCCAAGTGTGAGACGATCGCGTGCCTTGATGACATCATCTCGATGTTCTGTTGGACCATGACTGTCATCGAAAGTGGTATATGTGTCAATAGCATTGCGTCTATACGCCCTGCAATCTAGATTGCTACAAGGAACCCATAAAGGCATTCATATGGTGTGGTGGCACATTTAGATGATAGGAACAATTTGTCTCCTTATCGGGTTGTGCCATGAGCTGGTGTTCGTGACATCAGAACATTCTGCTGATGCAAAATAGGGCCAGCGTTCACTTAACACTAATGTATGGGGACACATACTCAAGATCGATCGTTTCTTCAAGTAGACGTAAAATTGGTCACTGGGGTGACGTACTTACAGGGCTTTTAGACGAAACATGCTAGAAAATGTACCAACGGGAATTTCCCTCAAGGAATTTTCACTGACATCCCTGTAAAACAACGAAACAGCGTTAAAGTACTGAGTATCCAATCAATATATTGGCCATTGTGTAAGCCGCCAACTTAAAGTTCGTTTCATGACACATGAAAAGCGCACTCTTCAGTGATTTAGACGTAACCCGAAACTGTGAGTGCTCCGAGGGAAGAACTAAAATCAATACACATTCTAGTCTACCGTAGATACGTGTTGTATTATCTGCAGAGCTTTCGACCTATGCGAGGCAATACATCACCATGGACAACTGAGATACTGGGAAATAACTGTGATGTCTGTCACATTTCCAGATTTATCTCAGCCCTCATCTTCTTTTGGAGGGAAACAACAGGATTCCCTAACGTGTTAATGCTCTATCGATCGACGATTGAAATCTTTGGATGAGGCAAATGCTCTCATTGTGAGTTGGATATAGGCCTATTTCATTAGCAGATGGGCCATACAGAAGGGTAAATCCCCCCCGGTGTTATGAGATGTGATCGTTTTGATGATAGTACTCACAGGGTGGTTAACAGGCGCCAGGATCTCAGGGAGTCTTTTGTTAGGTTGAGCCTGTTGCCAGCAAGGTAACTTTGGGGTTTGAATAAAATGGATTGCATGAGTATAGAATGTTATCAAGATTTGTAGTTAACTTTATGGACATGGCTCAATTTCTGACCAATACAAGAGCAGAGATAATATCTCAGGTTAGAATGATAAATCTGAAGACATTGTATCAAGGTATATACCAACAAAAGATGGTTGTTAGGATGCAAACACAACATCAAACAACCAATTGAAGTTACATGTGGAAGATGGAGGGCAATGCAATATACAAATAACCATTGGCCATAGGAGTTGGATAAATGCGATAAATCCTCTATAAATATGTAACCTAAGCCGTATAGATATTCATTAATATCTGATAAAGGTTAGATTTGATTGAAATGTCATACCAAAATCCACATCGTTTAGGTGACTTTCACGTTGCAACTGAAGATGGCAGACGACAAATAATTGATAACGTATTTTCGTAACGTTGTGCGACGGGAACAGCCACGTGGAAACACCCGGAGCCGACAAGTCTACTATTGTATACACTACATCGAGTATGTTGGTTGTCACTTACAGTTCTCGAGTTGTTCTTGGTATCTTCGCTGGGATATTGGCGAGGCCTTTGTTTATGCATCTCACAACTCCATCGGAGCACTTGCAGGAGGAAGGGCAAGTGGATGCTGCAAAATACATGCACATGGTAATTGCACAGCACTTAAGTTGTTGCCAGAAATCCTCACCAACTTTCTGCAGTGCTGTGTTTCACAATGAACATCTTTAGACTTGGTTCTTATAGAGTTATTGACTGCATACATTTTGATAGGGTAGTTTGATATCTGTGTGACTTCTTACTGAACAACGCTGAGTTACTTTGATAGCCACGTACTCCATTTTTCATTGACAAAAAGTATAGTGTTTGGCCCATGCCCGGTATTGAAATGGTACATTGTTAATCCAAACACTGAAACACAAGGGATTACATGATATATCTAACGCTACATCTTCCGTGCACCTACCATCAACACGCATAGAGCATAGCACCAGATTGGGTCTTTGAAATGCACAGTCAGTTCTTGGAACGATCCAGGTATCACCCTTGGTATCATAACGCCGCTCTACTACACCACATGTATCAGAACCATCATATCTGATATTCATATAGACACGCTGTCGGGGATAGACTGGCCACATATTTTGAAGGTAACCCTGAACGCGGAGGAAATCGATCGAAGAGTTGACGGTTGCAACGGATGAGTCTGCCTCAGTGCACAACCGATGGGCCAGTCTGGCTGGGTTTGACGTGCGGGAAGACAGCTCGTAGGGCCGCAGACAGGCAAAACCAACCATGGTCCAATCTCTGTTGCAACCTGACAAGGGATAAGAGCCTGTCAGTGTACGAAATTGTCAGCTCCATCAGCTAATCTGATGAGTGTACACAATGCACATTTTTCATTAATGCACTTTCTGCCAGATGCATTGCTCCTCCATCGTGTTATACTGCCATTGGTCTAGCCAGTCATTGTCAAATCCGCTAGCGTGCCTCATGATATAACCTTTCCCTTCATCTTCATTCCAAGTCACAAAGCCGTCTCACCATTACAAGCTTCCAAACACAACAAACTATTGAAATGCCTCATAGAAGTTATGCCTTGTCGACAAACGGCGTCTAGGCGACATTGATTAACACCACATGTGTAAAACGGCTTTGAAATGCAGGTTACTAATATGTATGTGGGTGCAAATGAACAAAGGCTATGGAGACATTCACCACACATCTACCAATTGAAGGAAAAAAACAACTCGTAGGGAATTCTACTAGGAATCGGGATCTCTCCTAGAATAATCTCGAATTCTACCAGGAGAAATTCAGATTACACAAAAATGACATGGGCAAAGTTTAGCCCCCTCTCACTTGATCAGCGGCACGCTGGCGGCGTCACTGTGGTCGATCGAATTGACAAAGCACTCAACGAATTTCATCCGACAAAAAACGAATCTTCTTAATTAAGCTTTGTGTATTTTGTTGTCTTTATGGTCATACTTGTACGTTTTCAATTTATGATATTCCCATAATAAAGGGGGGCTTTAGTGGATATGCATATGGCTAGCAGAGTATCAGGTTAAAGTGACTTTTTGCAATACTTTGAAAGTCATTATGGTCACACTAAGTACCTCTGGCCTTGGCTTTGCAGATGTAGGTTCTGGTAGCCTCAGGATAGTTACAAGGAACGGTGAACCACTTTGTCTCTGTGTTGCTTGTTAGCATCAGAGCACAACTCTCTGAGTTCTGGCCCGCTGGCAACGGTGTCCTTCCTCTCCAATAAGTAAAACTAAAGCATTGAAAAAATTGCAATGTCATTCGCCCAAGGGTGTGTCATTAGGCCACCTGAATAGCTTTCGATATTTGAACTTTTTTATGACGAAGAAAACAGAATGACCTGAAGATAAATCCATCAAGGTCACATATAAGTTTACATGACAATGTGACCGTTGCTAAAAGGCCGGGCTATGGTCGCACGACAGTTACAACATATTGGGGAGTAGTTTCGTTATAGGTGCTATGCGCCAATGTTCTAACAAGCTAGTATCATCGCGACCGTTGGCATTTATATGGTGCCGTTACGTATACACTTACAATATTCTTTGACTTTGATCGCAGGAAGTCTCCATGGCTACATTAGAGGTTTGATAGCCAGAGACAGGCTACAACCATGTGTGGCCAAAATTCCATACCAATTAGATAATCATTGGTCCCTCTTGGCCCATGACCACCCTTTACTGCGGACTTATTCTCATACAATTACGATGTCATTCACGGAATGAGCGCCCTTTAATCTCAAGAATCGTAAACGCTTTACAGGTATGGGAGTGTTAAAACTATGACACTTGACAACGCGGCACTTACAGCACTTTACTGCCATCCACCCATGCATATTTCGCGTCATGGCCGGTCGTCATGAGACCTATAAAAGCCGTGATGGTGCTATCACCGTCTCCGGCCGCCGTCTCTCGCTTCAGAAGTTCCTTTACGTGTTCCATCTCTTCTGGGCTGGAAATACTGGCCAGGTCCGAACCAGCCTCCGTGCATCTAAAGTAAACGGGTATATCTATTTTCAATAAGATGGTCTCCTTCAGACATCAATATATGATTCGTGGCAGATGGCAACTGACAGAGAAGGATAACATACTTAAGCTTGCGATGAATTATAAAAGCCTTTCGAACATATGTCATGTCACAAGATGTGGTCCCTTATGACTTGGTCGGTTATTAGGTCGCTACATTGCCTACGCAATATCGAAGAAACAGCTGCCAAAATGTTTCAAAATTTCCAAGCACCGCGATAAGTTTGAAATACTGTCAACTTTTCATGTTTAGCATGATGGGCTTTGAACCGCCAACAACTTAGAATATGTGAAATTGTATAATAAGAAATAGACTGTTCTTCAAATCAAAGAATTAACCAAATCACTCGGTCTTCTTCATCTAGCTGATCCAAACGATGTGGACACTTTTACCCAGGTGTGACGTCGGGCGTTTGGATCAAATAGCTGAAGAAGACCGAGTGATTCGGTCCGAATTCGGGTGAGTTGATTTTTTAGTTGCAGAACAGTTGATTTTTCAGTATCAACTTAGATAAACATTTATGTTTACATATGAAATTGTAGACAATGTGATGTTGGTCACCTTTGTTGAGCTGTTTCCCAAGATAACGTTTCCTTGTTAATGACGACACGGTAACAGTTGCTCCGGTAGTACTGAAAGCCACTCTCACACAGCTCTTCTGAAAAAAGGAATCGATAAAAACAGTTTTTTCAACCATGTCTGATAGTCGCAGTTTACGCTAAGGTCACATTTGCATCGGTGCCCGTAGGGGGTGTAGCCCCGGCCGGGCCCCGAAGTCAAAAATCTGTCCCGGTGGACTGCCGGACACCGATTAGCTTACGGCGTCTATTTGTTACCAGGTCCCGGGCTAATTTTAACTCCGAGTTTAAAAAAATCAGCCTTAAAATAGCCCGGTAGCCCCAGGGTGCCCCACGGGTCCACTAAGGGGTCACGCCCGAACGTACAAAAAACCCGTATACTACCCGACAGGGCACCCTTCTCCAATTGTGACCGTAGTATTACTGGCTGAGCTTCAATAACACCGAATTCATTTTGCATTTACGAGGTACATCATATGGTTTCATAGGCCATCTGTTTCCGACTTTGCACTTATGTATTTGGACCTTAATGTTGTCATCAAGTTCCCTTTTTGAGCAGCTTAATTGAAGGAGGAGATTTGATGCCTGGGCTTATCATCACCTTCAAAGCGCACGATTGGCGGACTGTGCACCATTGGTAATAA
This sequence comes from Branchiostoma lanceolatum, assembly GCA_035149815.1. Taxonomy (NCBI): domain Eukaryota; kingdom Metazoa; phylum Chordata; class Leptocardii; order Amphioxiformes; family Branchiostomatidae; genus Branchiostoma; species Branchiostoma lanceolatum. The sequence continues at coordinate 3,991,728 of CM068879.1, read as the reverse complement.
AAACGATGATGGTGATTACTGTTACTGTTGAGGCAATAGGAAATATATAGATTCTTAAGTAAAAAGAAGTAAAACTAAAAAAAATATCAGCATACTTAAGCATGCCTAGAGTTCTAAATAAGATATATATAGTGTTTAGTATAGATTACTTGTTGATGCATCAAATCAGTAAACAATAACCCTACCCATTTCCACCGGCCCTGTGTTTGGAGTTACTGCTTTTGTAGTGGTGTAGAACGCAGTAAACGCAGCGTCCCTCTTTGTGCCTACTCTGTCCTTCACAAACTTTACCAACACTTCTGAACTTTTGGATTCCACTGAGAACAGTGGATAACTTTGCCGTATATCCAGAACTGTTCGAAAAGTGCCATCGTCTTCACGTTCTTGGATTAAGATGAAGTCCTCTCCTTTCTGGTCCGCTGTTAGACTGAGGTTCTGGAAAGTCAGCACGACCTTGTTTCCTGGTGGCGGTGATATTCTCCACTCACAGACTAACGGCTGTCTCTCCAGGTCGCTGCGGGGAGGTGGTTGAAAGTGCCCGCACGGTGCCTGTAGGTCCTGTTGCTGCTTACAGCTTGACTTTGGGATCTGGGTGCATTCTAAAAAAGCAAGAGAAAACTGCACTGCGCTGCTTTCAGTCAAGACTGAATCTAGTCGGAGGGCAAATAGTAGTGGACAAACTCAAGCCTACCGTACACACACACGCCATATCTTCTGAAGAGACACTGTAGCCGCATAGTTCCAACAACGACTAGTTTCGCCTTGTGTGTGAAGTTCTAAACGGGAACTATGCAACTACAGCGTCTTTTATGAAGATATGGTGTAATAGCGTATGGTTGGCTTGAGGTTGTCCACTACTATTTGACTAAATCTATTCGGCAATTACATATCAAGCCATCAAACTTTACAGAATGTTATTTTCATGGTATACTTTAGTAGCATTCATTCATCTTACCCGTTGTCCTGAAAAAGAAATAGAATCCGCTCCTGGACCAGGTGCAGTAGGACCTGTAGACCACCTCTATCGCGTGACTAGACGACCTGATCGCCCTCCAGTCCTCCACTGTTTCTCGGCAATATGAGTAAATCAACACCGGCGAATTCCCTTGTAAATCGTAGATCTAGCAGAAAAAAAGCCATAATCACATTTTATAGGAGCAAAAATACATTTCCGCGTACTATTGTTAAAAGGAACTGCACACCATTCGGACCTCTATAGCCTCTAGTCATGACACCACAGGTGCATGCAGAATTGATGTTAACAATACTCGTTTCCTCTACAGTTGTAATTTGAAAACTTCAATTATGTCTAAAAGCCATTGTGACTGAATGTGCCACATTACAAAGAGACTCTAGTTTTAAGGTCGCAATCTTTGACAAGGGAAAGAGCCATTAAGATCGTAAACAGGCGACCTACGAATCAGTACTTCATGTGAAATTGCTGTTTCTAAATTGAATGAGTTGCTCTCGATCCGAAAAGCTTGTCGGATTTTCCTGCATTACCTCGACATTTCTAAGCGCCACACTGTCGAGCAGTTCTGTAGACATGGTCCCCGTCTGCATACTAATGACAGTTAAGGTATATTTCACTGGACTGCGGCACGTTGGCGGTGTTGCTACGTCCTAAATTGGAGTTGTGTGACCCTCGACTTTATAATGGGAATATCATACAAAACGTAAGTACAAGTATGAGTAGAAAGACAGCAAAATACAACGCTACATGTACGTGCCACAGCTTCAGTGAGATACCCGCTTAACACTTTTTAGATTCATAGAAATAGTATCAAATTTGCACATAAGACATCTCTCTACCTGTAAGTCCTCGTCGCAACCATCCTTCATTCCTTTGCACATGAATCTGATGCCATCGTACCTTGAGAGTGGGGGTAGGAGAAGCTCTATGTATTTGTTCTCTGTCCTTTCAATTCGTATTCGATAGTCGTAGTTGGCGTAGTCATGGTCTGGGAGGTGCTTAAATATGCCGCACGGTTCTTGGGTGGTTGTGGTTCCATTCTTTGTGAGGTAGTGTGATAGATCCTGACAGGCTAAGCGAAAAACAACACATGTTATAGAACCCTGCAATGTGTCAGCAAATTGACTTTTACTGAATGATCTGGTTTGGAATGGTAATGAATGCAGGCACTTGATTGTGCACCCAAGTTAATCAAGCAATGCACATATGAATAGTTTCGTCAGGTTGCACAACCAAATGTTTTTCACACCGACGTTTCGGCGACAGTTGGTCACCTTCCTCAGGGCAATGCTTATATTACCGCCGGTGCACTTGAACTGCAGTTATAGGTGTCTCATTGGGATCGCATTGTAAGCACCAGATTAAATATCTATGTATATGATGTGAATACTTCAGAATTACGTCTGGGACCTCATCTGTTGGCAGCACTTCATTAAATCAGGACCCCTATCGCTCCACGTTAGCTCGCTCGCGTAGGGGCCCTGATCTTCAGCGCCGGTATACATGGTTCTGGCGACGTCACCACCAAAACAGCTTCAGTCAATCAAAGGGTTTGCTAAATCTCATCTGAAGCAAAAGCGAAAAGGACACTGGGAAGCTATCAACCAATCAGGTTACGTCTCACATCGTTACTTTAGGTTCAGAACAAATTGACCGCCAAATAAGGATAGCTCATTAATTATTCATGAGCAACTGTCAGTAACGGCGCCAGAACCATGTCTACCTGCGCTGAAGATCAAGGCCCCTACGCGAGCGAGCTAACGTGGAGCGATAGGGGTCCTTTTTTGATGAGGGTGGTTGGCAGCGACTCCTTTATCTACAGTGCAAAGTGAACCGATCTGATTTCCCTGAGGAAGGCGATAAACGGTCACCAAAACGTCGGTGTCAATAAAACACTTGGACATGTGTACAAATAATTTTTCTATCCAAGGAATGCACCTATTGGACTGTAGTGCACTTCAGGGGTCCACTGCTCTCCTTGCAGGCTTGCTGAGTCTGTCCACAGTATGATCAAAAGCTCGTTTCCAGACGTAAGAGTTGGGAGTGGAAGAGACATTTCGGGCCCAGGCAGCGAAGATCCCAGCCTCCTCCCCCTCTTCCCATCATACAGGGCAACTCGAGCGTTGATGCCGTTTATTTCTTTTCCGGGCGAGACAGTTGGACTTTTGAAGTAGTCCATGCTGGCCAGCAGTTGCTGATCACTCGCAGCCTTTATCGCCACCTTGCAATGCAGGCGTGCATCTTTGGGAACAATAATAGGCAGCCGTAACGTTATAAAGGCGATTTCATGAATTCAGAGCGTGCAATTCAGTCAGAATGCCAAGGCTTAGCATTACATGGCACGATCAAAGCAGTCACCATTGAAAATGGATTTCACACGATAAAACAGGTAAGGTGAAGGGCATCCACAAGTACCAACGATAGCTAGGATGCTTTCCTTATTCCACGATAAGGGGGGGAGGCATTTCTGGCGAGTGTTCGTAGAATCAGGAAACGATCAGTAAACTGGAGCTGTTGCCCACGTACTTACCGTCTCGTCCCTGAAGCACATTCCTGCCAAATACCAGAGAACCAATGTCCGGATTTTTAGAGTCGGGAAAGCACAGTGGAAGTTCATCGGCAATATCTGAAATAATAGCAAATGGAACTGTTTCCTCATATATTCTTTTTAATGATGTTTAGAAACCCAATTTTGTTTCAGAAAACTCTCTGTCAGCAAATTGTATATCTATATTTGTCTATATTTTGTATATATATATATATATATATATATATATATATACTGTGTTTTTATATGTGTTAAGTCTATGTAATATCAATTGTAAATATCAACGCCATTCAGGCTACCATTGGTGTGTCTGTAAGTTTGGTATTTCAATAAAGAATTGAGAATTGACTATAATTGAAGTGTTCGTAATGGCTTCGCTACCTTCAATGAAGCACTGCACGAAAACACCACCGTCTCTGTTCCGCAGATGGAGTGAAAGTAAAAACTGATGACCTTTAGGACTAAATGAACCAGAGACTTCGTTTCGGAAGTTGTCAACTAAGGCTGGCGTTGTATCGATGTTGTCACCTTCGTATATCTGGAATCGAATTAACATTGTCAGTTTATCCCAAGAGAGCCGCACATGCTGCGTAAATGCACTGGATAAAGATGCATCTACGACCTTCAGCGTAAAACAGCCGGCTTCATAGGCACGCGTCGCGGAAGCACCTGCTTACACACTGAACGACCTGTCACACCTAACCTTTGTAACGTTACATCTAGATGAAAACGTAGTTCAAAGCTTGAGCTATCTAATGAGAATTCTCCTACAGAGCTTGGTGGCAACGAGTTCCACTCTACGATGGTTCTAGGGAAAAACAAATTTCTGAACACTTCCATCCTAGGTTGATAACTCTGGTACTTAAAGCTTGACTATTTCTTGTTCTTTTCTGAGCTAGTGGTATAGATTGAATAAATGATTCGTAAACGTTGGTTATGTATGACATTCACCAACCTGTAAGTAGCTTTCGTCAACTGCGCCCCAGGGGTTCCATAGTACCCACATCCGCTCCCTTAGCTCGCTCTGCAGGGTGAACTGCTCTGGTGTGGAGTTCATCTTGTCCCCCGTGATGTTCATCGAGCCCGGGCACGGGAACGTCTTCTGACCCATGTCAACAATGGCTTGGTGGGCTTCGTGCCCTACTTCTGTGTTATAATTACATTATGTAACTATTAGAGAATGATACTTGAAAAATTATGCCAATAAGGTCGAGGATCATTCTGAGTATGCATGATCAGGGTCAAAATCCATTGACTTGTTAACAGTTCTCAATTTGCATAACAATTTCCAGACGTACTTTCCTCATGTCCAATGGGCCTCAGTCACCCTTGACATATTACCCACAATACATCTCACTGCGCATGCGTGCTTTGAATCGTGAACTACCATTAAGCATCATTAAAGAAAGTCAAATGAAGAATAGGGTTAACCTATTGCAGTAATGATGAACAATCAAGAAGAACGGAAGCATACCTTCAGAAATGTACGATGCGTAGAAACCCACTGCAGCAATGGATGCATCAGATGTGAACTTCAGGTAAAGGTGGTTTCGGCTGGAGAGAATTTTGAAAGAATCATACCTTCCGCAGAACGTCCCTAGCTTGGGAGCTTTTTCATTGACACCATCGTGGATAGATAGCTGGTCATACTCGCAAGTTACACCTGTAGTCAAAACAATATTCCCATCTTTCATATGACTGTTACAAACCAACCATCCACTAAGTACAATGTTTCAATGGCGTGCAATATGTTATTGCCTTACACATACATACATACATACATACATACGTGGCTATCCTCCGAGAAGCGAAGACATTCAGGTTAAGCATCTTTCCTACGGACACAACGTCAACGGGGCATGTAAGGAGATTCGAACCCAGGACCTCTGGGCCAATCGCCCTACCATTGCGCCACGCATTGCCATTTCAGTCTCGTCTTTGATGCAATAAAACATCACAATCATTCATCTTTTTTACCAAGAAACAAATTCTAACACAATGATCCAGGGTACGTTTATACATTCATTGCGAAATAACTTTAAGCAAACACAACAGCACATGCATCTTCCACTTTTCAATTAACCTCCCCTCAATGATTAAGGTTTAAACAAAGTTCAGCTTTTAGTGGTATTGCCTGGAGAACATGCGTCCTTTTCAGCAATATTGGATTAGTGAGGTATAATAGCGGAGTGCAGTGTAATTCCTCAACGACTCGTTAAATGAATATCCCTCCGATGGTCTTGGTTAACACAGCCTTAGTGTTATAGATTTCTGTAACAAAGTCCGTTTTTTACGGTTACGGCATCGGAAAGTGCGTATGTTGGAGCGAACTGAACTCGTAGGAAGTATGCTACACGCAAGATAAGGATCCTGGGAAGATTTTAATTTGTTTGGAAACAGAGCTAGACTCCGTTCTTGAAATTGCTGCTCAAAGGAACATTTAGAGCTTTGTTGCTTTACCACGCATCATGCTGCTGTGCGTGTTCTAAAACATCCACCGTTTATCTTTATGTATCGATGTCACAAAGAGTTCTTGGTTTCTATCGGCAATTCGTCAAACGTACTTCCAATGCTACCGGTTTCATTCAACCTCAGTTGCAATGAATGGAGACAGAGTTATATTTTCACTTTCAGAAATGAGTTCATTATAGGGTCACAATATGCCTGGGATTGATGGATAAAACTTGTATGAATATTGAAAAAATTCCATGCTGTATAATTCAATGCAGGTTGATTTATGGGTGCCCCGCCCACTCAAATTATACCCCGGTCTACTCATTAGAAATTGGAGAATGTAATATTTTGCATCAACTTTGACGAATATGATAAAAGGCTGCAACCAGTCATTCGAGTGCGGTATTTGGTAAGCAGCACTAGCAGGCGGTTTACCTTGCGTGTGACTGCTGTTTGGCTATAAAAAAGTTGGTAACTTTGGGATATATATATACTTGTAATTTAAAATTTCTTTTAGGACATTATTGATTTTGATTTGACCACTTGACAAAGTATCAATTGACCTTATGATTGCCATTTATGGCGTCCTAGAACTTACAAAGGTCAATCCATGTCTTGCTAGCACTCTAACGTACTAGTAGATAAAATCATACTACTAGTTATGCTCCGGTCTCATTTGCACCGGGGCCACTAAGGGGTGCAGCCCCTACCGGGCTCCAAAGCCACAAATTTGCTCCAGTTGATTGCCGGGTACTGGGGGGGGGGGGGGTTCCTTTCAGTGTTCTCATCATTAGCTTACGGCGTCTATTTGTTACCGGGTCCCGCGTTGATTTTAACTCCGAGTTGGAAAAATCCGAGGCCCGGCCGTGCCCAATAATAGCCGCAGGGTGTCCCACGGGGCTACTTAGTGGTCACGCCCGGAAGTGAAAAAACCCCGTTAACTACCCTGCGGAGCCCCTTTTTCCAATCGTGACCGTAAAATTATTTAAAAAACTTACAGAAGTATGAATTCTTTTAGCAGACTTTTGGTTTGTGTTGTACCTGATTCTTCCAGCTCAAAGCGGTCGAAGACAAGCACGATGCGGTTTCTTGGCCTGACGTGGACGTGCCACTCACACACTGTATCGTTCTTATATGGAGCAAGTGGAAAACCTGCGGTTTGGATGTGACCACAGTCCGACAGCAGATTCCTGAAGCTGTCGCAGCCTGAGTCTCCGAATCCCTCTTCCAGACACAGCCCTGAGAAAAGAAAAGAGGCATGGTAGGACAATTGTTAGGTCTATCTATAGTTAAATCGAGTTAGTAGCCTCCAATATAAGTAAGTACACATACAATGATTGGAGGAGATTTAAGCTGAAACCAGATAAAGTAGATCACATCTGGGCCATCGCAACTTGAAAGCAATACCTATCAATTGATGAGTGGTTCACCATTGTGTTTTTCAATGATGTCTTCACATAAATCTATTCACCATAAAAGCCATTCATTATATTGCAGTCCTGTGGTCTTCTCAATTCTGTGTTGATTCAGCAGAATTCCCTTAGCTAAGTTTTGACCATACCAGATATTGAATCCATTAATCAACGTTTTGACAGATTCAGGCCAACGAATATCAATATGTTCCACCACCTTCATTGATGACATCAACGTGATTCAGAATCTACCAAATAGAATTGGTGATTTATACCTTGATACCTTCAAGTTAACTCGACATGGCATTATTAATCACCTTATACAGAGCTTCACGACAGAATGAGTTGCTCGGTCGTCTGGTGAGTTACAGAGGTTTCAATTTTCTGACATTAGTTACAGACTTGGTGGTGATTTGTTCCACATATTGTACAGGTCACCGCAATCGTTCTAACAAGCGTCTCAAGGGGCCAACAGCTCCTAAGATGAATACGTACTTCGAAAAAGTTTATGACCCTTACTGGTCGATACACTGCTGCTTGTACTAGTGAAATTCTGGCACTGAAGTCTGAACTACGCTTGATATGCGGAAAGCAAATGATCTTCATCTAAGTACTTCTTGACTTGCTATCTGTATCGTGATCCCGGTAAGCTTGTATGCAGTTATGCTTCTTCAACACAATTTCATGTGATTTCCCCCTAAGAAATAACAATTTCACGGACTAGTTGCAGACGTATGAAATTCAGTCGGCGGAACAGCTAGCCACCCGGGAACTCTGCGTGCATGATGGATATGCAGTCGGGCTCAGACAAAGACAAATAACATCGTCCCATTTGCTGTATTTGAAGGTAATTTATAGGCAACATGCTGATCTTTCCCTTGCTAGCTGCACCGTCGTGGCGGCGTGATTCTCTTTGTCTAAATGGAAAGTGCAGAGGCGTGCAAATGAGAGATGTCAGAGAGTGTTAATGGAATACAATGAAAATTATGATTAACAGCTACAGGACAGACCGACAATATCAAAACAGTGCTGCTGCTTTTTCCTCGGTGTCGGCATGCCAAACTAAATTAATCAACCTCGTACCTGATCATACCTGATTTTGTTGATTCATGAGACCGCGGACGATGAACGTGTGCATATACTGGCAGATACATTCACTGAATAAACAATTGGGCTAACTTTAATCTGCCGATGTCTTGGACACGGTAGAAACCGATTTATTTTGTGTGTGTTTAAAATCACCAATAACTTGAATCTTCATGGAGAGTGTTTATTTGCGATTAGAGACTACTTAGTTCACTGAGTCTATTCATGATATTCTCACCAAGATGACTCTGAATAATCTTTAGACCATACCCATACCAGTGTGCCTATAGCTAGCGCCATGTGCTTACATATACATTTATCTATAACATTGTTGTATTATTACAGCCAGTAGGTACCTATCTGAGTAATGCGGCTGTTGTTATGTGCCCTAGGCACCTCCTCGAACACGGGACCCCCATTTTGCGTCCCTTCTAAAAGACGGTGCAGCTCCAACAAGAATACCCTTCCCCGGATTCGATCCGGGTTCTCCCAGTTACTAACTCATTGGAACCAGGAGCTCAACTGTGAAGCGCCAATTGAGCTACAGGAACACCCCTTTATGACCGTCATTCCGTAATTTCAATACTCTGATTCAGTCCTAGCATGCACGCACTTCCTTTACTGTCTTCGAATTCAATTGAACACAGCAAAGAAGAAAAGTTTCCATCTTAACGCTATCACACCCTTCATGAGTTCTACATCTGCAAAGCCGTTGACAAAGCTTCACCGAAAATTTACATTTGCAATCTCTCAGACAGGGCCATTAGAGATAAAATACCGGAGTCTGTGATCCCCTAAATGCACATCCTGTTACGCCTTTTCCGCGGAAGCCTCAGCCATTTGGCGACGAAAAGCAGCGTTGATACCCGTATGTTGACAGGATGAAGACATGAGTCCGTTCTACATACAGAATCTCAATGTCACCTTGGGGTGTCTACACTAGCAGTCTTTTGTGAATGTGAAGCTAGCGAACAGACCATCCGGAAAGATTGTAAGGAATTTGTTTAAGATTTCAGATAAAGGAAGACGGAAATCTGTACCCATTTGAGCATATGATCAGATTTATCAGATCATGGGTTACCTTTTGTTGATGCCTTCTTCGCTTGTCTTCCTGATTTTAATTACAGACATGCACACAAGAGGCTCACTTAGATTTCCCAGTAGAGCTTCAGATGGGAAGGAACGCTGTGAAACAAATGGTCGATTATTTCTCTGAGCGTTATGAAGCTATCCCGGAAAAGTGCTGAACGTCTTGTGTTGGCTATTCAATTTGCCATTCTGTCTGTTCAGTGAAAAGGAATGTGACATTTATGATTGATTAATAAACACATTATACGTGTGCCGCGGGGATTCGGCGGATCCTAACAGTTGCTTACACGTTTGTAATGGCAGCAGGCAGATTCGAACAATTACCAATACGAATACTACCTAAACGGAATTATGGTATTAGTGGAGCCGTATCATACTTTAAAGGTCATGGTAAGACGTTTTGGACTACTTTGCTTTCATATCGTCATCCCGGCAACTGGAACGAAAAAGGCTATTTCACAGACGGAGGAAGCTATCAGTCGGGCCACGCATGCATACCCTCCTGACTGCTAAAGATGTCTGCAGTCTGGGGCGTAGTGTCCGGTTAAGCCGTCATTCTCTCCCCCCATTTTCTAGCCCATATTCCGCACAGAATCATTCATGTGTTCAGAGGACAATAACCTTCCTCACATTTCTGGCTCCTAATAGCTCCTATTGCTTTCAACCCGTTACATCGTATGCTTTTTAAAGGGGGCAACGGTACTTCCATTTTCCCTACAGCACTATTGCATCAGCCCATAACAATTCGCGAACTTTAGGAACGTAACGTTAAGGGCTATATTAATCATACCACCAAGCAATTCGATACGTCTTCGTTGTGCCAGATTTCTTTTAAGTAAAGGGGAATGGATGGAGAGCCCTCAAGCCAACCGACACGAGTGTACTGCAATCATCCTTCATTGGCGAAACTGCAGCCGCATAGTTTCCGGTTGGAAACTTTACTGAGGCTGCAAAACCAACAAGCTGGGCTGTGATTATGGCTAATAGCTTGTTTCAATTGGTAGCTGGAATCAGACTTTATTTTCTCAATCAATAAATCAATCAAGCATTTAATCAAATAGTTTGTTGTTAAACAAAGGACCAGCAGCTTTGGGCTGAATCATGCCTTGTTGTACAGAGCACCAAGACATTGAAACAATTTTTAATTCAATTTTCATTTCAATTCAAAATAATTAGGATAGAAATAGAAAATACACAGGAGATTTAGCAAATTATTCTTACATAATAGAGCAATAACATGTTTTGGGGTTCACGTACCAGGATGAAACCATTGTCTTTAACGTAGAACATTACGTAAAACAAGGAAGAAGATGAAGAAAGACTGAATGCAGCTGAAGGACATTTCAACGACTGCAGATGCAGAGACCAGTAGATGATGATTACATAAACGTTTTAACAAGAGTTCTTGTAGATATTTAAACTGAACTAGGATTATTTGACCTTCCTGTGATATTGTATACCGTCTCTAACGTAGAGGTGCATTTTATTAATGTACCTCGCCATGAATTTCAATCCATACATCTTCGTCCGCAAATGTACTGCTTTAGGCTAAGTGTGGGGACCTACAAGTAATCACCATAATTCAATCGACAAATGCACAAAGGGAAGAGTGGTTGCTCGGCTTTCAAGTCTGCGGCATGGCCTAACCCCGTATTGTACCGTTAATGGTCGAGTTTTACAGCAGGTAATCCAATCTTTCAATCAACAACCTTATGGACTTCAGGTCACTTCCCGGAACAGCTGTGTCCGGGAAAGCGTTCATGTAGCATATGCGCCAGCCCCTGCCTGTAGAAGCTTGAACTGATTTGTCGATAATTAGTGATTGCATGGTCAATGCGAAGATTTTCGCAATTCGAACTTTGGTTTTATGCAAAACGTATTAGAGAAAATCTAAGACTGAGGGCATTGGGATATGTAATGATTGAAAGAAATGGAATACCGACAAATATATCGATACAATGTACTATAATTCAATGAGAAGGGTAGTCTTCTCCATAGTACTGCACTGGATCCAGAATGCCAAACCGCCGTAGGACTTATAGGTTCTGACAATAGTGATTTCTCACGAACTCAGATGGTCAGCTGATAAACACTAAGATGTAATGCCACTTTGTTACAATTGAAACTAAAGGAATGGGATCACATTACTCTCCTTATCTGCCTGCCTCGAAGCAAACATCCATCCACAGCCGAGGGTTCAGGGGTGCATTAATGGTTTTGTCTATGAAATACCGCGTAGACTGTCGGTATCTAGACCGTGGTCAGACGAACGGACAGCGCCAGACAAACGATCTCGGCTCATACCTGGCTTAACAACAGAGTGGGAAACGCCAAATCTATATACAACGGTAGGATTAACTTTTGATCCAAGATTGCCCTGAGAACCGTTTCAAGCTGCCAGTTGCTGCATTAGACCACAAAGAGGAAGGCATTTAATAAAGCAACTTTAAGAAACTGTTGAAAGCACCTTGACGCCTTTGTTCAACACTTAGCTTAACAACAGTAGAAATGGCAAAATTCCTATACAACAGTGGGGTTAAATTTTGATCCACAATTGCCCTGAGAACCTTTTCAAGGTGCCCGTGGCTGCATCAGATCACAAAGAGGTCGACAATTCATAATCAACTTTAAAAAACTGTCGAAAGTACCTTGACGCCCTTAGTTAAAAACTTGGCTTAACAACAGTAGAAATTGCAAAGTCCATATACAGTGATTAGTTTCTGATCGACGATTTTCCCGAGATACCTTTCAAGGTGCCCGTTGCTGCATCAGATCACAAAGAGGTCGACAATTCATAAATCAAATTAAAAAAAAAAACTTTTGAAAGCACCTTGACGCCCTTTGTTAAAAACTTGGCGTAACAACAGTAGAAATTGTAAAATCCATATACAGTGATTAGTTCCTGATGAACGATTCCCCGAGATACCTTTCAAGGTGCCCGTTGCTGCATCAGACCACGTAGAGGTCAACAATTAAAGCAATATTAGTTGAATTGAAAGCAACTTGACGCCTTTGTTGAAAAGAGAGCACAGTTGTGTAACTGTTCATGCCTTCAGGCATAATGAAGCTGCCATTAGGGACTCATTAAATATCTGTAACGCATACGTGTATGTGACGGTTTGATCGTAAGAGAACGGTCTTCATTGATCTGAGAGAAGAACTTTTTGCAACTTCATCACATGACATTCATTGTTCGAAGGTAAAGCGGTATTGCATCTCATATAGTGACTCCTCAGTGTATCCATCAAAGCATCTTAGCTTTCAGGAGCTTCAGATATACCAGGTCTAATGAATGAATGGATGGGTGAATAGTTGGCTTATTTCGTTTCATTCGACTGCGCCATATCTTTTAGCAGTCAAACGGTTATATTACGTTTGGGTGCATATGTTATACATAGAAACAATCTGTTTGAGAATCTTGCCACATTTCAACATGATAAAGATTTAACAACTCACGGAGTATCACTGAGATACCCATCACATCACAATGCAAACAATGCAAATATACTGAAACTTCACTCGACTTTGTCCGATGGTATTACTCATACATAGACCATGTGTCATCCTTCACAACCGTATTGTGCTTATCAATCATGTGAATCCTTCTTGAATACTTGTCTATACCAAATGTCGGCTTTATGCCTTTTTCATAGCAGGGCACATGAACCCAATACAGCTGTTTCATGCCAGACACCACGAATTGTGACGCATGTATAAACCGATGGCATGCCAATAATGTTTCATTCGTCTGTACTTCGATAAAGTGGTCCCAGAGAGAAAGAATATTTATTGGTGACATGAAACGGGCGGACAGCAATTTCCCACAAACATGGCTGGTTGAGGTCCTTATGAAGGCACCATCTGTTAGCTTGTCGGAAACATTTTGTTACTTGCTTCGTTTCACGGTGCTTTGCAGTCAATTTCTAATAGACTGTGGATGCTAATAAAAGAGAATAAATCGGTAATAAAGCTTGCATGGTTGTTTGTAAACTGCTTTGCATCAACATATACCATAGGGCAATAACGTTGAACAAGAAAACCTTATTTGTATGATTGACCATGGCATGTGATAATTGTATGTGTGGCAGTGTGAAGCCCACGGCATTTGCTGCACTTTGGTAACCGCGGCGAAGCTTTATGGAGAGTGGTGGACCTTCCGTCCCCGACACAGATCAGTATCGATTTATTCATGAGAGCCGGTTAACGTCCACACTCCTAGATAGAATATTTGAATCGGGTGAACGACCGTATGTTTCATCACGTCTCTTTTCTCTGTTTCAAATTTCATTTTTATAGACGGACTGAAAAATCGAGATTGTGGTTTGCCGCAAGTTCTAGGAAGCATGCCGATCAAAAATTGATATTGCTCCTACCAGTTTGAACACTTGTCGTTATTTTGGTTGAAAAACCTTCTAATATAGATTTATAGGTGAGAAATGGGGGCATTGTCTTGTTCAGGTTACATGTTTAGCTTTTCATTTTCAGTATCTTTTCATTTTCAGTGGCGTTTTCGTCATCTGGAATCAATTTGGTTTTACTCATCCGTTATGAGTTTGAACTCCTGCCGTTATTTGTTTTCAAAATCCTTCAAATATAGCTAGATTTATAGATGAAACATGGGAGCATTGCCTGAACCTGATCAGCGAGGTTTAAGATCCTCCAAATATAAGTAGATAAGAGAAAAAATTGAAGTATTGTCTTGCTCTGGCTACCTAATTAGCGGGTAACTTATCATTCGCAGTGGCGTTTTCGTCATCTGGAATTCAATTTGGCTTTACCCATCCGTTATGACCTGCCATAAGCACGGGTGAAAGGTGCGGCTTCTCAATAATCCTCGCCAGCACATGAAGACCACGGAGTGACACGGAGGACATGTGAATGTGTCAATACCGCAAGACCGCTTGTCTTTAAGATGTCTTTTGCAAGGAAATAGGTAGCTTGATTGAAGGCAAAAGTAACCCCCAGGCTTTGCTGGTGAACAACATTCATTTTACTGATACAAACTTTCAATAAACTCAACTGCCGTTTTCAGCTCATATAACGGCTGTCTGTGAATGTCAACAGTGGAATATTTTGTGGAGACATTGATAGATATCACTTGATGGCTTTAGAGCATACCTATATCCGGTGTAAATAAAGCAATATGTGCCTTTTCAGAGTCGCCAAAATGGCTGATCGCTTTTGAAAGTTTGGAACATTAAGACGTTACGTAAGCAGTAACATAAGCTATTTTGACTACAAGTTGAATATCAGTCATTGGACCAGGAGGCGGAAGGGTATTACAATAAACTAAACCACTAAACCATGTAGATATTTGCTCTTTACCGCATGGAATCGTTTGAACAATTACCTATCACAGTGACTACGTTATGCCCGTCGGGGGCGAAGTCCCGGTGCTCGCACGAGTACCTCACGGCGTCTAGTTGTTACCGGGTCGCGCGTTGATTTTAAGGCCGGCTTAAAATGATCCGAGGTCCCGGCCGGGCCCAGAAATAGCCCGGCAGCCACAGGGTGTCCTACGGGGCCACCTAGGGGTCACGCCCGAAAGTGCAAAAAAAAAAACAAGCCCGTGAACTACCCGACGGCACCCATATTTTTTCCAATTGGGACATAAGCATAACTCGTATCTAGTAACATGGCATGATGATAACACCAGCATTCTGATACATTTGTGTTTTTTGTTAGATTTCTTACTTTAAGCAAAATAAAAGAATTGGTAGGGTATTGTTGCTGACGGGTGCAATAAGCTCATCATTTCTCATTTTGTGTTTGAATATTATCTCAAAGAGACACATTCCAGAACAGTTCCCATGGGAATTTGCACTACAGCTGCCGCTCGCGGGGTTTGTCTTCCCCGTGTTTTATCACATGTAAGTGTCTGTTTCTACTATAATAGTACATATCAATATCTTGAGGAAAACAGATGATGTGTCATGCACTAATGTTTTGCACATTTAAGTCTGCATTTCCGTTGCTCCTGTTACTTCAAAACAGCGAAAAAGTGACCAAACATATTTTCCAAAATGTTGGGATTTAGAGTATGACTTGTTTGCCTGAATATGTATGCTACCCTCCGTCAAATGTTCAGCTTTGCATTCAATCTATTTTCATAGTAAAGCTCCGGTAATCTAAAAAAGGTGAAAAATTACCCAACATATTTTCCAAATTGTTGGCCTTATTTCTCTTCACAACAAAGCGTTGGATTATAAAGCCTGAATTGTATGTTTACCTTTGAGAATCTAAGAATTATAAGCTTAGTAACGAACTTGTGGCAATTTTATCTTCATAGACCATGCAGCTTCAAGATATTCTATTCTTCCCATTTCCGCTTGCTTCTGTAATTTCAAATCGGTGAACTTGAGTGGCAGAAAGCATGTACGCCGGAGCGTGTCGAATTTGTGTTGGTGGATCGGAATGGAAGATTAGCTCACACGACAACCCGAAAGTACACGAGAGTGCTAGTGATAAAGAGCAAATTACTTTATGCTACATTGAGCACATACTGAGATCTATTGACCACGGGAAGACTTTGAACCAGATATTGAACTCACACTGAAAGGATATAGTTGCACCTTCTATTCTCCCATTATCGCCAGGAGACATTCATTATGATATGTAATCTTTATTTGTTTGCAAACTCATGCCCAAAGGCTATCTGCAAGGTAACACACAGATACGATGTTATAAAAAGGCGATGAATCTACCTCATATCTCTACAATGAATACATTGATGGTGGCTTGAATTCTTCCATGGAGGCAGTGGCTAATGAATATACCTTCACGTTATATACATCCAGGAACTGGTCATTGAGCAAAGTCTTCACATGCTTGAGTGATATGTATTACACCGATGGTATCTCCTGGCTCTAGTGTCGGTGCTAAAGCTAGTATTTAGTATGCAGGAGGATAACGTTGTCTATGGCGCGCTTGACGTACATTGAAAATAATAGGAGGCATTTCTTCTTCGGGAATCTGATTCAATCTGGCCGAGAGAGCACGTCATGGGTATTACTCCCGCTAATTACTCGTTAGTAAACAATATAAATCAAGCGTTTATGAATGTATTTTCGTATGTAGCAATGCACCCTCCTACATCTACTCCTACATCTACATCTATGAGCTACAAAGCAATACCCGACGTGGGGCACTGTGCCTGGGGGACGTGAGGGCCGTACCCCCGTATGACCGGTGGTGCAATCCCCCCCCCCCCCCAAAGGGATGCATGAGAACGAAAAATAAAGAAACAGTGAGGTGGTCATATATGTATATTGCTATACCGGATACTGGTGATTTCATCGCAGCTTGGTTTATGCTTTAAAATGTTCTATAGACGTTGACTTTAAGAGATTGTTTGGAAGTGCTCTCCCCTCAATAATTGTTTTAGGAAAATAACGATTCTCCGAGCAGAGGCTTCGATCGAGAGGAGTAGTTTTGTCCGGGACTTTTTACGTCCCTAGGAGAGGGACGTCAAAAATCCCGGACAAAACTACCCCTCTCGATCGAAGCCTCTGCTCGGAGAATAGGAAATAACTGCTTCTGTATGTTTCTGTCTTGCATGTTCATGTGTTGATCGAATCTCTGCTGATGCCATCTAGTGTCAGTGGTTTTGTACGAATGTTGCGACACTTGGCTCACTAGAAACAGAAACATAGCTAGTTACCTACAACAGAATAATCTGCATGACTAGTGGCCAGGAATCACATACTAGATTATCACGCTTATACCCCCATTCCAATAGGACGGCGCTCTCGCCGCGTGCTCTCTGCGACCTAAGATTTAGCAGAGCACTCGACGAATTTCATATATAAAAAAACGAATCTTTTTCGGTTTGTGTGTTTTTTGTATTTACAGTCATGCTTTTACATTTTGCATGATATTCCAAGTTTGAAACCAAGGGTTACAAAAATACGATTTAGGTTGTAGCGAGAGCGCAGCGCGATCGCCGTCTAGTGGAATGGGGCCTTACCCCCATTTAGGCTTTCTCTTCGCCACTCAGAGCCTCTTATCAAAGGATAGCTATAGGCAATAGCTTGGCTACCAACGAGTCGCTTCGAGGCCTTATTCCGATTCAACATTGATACGAAAGTTTGCTATGCAATTTGAGCGTAGTTCCTTCATCCTTTTTCGGAGATAGATAAGCATTTTACAACAGTTAGAAGACCTGTAGTGTTTGAATCATGGTAAACAAGTACGTACTGCTATCAGGGAGATCGGAATGTCTGACAATTACGCCTTCAAGAATGAATCCACTCGATATCACCGTTTGTTTGATAAAAATCGCACTTTCTGTGATATTTTTCGTGATGTTTGGGTGAAAATTTGCTAATTTAATACTAAGTGATTGGGCCATTTTTTTAATAATTAGAATAAATGATACAAGATTTATGGAATGTATTTCTGTACGTCCCGAAGCTCATAAAATGCAAAGTAAATACCAGAAACGCTTCGTTGATATCTAAGACCCATATGCTAGAAACCATCTTTGTGCCACCTTAATTTAGCACAAAACCAAACTGCATGGCAAGGGCCTCATAAATTTCCGTCCATGTCGTCTGGCGAAATGCATGGGAAGCAATGGACCGAACATGAAATATGAGCCGTCAAGTATGAAATATTTCCGGCAATCCACAATAAAGTATATCTGTCACTACATCTAGCCACACGTGAGGGGGAAAAGAAATCGCAAAAGCCGTTAGCATGGCTTTCTTTTACAGCTACGTTCTAAACAAGACGACATATGAGAGATATGGAGACATATATACGTACTTCTTGGTGCCATCTTTATCATTACCCAGGCAAAAAGGTTGGACTAATAGGCAATTACGTTGCTAAAGTTCAAAGTCTCACGCACGGACGCAACATGGTTTCCCCTGACATGCGAGTGACAGTTCCGAACTCTCAGAGATACCGAGCAGTATTGTTACCGGTGACGGAATGACACAACGTGACCTTCTCTGGCCAGAACGGTCGGGAAGATATGATGCCGGAGGAAGAAATAATTAGAAAGAAATAGAATCCAACCCACTTGAGGTATAGATCAATCCTGGAATCGTAATTATCTACCCCAGATGAGCAGTAATAGATACTGGTAGGTATCACATGTCCAATTCCTCACTAGAAACCATTCATTTGTGGTTAACTCTACTCCAACGTATTGACAATGGCCAAAAAATGGCAGGGTCTAGCCAAGGCGATTCGTGATTAGTATGCCAAATGAGGTGTCATTGATTACAGAGATACTACAAATATTTCACAGATGAGGAGCAAGAAAAATACATGGTGCCTTTTAAGTCCCATACGCAGTTCCTCACGTCTTCATTTTAAAAACATTATTCAACTTAACTGCACAACAACGAGGAACACTTGCGGAATATCTATCGTTTTCTTGTCAACTTATGAGTTATTCACGCTATTCACCTTGGTCGGTACCAGAGTTTGCACTTGTCTTATAAAACATGTGCTTCAACTTTGTATTAGAAATATGGGATGCAAAGTAAGAAAAAATTCAATAACAGGAATAAGGTATAGCGTACGTCTAAAATGTTGCTGCATATACGTGATGCTCCAGTGATGAGTCCATTTTTGTAATGTTCAAAGTCAAACATTGTAGGCTAACCTGAAACAAGTGGTTCGGCGGTGAAGAAGAGGAGGAGGAGGGAAACGGCGAGGTGCCCCATGCCGCCACAGTAGAACACGTCTAAGGGTCTGACATCCATCTCTCTGAGACTCGTTACAACGCCCGTAATGTGTGCTGGGACGAGGAAACCCAGCGCAGAGTGGTCGTTCTGTCAGCCGATAATTTCCTCAGCTCGTAGGCTGGTCTTTACTGCTGGCGTGGGAGATAACCTCTTCTGTCGTGATGTGAAGAGAGACTAGACTGCTCTTGTCTCACCTGCATAACAACCGGGACTGGCACCAATCTTAGCGGTTGGACAAATACTAGTTAAGCCCAGTAGGACATGAATATCCAATGATGCTACCACGAGAGCGTTGATTGGCGGTTCGAGTCTTCATGACACCACGCTCAAATACGTGGGTATAATCCATTCAGCATTGCCTATGCCCGACAACCTGGCCGGGTAGAGACAAATTTAACGTGGCTTGCGCAAAGGGGAAATGAAATTGTCAACAACATTTACAGATTAATCAATCATTCTGAACGGGTGGAAGCCCAGGAGGCTATACGGAAAATAGAGTTGCGTAAAAGCTTTGGAGAATCTATTCATTGCTGGCGGTTTGGGATTTGACAACATTTTTACAGTAATGTGAATGTCCATCATTTCAGTCCTCAATATGCAATCACAGTAGATAAATATTCTAGAGAGCTCGAGATAGTTCGGATTCGTCCTTGCTAGGTATATTCAACCATTTCTGTAAACTATATATAATATACATTTAAGTCATATATGAGTATCCACGATGATGGATTTCCTTTTAAACATCATCCTTAATGCAGAAAAACATTCATTCGAATTCTATTCCAACAAGTTAGCCACTACACCAGATACCGTTTGAAAAAGTAATACGGTCCTCTTACCGATCGTTGAAGAGTCACACAGGACATAAATTACCGGCAACCCGAAGACAATAGGATAGGCTTGTTTAATTGATACTGCCAGTTGGTCTATGGTTCGATACGGTAAGTCGATAAGGAATAAGCCTATCGGTCGTTTTGCTATGAGCATACCATGTGTCATAGATAGTAATCTCTACAACGGCTGTGAGGCAATGGACATGGTAGAAGCTTATGGATAAACAGGACATGTCTCTAGGGTGGTAACAAGTGTGTAAGGACAGATCATATATGTTAAACCGATGTGGTGATCTTTGGTTCAAGAGCCAGCTTATGCTGGAAGCTTCTTAACACGAGGCTGTACACAGTGTGAGTCAAAAACGTGCAATGTAAGGTCTGGAATAATAAAGGGATCGTAGGATTGACATTCAAAATAAAGTTGTGTGGAGAAAGGCCAAGCACGGAGGCCAAAGGTGATATTCACGGGGTTGGGAAAGGCCTGGGACTGAGTTACTGATGCTACACTGAATGTAGGATGTGTTCCAACGGGCAATGATGCTTCCTTTATTGTGACTCTAACATTTGGCGCTCATTTCTATACTTCCTTTAATGCAATTCAATTCCGATGTTTTTTACAGATATTCTTGTGAGCACATTTCGCCTAGAGCACTGGAAACTAATCAACGTTAAGGTACCGGTAGGGGAGCAATATACAATATAATCAACAACACAAAATTGCACATATTATCGTAAACCCCCATGAACATTACGCTGGAAGGGTAGTATATTCAGAGTCACTAAGAGTAAGATAGTCTAACGCTTTTTCTCAGTGCGGTCCCAAAGGTACTTGTGACAAACAACCAGGATGTCGTCCCGTGTGTCTCAGCTCTATGATGAAAGCTACAGGTCATGTGAAGATGATGTGATATTTTGATGACGAAGCAGAAACCTTGCAGCCTTTACCGAAAGCATCATGAGAAGGGCAAGCAGATCGTGAATGTGAATGTATGCCGTGTGAAATTGAATCCGTCCCATGGTTCAAAGTAAATGATGAGCACAGCGGGTGTTGGAGCTGTTGCATTACATCGCATTGATGGCTGTCGTCGAAGAACAGAATATGCTTCAATATCTCTGAATGGGGGACGCCAATTTAAGAGTCATTGCACGAGAAAACCAGGCAAAACCAGGCAGAGGTGGGAAGATGGGGGTCGGCCAAATCGGCTCATACTTTGTATGTGTGATAGGTATGTGGAACTATGAACCGCCATATAATTAAAACCCTCCAGCTATTTTTCGTTTTGGCGTTCTGGGACCCCCCTCCGAGACCCTCAAAAATCCAACAATTTATGGCTGAAAATTACTGAAATTGCAATGGCTACCCTGACAATTCTGATTAAGATACGATTATGAATTTTATATTTCTATATAGCATGGGTTCCCTAGTTTCACCTACCAAAAGTTGAAGGTGAAGCATTGAAATTAAGAGGGTGTACTAGGGGGTTGCCAGAACCAATGAAAACGGAATTTCCATCTCTTCGAATTTTAGTCATTTTTAAGGGGCATTATCTGCCCTGGGCAGTGGCTTTGGAGAATGGTTTTACTGTTGCCGGAGAGAGGAACATCTACTGATGCAAAAACAAGCGTCGTTTAATTGGGCCACCCATAACGCGAGCCGTGAATGGGGGCTCTTTATGGGGATTTTTCGGGTTTGGGGCTATGATAAATCAGGTTGTGACGTCTCACTACGGGGTAAGTTATGGCAATTTTTTTCTGCCGCTGGGTGAAAACCATGCATACTTGTCATAGAATACTAGCACAAATCAGAAATGTTGATTTGGGCTCTACATGGGGGATATAAGGATACTTAAAAAGTAAATTAAGCTTGTTTTGCACATTTTACAGTTGCTGTCTAAGAATTAGTTAGTTCCTCACTAAAAAATGGTATCCATATTCATTCGTTCAAGTAGTACATACTGAAAAGAGGCTATGTATGGGGGTTATCAGAACTCCACATTATCATTGGTACACACACGTTCACATGGGTGCAGAGCTACATATACTTTACATAGACATTAAGAATTTAGACTATAAGAAATGTCAAGAACAATTATAGATTTTAGCTAAAAATATAAAATTTTGATGGTTAATCATGATCAGTGCAGGTATCATACTGAATTCAACAAACTGCAGTTCACAGATTATCAAACTTTCAAAGTGTTCTCAAAAACGTAGCCCATTACTGTAGCATGTAATGTGATTTTCATTCCCAGGGTTACACATACAATATTAAAATTTTGATGCTACATGTGTCTACAAAATGCATGCAATTCTTGAAATCATGCCATAGGACCATTGAAACAGACATACGCATTGAACAGATGAATATCATTGTGCAAAAATTGAAGTCCAAGATCATGCACTTCAACTTAATATTCACTCAGTGTGACTCTCAAGAAGGTGATTAAGGAGGATGTTGGTTTACAGGATGATGATCTTTATTCTGTTATGCTTGACGTCGACAGGGACTTGTAAAGAAACTTGTGTCACCTCACAGAGGATAAAATGAATGGGATAATACAAAAATATCAACTACTGCCATCATCTATCATTTGTGAGAAACGAACATCCTGCAAACGCGCCAAATGTGAAGGGCTGAATGACTTGAAGCTGACACGAGTGATGCATCGCAATTTCCACGTACTTGCCACTTGCCAGGAACACGACCAGTATACGGGAAAGCCTCCTACATCTGCCCAGTGGAGACTATTGTGCATACCTGCACATTTTGGGCTGTTTCTATGGACTTTTCTATGTCATGAAGCATTGACTTTTAGCAATGCACTATCATCTGTATTACGGCAATGATACATACAAAGAATTTAAGTGATGCCCTTAACTTTTTTCAATCTTTGAGATTTCACATTCCCATAACATTATGACAACCTCTAACTGGCTACAGCAGATGTATATTTTGGTGTTTTTTTTAATTAAATGATGTTAGTTTTGATACTGTATTGGTTAAACAATATTCAAAACTATTGCAATTGTAGCATAGTACTTAACCACTTATAGCTCCCAAGTACCTGGCTGTCCCGCTAGCCAATACCCAGGTGCCTTGTATTGCATGAATTGTGTGGATTTTATCATTTAGATCTTTTACATGTGTAAAAGAGATTGAAATTACTAGCTACAGCCATTGGCTGAGTTCTTCGAGAATGCTTGATACCGAATATTGAATGTTCTTTGAAATGGAACAATTGCATCTGCAATAAACAATCTGTTGATTTCATTATGATTCATGTACTGACCCAAATTGATAAGTATATAATATATATATTTAGTTTGAAACTGTTCCCTGACATTTGTTAAAGTGACTGTCTTGTTTCTTGATTTTCCATATAGTTGCGTGTACCAGTGATATCACATATGTGGGGTCCTGATAACCCCCATACAATAACATAGCCTTTTTCACTATTGACCACTTCATAATTGCACATACTTTTTTAGTAAGTAATTAACTGATTAACGTCTTAAAAAGCAACTGTAAAATGTGCAAAACAACCTTAATTTACTTTTTAAGTATCCTTATACCCCCCATGTAGAGACCAAATCAACATTTCTGATTTGTGCTAGTATTTTATGACAATTATGCATGGTTTTCACCCAGCAGCAAAAAAAATTGCCATAACTTGCCCCGTAGTGAGACGTCACAACCTGATTTATCATAGCCCCAAACCCGAAAAATCCCCATAAAGAGCCCCTATTCACGGCTCGCGTTATGGGTGGCCCAATTAAACGACGCTTGTTTTTGCATCAGTAGATGTTCCTCTCTCCAGCAATAGTAAAACCATACTCCAAAGCCACTGCCCAGGGCAGATAATGCCCCTTAAAAATGACTAAAATTCAAAGAGATGGAAATTCCGTTTTCATTGGTTCTGGCAACCCCCTAGTACACCCTCTTAATTTCAATGCTTCACCTTCAACTTTTGGTAGGTAAAACTAGGGAACCCATGCTATATAGAAATATGAAATTCATAATCGTATCTTAATCAGAATTGTCAGGGTAGCCATTGCAATTTCAGTAATTTTCAGCCATAAATTTTGTGATTTTTGAGGGTCTCGGAGGGGGGTCCCAGAGCGCCATAACGAAAAATAGCTGGAGGGTTTTAATTATATGGCGGTTCATAGTTCCACATACCTATCACACATACAAAGTTTGAGTCGATTTGGCCGACCCCCATCTTCCCACCTCTGCCTGGTTTTCTCGTGCAATGACTCTTAAGATCTAACTGGCGTTAATTAAGTGGGCAGACTAAAAGACGCGGGAGGATAAGAGAATTATATTAGGCGACGGATGTAACGTGTCCCCTGGCTTTAAAACATGAATGCAATCTAATTTGCTTTCATGACCATCTAGGTTAAACAAATTTTAGAGCATGGACAAGCCTGATAAGTCTGCAACAGACAAGACATCACACGTGGAGGGAAGTTGACTGTTTTGGCACAAGGAAAAACAGAAGGTTTTGTTCAATCTAGTTCACTGTCATTTCATGTCATTTTCCAATGCAATTAAAACTAGGATGAAGAATTAAGAATGTAGTTGAACGAATCTATCTACCTTAAATTTTTTTTTTTTTTGTATATTTTCATTTCACCAGGGGAAATCTTGTCACCAGCTGGCGGTTTTCACAGAGCCCTGGGAGGAAAGCGTCAAACAAATTTGTTACATAAAATTAGATAACATAGAATAACTAGATAACATAAACATGATAACATAAACAAAATAAATGCCTTGACAATGTACTAATAACAAAATACAATGAAATAAGATCAAGTAGAAATAAGGATTTGAATTTGCACATCAATGTGAATTATATCAAGTACTTACCAAAGTAAATACCTTGTACTTTAAAATATTCTTCCCTCCTTGAAAAAAACAAACATATTGGGGAACTTCTACCATGGCGGTTCATGAACATTTTACTCCCCATTTAGTTATCGATACTTGATGGTTCGGTGGGAAGATTGCTCAATTACTGACAAAGCGTGTAGGACTCGCAATTGAAATTCTCTCGAATCGATAAAAGTCCGTACGTCGTTGGTTTAAGGTGAGCCTCTTTATCCATTATAACTAAGGCTTGATGGCACACAGTACGGGGAATACGCGCGAGAGTTATTCTAATCACTCTAAATAATCAGCTGATTAAGAAACAGGCCACTGGAAAATGGAAACCCCTTGCATGAAATAAGATGTGAGCCCTTTTGACCCGTGCTTCCATTTCATGCATCCCGGAGCCCGAGGTGACGAGAGCTCTTGCTTGGAATGTATTTGGGGCTTTAAATCACTTTGAAAGGACAGGCTATTGATATAATTTGTGATCCATGTAATATAAGAGAAGGTGGGCAGCGACGAGCGGTTACAGCTCTGTGCTTGTGCATTGGAGGATGCATTGTTTTCAATTTAAGCTATAAACTATGTCTAGTGTGTGAACTCAACGTCATACTGTGATACCTTCATGTTTTTGGTTCGTTCTTTTGGTGCATTAAGGTTGGCATCAGTTAAAATATCTCAGCACATGGAAGCTGACTATGTGTTGCTTGACGGTTCTGTGAAAAGACAAAAAACTTCCATCGACATAAATAACGATAGTCAATGCAAAGTGTACCATATGCATGTTCTGGGTTCTCCCTGCTTATCAAGTTAGTGTAAGGTACACTGGATCCAACTATAGACCATTAACGATTCCTACTTCAGTTAAGTGCAGTTATGTTCATTATCCTACACAATTGTGTTGCCCAGATGTGCGCAGCTGAAAACGCTGAAACGCCACATCATGTAATCAAATTACTGTCACGGAGAGTTGCATTTGCCGGTATATAGAAAATCTATAGCAGACTTGGTCGGCGTCCAAAAGATCGTAATGGGGTCGATACGACAAGTCGGGGTTTGCCTGTGTTTTAAAGCTTCGTTTTATACGAAAGGTTTCCTTACATCCCTTTAATGAAGACAATGAAGTCAGTCATTAGAACCATTTTATATGAAAACAATATGTAGAAACATGTGTTAAAGGGGTACCGTTGTAGTTCAAGTTTGTGTAATTGTGTCACACTTTTGTATTTTTTCCAGAGAAATTTGCTATAACCTACGATGTAATACGGTTATATGCCACATATACATGTTAGCGTTTCAAAACACCACAATTATGTCTAGACCAGATCTGCTTCATTTCTTTAACAGCATCAGGCACCTTTGTGACCTGAAGCCCTGGGCTAACACTCATCATAACAACCCTTCACAGGCTGGAGCTTACGGTCATGGGAAAGGGTCATAGGTAAGTATGGTTGGTACATGAAACGTCTATACAGAGGTGTGTTTGTTGTAGACAGCGTCATTGAGATTTGCAATTGTCATATCACCACCATCGTCATGCAATGAGCCTTTAATAAACCTTAATGGTTACGTTTGTAGAATAATAAAGTACCAACATGGAGAGCTCTCTCAGACAGTAATCACAGCCTCGGAATACTTTAACGAAACCTATAAGTCGAATGTAGAATTACAACTCAGCATTTATGTGTTAGACATCGCCATTTATCAAATCATCTAAAAGCCATGTACCATCATAGCATAAAATTAATACTATGGCTCACTTTATCTGATACTTTTTTTGTCTAAACAAATAAGAAATACCCATATGCATTAATGACATAAAACGAAGTGGATTTATAAGAGCTACTGGTAATGGCCATAGTAAGGCCAAGTATTGCGATATTGGGGTCAGACGAGAGTCTCCTCACCGCAGCTGCTTCAGGCTAGTGCATCTCACCTCCATCAATTGTCTTCCCCTGTAGTCCAGTCTAGGGAGTCTAATTGGCTCCCAGTTTACTGTACAATAGACAAACAACATTAGTCTTCGCCCTGACCTCCCTTTGAAGTCAGAGAAAAACTGTGTTGACGGTTACGGTCCTAGAAAAAGCAGGGTCAGTAGGTAGGGATTCTCTCTCTTTTTTTTTTTTTTTCTTTTTTAGATTTTGGTCGAAGTGATCCAACAAATACATTCTAACATTGTGAAACTGGAATTCTTCAACATCATAATGTATTTACATAGTATATCAACAAACGGAACAAAGAAGTACAATGTTTACAGTTCAAGGTCTTAATCTGTTGACAGAGAGTGAAATAAAATACGTAAAACTTCTTGGATTCGGCGGTCGACAAAAACGGGCTAGGAACGGCAGGTTTTGCTTGGGTCGGTCGTTTTTTTTTCCCTAGGCCTCACTAGTACATGTTCGGCCACACAGATATCCTAGCCTCATTCTGAGTTACCATAGGTTCCAGATGCGTTTACTACGTGCACACCAATGCATTCCTCCTCATACATTGACAAGGTACCCTCCGCCTTTAGATAACGCCTGTTGTATGTGCTGTGCCTGGAAAATCTCTGAGGGTCATGCCTGGGAGAACAGTTAACTTGCCTCTGCAAGGCCTATCACGGTTGTCGTTCAGATTCCGAAGAGAGTAATTTGCATTCCGACAGACTGGTCAGGAAACAGGATAGCCCGGAGGTTTGAATATTTCCCCTCCATCTTTTAAGTTGAAATGTAACACTTTTACGTGTACATGTAAAAGTCAATGAGATTGAGGTGCACAAAAGAAGGCCATGTAAATTTGTTCCGTTTTGATGTTATCAGGTTGCATGGTGGCTTAAAAGAATATGGTGTCAACTCCAGCATTTGTTACCGAAACGATATTACCTTTATTAAACATGAACCGTTTCGTGATTTATAGGCAATCTTCTCCTAGATAAAAAATTCTGTATTCCGTGTATTTCTCTTTGGGGCTCATATTGTATCATAGTACAGATGATATTCTGAAACGTAATGTAAGCCTAGCGGCTGTGATCAATTTGTCTAATGCCTCTCCAATGTCACGTACATAAATCGTCCTAAGCTTGAATCCAAATCCTTTGACTTAACAATTTATTCTGATAATCCTATATTGTGTATATCAAAAAGGCTTGCATTGGCTGAGTTTTTTCCACTACTTTATGCAGATAATGAATACACCGGTATCTTACTAACTAAGAGATTCATCGAGATAAGAAATCTTAGAGATAATTTTCCGTTTGAAGACAGTGAATGATGAAGCATGTAATGTCTTCCGTGACAGATTGTGATGTCGGTCAGGCAAAGATATTGCTATAGGCAAAATCTAATCGGTGCATGTCCTGTGACCGTGAACACTATGCTTTTAAGATACCATTACTGGCCAATGGCTGGATACTTCTGTTAGCGCTTACGGTTTGAAATGAAAGACCTTACCGATTCGAGGATAGCCATGGCACATTTTGAATCATACATTTCATACAAGCACAACCGCAGATGAACATATTACCTTTCCCGCCATATTCCAGTGGGCGTATATTCCTTTTGCAACATAACACATGCTGAATGTTTTTTTTTTTTTTTTAATGTAAAAGGAAACCATTGATCTACTTTTATTTCAAATTAGTTTGTCCCAACCTGAGGAACTTTTGGGATACCCGTATAGCTCGGATCTTCTCTCTCTGACATTGAAGCGGAGTCCACAAGGACTCAAGGTAGAGACGTTCTGCAAAAAAATGCAAAGCGTATCCCAAACACGACTCCGAGGACACAGTATTCTTCACTCCTGTGGTTAATGTTGCGTAGCTAATAACACGGGGGAATCCCTGAATATCCCCGCCATTAACTCATGGATGATTCATTACCGCTCTTTCTCCATTTGACGATGTCTACGTCAATGTCGACTGTTGAAAGCAAGGCTGTTCAGGGTCTATTGGGAAGGTTAGTAATCTGGAACAACTGACGTAGGTGTCAGCTTTGCCAGAACTTTCCAATCGGGAAACATTAATGTTATGTTCGAGTAAAAAATGGGAATATGACTATGGTCATTTAATCCACCGAAGATGCTGGCGGAATAAGTTAAGTGTTGGTGTTTGTCACTGTGTGGACTTTTCTTAGTGAACTAACTGGTTTTATGATTTAAAGCTGCAAGCAGTTGCAGCAAACTATATTTACAACATATGTGAACATTATCGAGGTATTCTTCAGGCCATATACATTCTGCATATTTTAACGGTCCAGAACAGCATACGCGCTTCGTTACTTCTCAGACACAGTTCGATAGTTCCAATGATGTATAGCTAATGCTGTTACGATAAAGTGTCTGTGCTTGTCTGGACGATATATGCTCTCTCCATATCCATATCGGCTTGAGTAGACATCGGTACGGAGACCTTCCACATCTAGCTGCCCTCTGTCTCCGAGTTGATCTCCCCGGTTGTGGTTGATTGACGGCGTGGTGTGGACTTCGTGTGTTCTGTCGGCATTCCTCAATGTTAAGGGATTACCAGGACAACCGACGCGTCACATCGAACAATGAAGTCCATCCAGCACAGGCCAGCTCTTTCTCATTTCACTCTCCATCTGCTCCTATTGAAAAGTTCTCTGTGGTGCACTTTCTGTGAAATCTCTGTGCGGCCAGAACAACCCAGACGTTAGATAAGATAGGAGAAGAAGCTGTGTTCTAGCTACTAAATGGTTGAAGAGTCGCATTCCTCTCTAGACGTTTCTTCAAAGGTAACTCTATTTGGTCCTTATCGATATGGAGTATTCAAGGGCATTCGCGGTTATGCTGCCTTGGCACTCTTGCCGTCAAGCAGATCTAATGGTGGCAAGACAATGTCCCATGAATACTGTCTTGGCACCGTTAGACCTGCCTGGGGCTCAATGCCAGGGTCACATTGCAAACCAGGACAAATCCAGAATGTTTGAGGAAACGAAAAATAAAAGTATGTATCAAGTAATGCACACAACTTATGTTAATGACTATTATCTTTTGTTGTCTTTTATATCATATTCATCATTCCCGCAAATTGCTTGGCAGTTGGACATGTGACTCTTAAACCTTTTGTGTCGTAGCTTTTTCAGCAACGGTACCCTGCCTTCTTACTGTAATGCCAAGCCGATATCAGTAAGCAACCGAATATACGCAAATGGCTAAGGTAATGAAACGTTCGATACTCATTATCAACCATAAAGCAAGCTCCCGTCGCCTCTCAGGAAGAATTGCTTTCGTTACATCTGGCAGAAACACGTTATCTTAATGCGGGCTATATTGCACATCTGGCCCTGCATTTCACTTGACCTGGAGGGGAAAGTTGGCGATCGAGGTCCCATTAGACTGCTTCCTTCCGCTGGCTGTTGCAGTTGGGTACTCGTCTCAGCTGTAATGTCTTCCTGGCGCCGAGGTGGTTGATAGCTAATGTTGTGTGCTCTTGGCTTTGGCCCCGTAGAACGTACTGTGACTTCTTTGGCTTAGAGGTCAGTCATAACGCATCTTAGCCACGTCTTGTTGGGTGTTTGGTTGGCTCAGAACAAAGATGTCCTGGGTTTGAATCTCCTGGTATGAAAGGCACTTCGCGTGACTTTATTTCCTCATTCCACTTAGGTGTCTAAATGGGTACCTGACCTCGGTAAAAGGCGGTGGAAGGAGAGGGATGGGCTCCACCTTCCAATACCGTGCCCTAGACACAGTGGATAACAACCCACTGCACCTACGGCCTCAAACGGCTATGGGACTACCTTGACTTTGTTTTAGCATAACGAATCCAACAGTTCGAAAAGGGATACCTATATGATATTCCAACTTTTAGTTGGAGTCTATTCTATCGGCAAAGGAGACCGCTGGCTAGAACTACTGTAGTTACTACTAAAACAAATTACAAGCTGTGAAGTCATATGTTTGGTAATGAACATTATTGTAGCATTGTCCTCTGGTTTCCTTGAATTCGTCCAAAAATACAGATAAACTCAATTCAACGGCAGGCTTTTCTCGCAACAGAAAGTAAGAAATGGCGACGCGCAGGGGCAATTCTCGCCATGTCTGAACAAAATCAGGTTAAGGTTTCTAGATTGTCTGCATTTCCCATGTCTAATGGATATCATTGATGTGGTTATCATTAGCAGTAGACCATACCAATTATATATGTGTTATGCGCGGACATTCCGCTAGTAGTCTTACCAAGCCTGTGTTGGTTGGAGACGGCCTTTTTTTTTTTTTTTTTTTTTATTAGTCAAAATAATACAACTGTACATAAAGCACCATCCAGCAAATCAATCTTGAGACATCATATAGTATTACATAGAGTGTTCCATTTACCAAGGTGTTTCTCTTGTCTTCCCCTCCTTGCTGCGATTATATATTCTAATTGGTAGAATAAATTAACATACTTAAGGAATATCTGAAAATTTAAATATGATTTCCCTCTGCTTTGAAATATATGTCTTTTGGCCAATAGAATTATAAGATTTTCGAGACAATTTTCGGAGGATAAATTTCCAAATATAACATTGAAGGGGTTTAAATTCAAATTCTGTCCTGTTTTATTGTTATACCAAATTTTGATTTCGTTCCAAAAAGAGACTACACCGATACAATCCCAGAAGACATGAGTGCCGGTATGTTTCTTCTTCAAGATGGCAAAGGGAGCATAAGGGGCTATCTACACACTTCCAAATATATAAAAGCCTATTGGTAGGCAGAATTTTATGAATAAGTTTATATTGGAACAATCTAGAAGTTGGGTCAATGTTAAATCTTAATATGGAGGTAAAAACTTGTTTCCAGGGGATTGGAGTGTCAAAGAGGTACAGCCATGATAATTGCACATTGTGTGGAACATCTGTTAATTTAAAAGATGTCAAAAAAATCTATACATATCTCTATTAATCTTTGTCTGATTGAGCCAAGTACTGTCATATTGTTCAGGTCTACAAACAAAAAGTGGGGGGCTACCATTCAAATTAGACTTCCATTTTCTTGGAATAGCAGCCATGAGTTGTATATAATGCAGGTTATCACAAACTGGACCATACTCGGCACAAAATTCAACATAAGGCATCAAAGAACTATTTGCATTCAATATATCATTAATAAACACAATACCTCTATTTACAAAAGCCTTAAACAGCACAGGTTTTCCACCAATCAATATATTATCATTCATAAATAACAGTTGTTGCTTAATTTCAGCAGGATCAGTGGGGATCTTGTACTGATATTTATACCAAGCAGTAAGTATATCTTTTAAAAATGGATTTAATCTAAAGTCTTCTACAGAATTGAGTTGAAGGAAAGGAAATAGGTTGCCAGCCACTGATAAATGCATTCTCAATAACCATGCAGTTAACATATCTTCATCAAAATACAATTTAGGGATCCACGAACATTTAATAGTAAGAGAAAAAGCGTATAAATTCTTAAGATTTAGTCCACCATTTTCAATTGAGTTGTATAATGTTTTCCTGCTTATTCTTTCAGGCCCATCATTCCAGATAAATGAAAAAAATTCCTTTCATATCGTTTAAAAAAAGATTTATCTGGATTTGGGAGAATCTGAAAGAGATGTGTAAATTGAGGGACTATTAAGGAATTGATAATTGTAATTTTTCCAAGCAAAGACAAAATCTTTCCTTTCCATGGATATAAAAGCCTATCTATTTTAGTTAAGCGAGGCTCAAGATTTAAGTCCACAATATTTTCTAAGTCTTTTGGAATATGTACGCCCAAGATGCCAACCTCTCCATCTACCCATTGAATAGGTAGATGGGTGGGCAATCTGAAATTACTATTCTTTAAAGTCCCAATTCTGACTACTTTACATTTTTCAAAGTTTAAAGAAAGGCCAGATATCAATGAAAAATTTCTAAGTCATCAAGAAGAGCATAAAACGATTTTAAATTGGGGTCAAAGGGGAAATTTGTGTCATCTGCATATTGTGATATTTTTGTAAATTTTCCTAAGGTAGAAAGACCAGTAAGATTTTGATTAGAGCGAATTCGTATGGCTAGCACTTCAACTGCAATGATAAATAAATATGGACTAAGAGGACAACCTTGTCTGACACCACGGTGTAATGTGAAAGGCTGTGATATACATCCATTATTTAAAATTGAACTTGTGATGTTAGTATATAGCGTTTTAACCCATGAAATAAACTGGGGGCCAAAATTAAAAAAAAACAGTGCTTTAATAATAAAATCCCATCGTATGGTGTCAAAAGCCTTCTTAAAATCAGACACGAAAATCAGGCCAGGTTTTTCTTCTTTTTCATAATAATCTATCAAATCTAATATTCGTCTTATGTTATCCCCGATGAATCTCCCTTTTACAAATCCTGTCTGGTCTTTGTGAATTATATCAGTAATAACTGTTCTTACTCTAAGGGCTAAACATTTTGATAAAATTCTGGTATCACAGCAAAGCAGTGTTAATGGTCTCCAGTTATCCAAAATAGTGGGATCTTTATGTTGACCATCTTTCCCCTCCTTTAATAGTAAAGAAATTAGTCCTTGCTTTTGAGTATTAGACATAAAACCTTGTGAAAGTGAATAGTTGAAACAATTAAGCATGGGGTTTTTGAATATAGACTAAAAATGTTTGTATACTTCCACCGGAATACCATCTTCTCCAGGAGATTTTGCATTTGAGAATGAATTAATGACTTTAAGTAATTCTTCATCTGTAATTTGACCCTCACAGGCCCACTGCTGTTCATTTGTCAGTCGTTTATCCTATTGTGTTGGGAAAAAATGCTCTGTGTTACTGGGGGTTAGGGGTGTGGGAGGCTCATCAAAAGAATAAAGTGAAGAGTAAAATTCTCTTTGCTTTTCTAGAATTTCTTTGGGGTCATGGGTAAATGTATTATCTGATATTTTCAATTTCTGAATATTTTTTCTAGTGTAATTTCTAGACGGCCTTTTTTGATGAGACTGTTTTCAAGACGATTCTCTTATCTCTCGAGGCGTCTTCTGCCTGAAGAGGATTTTGAATAGAGATATTTGTATTTATACTGTAATCCGTAGGTTTCAAACAGTATCTTATAATCAGAAGATAAAATATGTCCAAATCGTATCAGGCAATTGTTCTGTATCCCTCTCAAATCATGGCGCCATTGAATCCAGTTATGCATATGCAATCGAATAATGAGTATGTTCGTTCGCTCAGGTCCTTGTAGTGCCTAGTTTCTTTGCTGTTTCAGTAGCAGGGTATACTTTACAGGGAGGGGTTGCTAGCTCTTCCCTTTTAACGTGCTCGATGCACCTCTTCGAACACGGGACCTCCATTTACGTCCCTTTCGAAAGATTGAATCATAAAATTGATAACTGCAAAAATCCCTCGATTGAAGCAAATAGATCGCACTATGGATACAAATGATTATTGTCAGAGTGCAGTAGACACGTAACGCGCTTGGGGGCATTCTTATCACTTGATCTTGAGAGAATATTGCTATCACTGCTATCACCCAATTATACGCAAGAAAGGACCCACGTCAGAAAAGTTTAAGATGGAGAAACAAGCATCTCAAATCTTTACATCTCATCTGCAGTAATTTGTCTTCGCTAAATATTTACAGATCAGTCTACATTCGTTTGACAACAATTGCTTCGTGATCTCTGTTGGGCGTTTTCCGGTCAGACATCACAGCTGACATGCTGGTTAGGCCCCAAGTCCACTAGACGGCGATCGCAACCTTGCTGCTACCTACTGGAGGGTGTTAATTGAACCTGAAAGAGACTGACATATAGACGTGCATAGCACTGTGTTTATATGGATGTAATATCTATTGACACAACAAAAGTAGAGCGACTTTCGTGAGGTCTTCTACAACTGTACAAACAAACATAAAAGTCGATACAAATTAATAAAACTAGGTACAGGTACATGAGTAAATCAACATCTGTACACTGTTAGACATATCTCCTTCTACAATGTAATTAAATCTATTTATTCATGGCATATATATATATAAAATTCTTTTGAGCAAGCGGAAATAATAATGAACAGATATGCATCATCATATTGTGAACAAGCCATGATAAAAGGACGTCCGTCCTCAATGTCATATGGACGGAATGGACAAAATCTCTGGTCACGGGAAATTTTATGATACCTTCCGATTTCCATGTTCAATTTATGACTACAGATTCTTATCTTTATATTTATATCTAAAAGTGAACTTCAAAATCATATATATCCAAAAGGTACTTTTCTTGTCCGTGCCTTCCCTTTTACACTCAATAAATGTGAATAAATTCCATAACTACGTAAATGTACAATTTTGTACTTTTCCTAAAACTTCCAGGTTTAACCGTCCAGACTGATACGCCATTATCACGTCATCGCAAACACTCTATTGGATGAGTTTCAAGATCAACTTGGTTTAGCTAACCTATGTTTCTCTCGGGATAATTTGGATGTTTGTATTTAGTTTGCTATTCACATAATTTTTTATCTTGAACACTTTGATGCTGTTCTTCTTGACACTGACTCTCATAACGATGCCATTGTGTTCCACCCATGTGCACTCGAATGTGCAGGTGCGCCATCTATCAATCGAGCTTTGAACTGCCTCTATGTTTTCGCAGCTTCTCTTAGTAGCTCAATACATTAACGACTCTGTAAGATGTTGTTATGCAATGTGCTGTAGTGTTGTGACCTTTATGTAGTTTGTATGTCTGATGTTTGTAAAAAAAAATATGTTGTTTGCCTGCAAATTTTGTGTGTTAGCTAATAATGGACGTAATAAAGTGTCTTAAGTATCCAGATTGCCGTTATGAAACGGGTTGTAATATGATTTTACATGCAAGAATCTTCCTCTATGAATCATTTTACAAACAACAAAATCTTGTACAATTTAGACGGGGAATATATCAACTTTCTACCATCTATGACCTTTTGACCCTTAGCTAAGTCACGTACTCAAAGCCATCGGGTCAGTTATCCTGAAGGAGACCAGAGGTCGGGTCAGAACTTGTCAGAACTTAATTTGACGAGTCTATTAATACTCTAGTCTTTTCCATACTCTTGGTAGAAGTATATGACATTCGGCATTGTATAATGCAATCCTTTATTGTGATTACTAGGCCAGAAGTACATGCACTGCTTCTCATAACGTTGTGACTTATATTTACAAACCTCTTTGCTTCCATTTCTAACTGTATGAATACAACAAGAGATGCTACGATTGCAAAATCGAATGAAGAACTTACAATTTTTCAACTCTAACCGGTTTTACAACGAATCGCAAGTGTGTCATTTCCGATTAATTACACTGGGACTTCCCCAACGTACGCAGATTGGTAGCTTTTAATCTACTTATTCTTGATTACTATACAGACTTGAAGCAAATAACATTACTTACATTACATCACTTCCACTCCAGACAGAAATCACAACATAATCCCTGTGAACACTTACATAAGACACAAAGCTTGTTTTCTAATATTTACATAGATCTTGCATTTTGGCTTACTAACATTCAGCTTAAGTGGAAGATTCTCTAAATGGATTACGCCTTTGTCAAATATACATGTGTCCTGTATTGTCATTTTAACAACTATATAACGTTTTTGAGCTCAGAATTAGTCATGATGAATCATGTTTTGATGCTTAACTTCTAATTACCGACCTTTTTAATCCTACGCTTCGTCATTTCTAAAACTCCATGGGAATAAGTAATAGAATAACAAGCGATCACGTCTCTCTGCCTGATCGATGATGACACAAAGAAGTATAGTTTTGCATATTGTCTTTAAGTTCTAGCCTTTTCGAATACTGCTCTGTCACTGCGTAGATATGACGATTTCCGGGACTTGTTCGCCCGTGTTCTACCAACGTTCACAATATCATATATACATTGGTTTGTAACGTCACATATACTAAATAGGACCAACTTGTCGGACTATATAAATGCAGAGGATGTAATAAAAGATATGGTCTACATATACATCAGATTGCTATGTGTTTCAATCGCACAGCCCTTATACAGGTATGTGATAGGAATGTATATAACAAAGAGATGTACATAGCTAGCTGAATGCATTGTCGAAGATCACAAATAGAATAGCCGATAATAAAGGGTGCCATTGACTATCTCCTGCTACAAGTCGCTATTACATTTTTATATGCAGTACTGACATTCTTAGACCATGGTTATGGTTAGAGCGCACTTACCAGAAGATTATCTATTGTGGTTCAATCTTTTAATTTTTGTTACTATCAGCATCGGTTATTGCATGTGGCTTATAAGCTATAGATTCATCACTCACTATTCTAGAAAGGTGTTGGGGCCTAAATATGGCTATGCACCAAACATCTATAGACACGGATGCGTATGCATATACGTATTACCACATGTGCATGTGAATTAAATTAAAAATACGGGATTTAACTTAAAGGTCCGGGCCACATTCTTCGTATGATCGTCGTGCGGTTCCCGACGGAGTGCGTTCCCGAAGGAGGATGTTCTGTGCCAAATTAGTCTGTTTTCTTTTTGTACTGCAAAATCTGTCTTAAATCCTTGTCGGTGATTGATTCTGTCACAGCCTGCTTGGAAACTCTACATCGTCAGAATCGTACGACAGCCTACGACGAATGTGACCGCACCGTGAGTTCTTCATTCTAGCCCTTTTCGTGACGTGTCGTGTGAGACACATCGCTGAGTCCATTGGCGTATCGTCTCGATAATACCAGTGACATGAAGCCTTTGCGAAAGTTTGGATTGAAGTACCCGTATATGATGGGATTTACGGAACTGTTGAAGTACGATAACCAGTGGGCGATCGGAAAAACGTAGATGTAGACGACGTGTTTCTGACTGGGAGAGAGTTGAGTAAAGTCGTTCAGCAACATGATCGTGTGTAATGGCAGCCAGAAGAGGGCAAACAATACCACGACGACGATGAGCATCTTGATCACCTTGATCTTTTTCTTCAAGATTGCGTTTTGGGCCTCCACAGAGGCCCTCTGTCCCGGCGATGATTTGAACCAGACTTGATATCCGATGATCATGTACAGGGCAAGGACGATGCTCAGCGGAGCTAGGTAGCAGATGATGAAAAGGGCTAAGGAGTAATACTTGCTGATGTCTTCTTTTGTCCACGAACCAGTTACAGGCCACTGTTCATCACAGTAATGTACTAGGTATGTCGCATCTTCCTGAACATCCTTGTACACCTCATCACGGTTGAAGATCATTAGTGGTAGACTGACCACGATGGCGAACATCCAAATGGTGATGACGCCTTTGGTCATGGCAGTAACTTTGAGTTTGGGTTTGGTAGGAAGGACGACGGCATAAAACCTGCAAACAGAGTGTGAAGTGTTGTTTAGCTGTATTGCTTTATCAGATGCTTTCGCAACTTTGCGACTCACTGTCTTAAACAACGAAAAACAGATTAAAACAAATGGAGACAAGTTTACCTGTCAACCGCAATCGCCAGAAGAGTAAAGACTGAGGCCACCACGGAGGCAGTGGACATGAAAGGGACCAGACGGCACATGACATCTCCGAATGGCCAGCCTAAAAGAGCGATGCTTAGTTAATACACGTTGGAATGCAGGTTGAATCTCTTATTACCTGGTACCTTATAGGTTTAATCATCAAGAATGGCGAACATAGTAGCCACGTGAGTGCAAACACGATATTGCTGACGATGGAAGGAAACTTGATTATACATTCTGTTTGACCCTTCCCTCATGACTTCAATGAAAAGCGGCCCGCAGACAGATTCTCATGAATAAACAAAGGTTCAAACAGACAAACAAACAAACATACTTACCCATCACCACGTTGTCCGCCAGAGTGGCTGGCATGCAGAAGATTCCCACCAGGAGGTCACTCACGGCCAAGTTCAGGATGAAGTAGTTGGTCACCGTGCGCATGCGCGGAATCTTTATGACGACGAAGCACACCAGGGTGTTGCCGACCACACATAGGGCGAAGATGAGGAAGTACGACACTCCAAATAAGGCAATAACTGGTACGGACTGTTTTAGACGTGTGATTGTAGATATGTTTACATCGTCTGTCACATTTTGACCTACAGTGTTGTTATTGTCAAGAGCTGTAGAGTTTTCGAAGATGTCGAATGCAACCATCGTAAAACAATTTGGAATTGTTGTGAATCACGAAAGAAAGGTGATTTGTGTTATCTTTTTGATGGTACCGACAAATGAGTATATCTGTCTGAAAGTATATGGAAATACTTTGGGTCTTTTTATTTTGCAATTTTTCAGTCCTTCGATATTGCTTTTGGATATTTTCTCGTGAAGAAGGATCAGCACTCTTTAACTGCGCAGGGAACACCGGAGACCTGAAAACCTGTAACAAAAGGAACGAGTTGTGTGAAATTACTTCTATCAAATTGACCTCTATTTTAGCGTCCTATGAACAGAACGTCTTATGGTGTAACACACGACTTACTTAGCGAGGTCTATGAAACAGAAACGTGTGAGTGTAGCCTTTACCTGCGTGTCGGTGTACATTGCAGTGTCAAATTCAAATGTCATCGGAGCAAAGTCATCATATGTTAAATCTGTATCTGCATCTATATAGCTGGATTTTCACTCTACGACAATTCTAGGGAAAAACGAACACATCAAAGCATAACTGTTTCTTGTTTTTTTCTCTTAGTCAGTACTTGATACTCAGTAGTCGGTACGTCCATGAGTTTGTTAGACATTTTGTTCATCATGCATAGTCTGGACAGTAGATCTGTTTTCATTTTGGTGACACTAGCAACTGTCGTAGTTGTTCTTACAGAATCTGGCAGCTTGGTTCTGTGCTCTTTATTTTCTTTAATAGACTGCCGATGAGACCACCTCCGGCCCAACCTACGGTAGAATTACGATGCCATTACCAGGGATATATGGTGGTATTCCCTAAGCAAACTGGAGTCATCGGCTCCTAAACAAGTTCGGAATTGGTCTGTGCCCATCTTTTATTTATTCATGAACGTTCGGTATAATGTTTGACGGAAGCATCCATTGCTTGTTTTCCACAGTGTCCCTGAACCTGCTGTTGGTCCAATTGCTTTCTGATGATCACGAAATGACCTTTTAAGATACCATGATTCGTCTTTATAGAGATGAGAAGTTTTAGTGGTGTCCCTTGGAGGTTATGCTCTTTTGGAAAGGTCAACACTTTAGCAGAGATCCGATCTACTTGCTTCGTCTTCCGAGGGATAAGATGGATTGAGGTTTCAAACTATTGGTTGTCATTGCTGGTTGACAAGTATGGTACACATTTAAAAGTCGATTGATTTTTTTTCTGTAATGTAATAGTTGCATACAAGCAAAGAAATTTATTTTACAACACAAAGTAAAATTTACCACGGCAACACATTACTCCCAATCTCAGAGGTAGGCTTTATTTGAATTATTCTCATTTCAAATGACTTTGTAACCCCTAGAAGATGCAACTTTTTATCCGCCCCTATCTAGACACAAATGAAAGTCTCACAACCATATTCGACCGTGGCCCTGTAGCCACTGTTGTAAATATAAAGCCTGTACTCAACGCCGTGATGTGTTTCATGAGGGACACTCACAATAATACTGGAAATTTCCATTATACATTCCTCGGCAATGATCTCAACGCCAGAGAGGCCCAAGGTTACACCGTTACTTAGTGGTTGAATAGGACACTAGCGTCAGCACATAACAAGAACAGCCAGAAGGTTAATGTTATTATGCATACTAATGGCTAAAGGTTACAAGTGTCGAGAACAGCATATCCTGGAGCTGTTGTTATGAACTAACTTCTGGAATAAATGAGGCAAAAATAACTGCATGTGACAAAAGCTGTTTTTCACTTCTGAAATGCCGTGAGTATTCAATGCTCGACCAAACTACGGGGCATATCCAAATATTCTGCTCCCTTTTTGCTGACGTCAACATCATTGTCGCCTATGCATCCCTTGATAACTCGGGGAAAATGCGACCTTTGAAAACCTGAAATGAAGAGGAGACCTTACGGGCATCAGACATGGTGGAGTAATGATAAAATCGTGGTTCCATTACCATCTCCGGTTTCTCAGAGTGTCTTCTTGGACAGGTTCCAATAGAAATGTAAGTCGTAGCTCCCTCGTCTAGTGTATGTGGTGACGAGAGACCTATCTCATGGATCAGAAAGTAACTTGTAGACAAATGTTCTGTCAACTTTGATAGCGAAAGGGAATATTCGGTACCGTGGGGTTTGACGGCTTTTATTGCTCACAAAAGAGTTGCTGTAGACCATGATCAATTATCATGTCCTACAACTCAACACCCACACATCAATTGGGCAAGCCAGCAAAAGTTACTTCAGGGCAAATATTTTGTGCAAAAACTTAGAAGACTTAGCTCTGTGTTTCCGTATCACTAAGTGAATCACCAACATAAAGGACTTGCAACAAAGTACATTTACAACCAGAAAATAACCAGAACAAAAACGGCTTAATAGTGACAACCTTTTCTCTTGTCTTTGCTAAAATCTAAATGTCCGCATCGACTGGTACACAGAAATCACTTTGTACTAGCCTGTTCCATCTTAGAGCTGTTGCCAGAAGGAGTTTTCCTGTTAGATTTATGTTGGTATCGACCAGTGACAGATCCGGTAGTGTCAGGGGCGCTACATCAACTTAGGCCCGCCTCCCGCGTCAGGGGAAATTGCACTCGTGTATTAAAACAGACAAGTTGAAAGACAAGCCGGTAAGATGGACGTCGCAGCGGCAGGTTCGCAGTGAAGCCGTATTGATCCGAGTTAACGTCTGATGTGCCGTTACACCAAGATCTAACGGGAGTTAAGCTTTGGGGTTTATCAAACATACCATTACCTAGGACAAGCTCACAGACTTTCAATTTATTCATGTCATGTCCTGACGCGATTTCCGTGTTAATAGGTCACTATATCTCCACCGCTTTATTCAAAAGAAATCATATTATTTCTGATATAAACAATCAATGTTTTACTCCTGTGCATTATCATGTAATCCATGTTCAATATTGATTGATTCACTCAGATAAGATAGCCTTTGGTTAACGTTATAGTAATATTATTAACCTTGATCTTTATTACTCCTTAAGAACTTGCCCTACATTACACTTCATACAATTGTTCTGCAATAACGTTTGGCTGATTGATTGATTGATTGATATAATTGGTTTTGTTCTTAGACAACTGCTACGGAATATATGTACATAGAGTGGTATATACCTTAACTTTTGAGTGGTCATATCATAAACCAATGCACA
Source organism: Branchiostoma lanceolatum (assembly GCA_035149815.1). Classification (NCBI taxonomy): domain Eukaryota; kingdom Metazoa; phylum Chordata; class Leptocardii; order Amphioxiformes; family Branchiostomatidae; genus Branchiostoma; species Branchiostoma lanceolatum. The sequence continues at coordinate 3,949,533 of CM068879.1, read as the reverse complement.
GACATGAAGCCGGCATGTAAATCACCTTATACATATTCAATACCAATAGATATACGAGAAATAGAACTCTTATTTCACGAAAGATGTGTGGTCAACTGCACTACAGCCGTCCGATGATGATGATGATGATGGTGGTGGTGGTAATGATGATGATGATGGTGGTAATGATGATGATGATGATGATGATGATAGCGATGATGATGGTGACGTACACAACCCCCTTTTTATATACTCGAGAAATACTTTGGCGGACCATATGATTAGTCCACAAATAAAAGTTGTGCTACATCTTCTGCACAAAGTGGCCCTCAGTGACCTTTATCAAAGTTATTGCTCTGCTTGAAAAATAATGGGGAGACATTATTGCTGCCTCTTTAATTCGTGAGTCATACATGATGTACTGCAAGCACCACCGTAGTGCAAAGTAACCATGGATTAATCATGAGTGACAACATTGCCTTTTCCTTAAAGGTTGCTTTGAGTTAAATGATAGTTGAAGTGATATAGAATGAATCGAGATAATGTGATTTGCCAAGAATCCGGTTGATAGTTTAGAAAATAATGCTCATTAAACCTGGAAGTGGCTGATAGTCCTTATTGCAGAAATCTAAAAGTCCTTTTTTTCAGAAATGCTAGAAGCATGATAATAATCTCACTTTTGGTGCATGCTTATTAGATGGTAGAAGGAGTCACGTTAAAATGGAATTCGAATTGAACTCTCCACTTCATCTGAGGAGATTGTGTTAACACCATGGGAGACGCTTTCGAATTTCTTAAAATCGCTAATTAGATATTTTAAAAGGCACCAGGCTTTCTCTCTGCATCTTTGTCAAATATGTCCTTCCCGCATAAATATCTCCAGTCCTGTTGACTTTAAAAAAGTGGTTCCAGACTAGATTTCAGATATCATATAATTTTCATTTCACAGAATGACCTTTAGCCCTGTAACACAATGTGTGTGCGTCACTGCCTCTGTATGGTAATAAAAGGGAGGCCGACGACGTCAGTTATAATGCCTATTTTCCACCGTGGGCTTGGACCGTTTAATTGTTTATCCTTGAGGGAGATAAGGCAATCAGCACTGCAGGACTGTCACTAAAGCCCATCCTAGTCGTCAAACACATCACTCGTTAAATATCAAGGCTCAGCTACCCGTCAAATGAATTGTTCTGCCAGATGAAACATATGTTGGTAATACAATAGACTTTGTGTGGTGGTTAATTTGTGATTTATTAGACTTCTTTTACATCAAATGCCATTTCAAACGCTTGGATGCTTTTGGCGTATCTAAAGACAACTCGTGACAGAAGATATCCAGTACCTTTATCATCTATAACGTCACGCCGATTGAATCATTTTTTCCTGACGCAGTGGAAGCTATTTTTGCCTGAGAGCTGAGAGAGTCGTAGACTGGTAATGTTTATTTTAATCAAAGTTTATTGCAGAACAGTTGCATCAAGTACAATGTATGGCAAATGTTAAGACCGATATACCATTAAATAGCTGGTCTTTTTGTTTCAAAAATCAAACAGTTGACCAGTCCTCCTGTCTTTCTCAAGTTGATTTTACCCAAGCTGACGTCACACTTCCACTCAGGTCAAGTGACGTACGCTTCAAAGGTGAGAAGAACCAGAAAACTGGTCGAAAGCTTGTTAATTAGCGGTTTTAAATATGGTATAGATTTATTATCTCCATGAAAAATGGAGATATTGTTTTTGGTGTGTCTGTGTGTCTGTCTGTCTGTCTGTGTGTGTGTGTGTGTGTGTGTGTGTGTGTGTGTGTGTTTCCGGGCTATTGTTGTCAGCATAACTCAAGAACCTCTGGATGGATTACGATGATATTTGATATGTGGGCGGGTGTTGTGAAGCCGAAATTCAAGGTCAATTTTGGGCCCCCTGGTATGTGACCTTGGTACTGCAGCAGAACTTCAATTTTTTCATCAGATGCAGTGCTTTACATCCACATCCACATCTACAAATATCCTACTTGCCGATTCACCACAGGTTCCTCAGGCGGTCCAGACTGTGATTGATATACAGGTACCCCCAAGTCACTATCTAATGGGTAACTGAATAGAGCGGAAATGAAACGAAGAGCTGCGATATATCTCATATTCAGTTACATGTCGCTGCGATTCGAAAAGGTCAAAAAGTGCCGTCTTATACTGAGGAGGTGGAACAAATTGAATGAGGAGAATCCATCACATCTTGATAGTATTACATGGAGTTCAAATAGATACTGTGCTCGGAAAGCATTATCATTAATCATTTAAACGAGAAATCTAGTCAGAAGTCATAAGGTTCATTCTTATTGCGAGGATAATTTCATCACCACTCAAAGAGTTTACCCGCTGGATCATATTACTGTAACTTTATGATCATCTTGTATGCAAATGAGGCGAGGGAATGTTGTTCGAGGATATGTTTAGGAATTACGTTGTGAATAATGTGACGTCGTAGAAACAGTGTGTTGCTCATTCCTTGAAAAGGACTAGATTTGGTCAGTCGAAAATTTGGGCAAATTCCATTTTTGTATTGGCAATTACAGTTCAACCTTGATTCAGAATGTTTTGAATTCAGGAAGCAAGTTAATGGTAGCGTATCAGTTGGGCCATGTTGCAATTAATTGATTCGATTGTATGAATGCCATCCGTGCGTGCACCAATCTTAGTCAGTTTCCAAAAATGTTTTTTGGTTTAAACTGTAAATCATACACAAAATGTGCAAAATGAGCTAATATATATCATAAATTGCAAAATAGATATCGGAAAACGGATACTAATGTCGTAGAATACAAAGATCAATTCTAAATTCGAAGAAGAAGATTTAAAAGAACAAAACTGAAGAATCTATTGTTTGGTATACTATATACTTGTTAAGTCATAAGTTTAACCTTCCTGGCGAATTAGGCAAATAGTAGTGGACAGCCTGAAGCCAACCGTACACACAAATACGCCACATCTCCAGAAAATACGCTGTAGCCGCATAGTTCACGTTCACAACTTTAGTCAAGCCCACGCCGACTAGTTTCCTGACGACTTGGACCAAATGATGAAGGCAACCTCTGTTTTTGCCAAACTTTTTATCATTCGCGCGCTCACATCAGTTTTAGAGTTCCCAGAGGATGTCATCCACATGATCGAATCAACATGGCCTTATCCTGGCGCCTTAAGCTTGTCCTTGAAAGATTATTAATCTTGCCTGAGCCAGGCGATTGCAATGTGATCCTGCCCGGGCTCAGGTGGCCGCTACACCGATAACGGCTGAGGGAAGTGTCTCGGTGACATTTGACAATTGCGCAGTTTCTCATTATCGCCCTCGAAGAGCACCTAAAACGTCCTAATGAATAGAGCTGATCGGTTCCACTGATGGAACAACCATTGGAGGAAATTGATGAAGTACGGTTTGTAGGATCTGTGGCTATCTCTGAGCTGGAGTTTCATTGGGTTTAGTCAAAGTCCTTGATCAATGCTAATGTTACATTTCCCAACCCGCCCCTGGTCGGGCAGCTTGTGGGAAGGAAAGGTATGATATGTAAGACAACAAAATACTCAAAACGTAAAAACATTCAACTATGAACATGCTTTGTGCGTTGTATGATGTCAGATATACACCGAAGCACTGCAAATACTACATATGCCATTTCATGTTTGTTCATGCAAATAACGTAACTTGGAATTGGCCCTTGGTCGTGATCATGACTTAGTGTGTTTGTCATATGTATTTATAGCTGGATACTGAAAAGATGGTGAGATAATTGCTTAATAAATCACATCAGTGTCTTTGTTCAAAACTTTGATAAATACTGTGAAGTGTTATTAGAAAACCAAGCAATGATGAATTTGACTGTCCGCCTATACGCTGGAAATATCCAAACAGTTGACATTCAGTAGTGGCCAGAAAATTGCTCAACCGTTGTGCTATGTGACCTTTCTACATATAACGACGTGATATGTTATATATCATTGGCCGTGTTATTTAGCAACGGAATGGAAAGCAGCCTCATTGTAGCAGGTAACCTGATATGAGTTAAGACTATAGAATTGTTGCTACTTCTCCACTGTTTATTGCTAATAACAAGATAATGTAAAACACAGGTTTTAAATGAGACAAACTTTGACTGTATATGGAATATATTTGCAACTCGTAGATACTTAAAATTGTATGATACGTTCCTTAAACCTCTTGTGATAGGAAAGCTGTCAATTCAGACTATGTGGCTATAAACAAGCTTTCATTCCATGGTGTTGTTGTGTGGGGACAAAAAAGAGTCCACAAGTAGTGCCAGTACATGTACTTCAATGTCTGTATCAAGGTTTTGCACTCAAGTGACTATGGTGTAGGACTTATCCTTCATGCTGGGTGGTTGAACCGGGCCGTTGTCGGGTAAAGTTGAATTTGAATGTGTGTCACGTAATTTTGTACGTTACATTCATGCACATTTGTAGGTTTGACTCCTCCAGATCTAATATGACGTGGCACCTTGAACAAACCGTTTCTTCTTAGTTTTATTTCCATATTCAAGACTTCTCCTAAAAGCCCTGTCGGCTTTGCCCTTGCATTTAGATAAATTACCGTAGTCTCCTATTACCGTTGTCATTTATCTGACACGCAATTCATTTCTATGCTTTTTGTTCATTTGGATGTCTTTCAAGTAATTACGCCTGCTCTAACACCCACTCTTAAATCATTGCCACCTTCAAGTCCACTATCACGTTTTCATTCACTGCAAATTGGAAAAGACGACGATACTGACTTACACTGTACGTAATTTGCATACACTGCTATTTCAAACTGGAATGATGAAACGACACACCATGAGAATATTGGAAAAACATATTTTTGTAGGTGTCATATATCAGAGCTATATCAGGTTTGTACCTTGTCTAATGATTTTGTTAGCCTTTTTCAAACTTTTGTGTTCCTGGGCCTATGCCAAAATGTTACTGAAACATAAAAGGTACCGACTAACTAGGCCATGATTATGCAGGCTCTGAAAGCTTCCCTTTCAATTTCAGCGAAGGAAAATTGCCAGGAAGCCCTGTTCTTCTTTTATCCATTACGATTTTGCCTTCACCGTCCGGTTTATGTTGTGCATTTTAGTATTCAAGTCTGTATATAATAAAAGGTGAGTAAAGGACAATTGATAAAGACAAAAGCACCAGACAGCGCAAAATATCCGCCACTGAGTGTTAACACTGTAGGCATCTGGGCTTTTAAAGTTACCTGCCTTCCTATTCTTCAAAATGCAAACCTACCATAAAGTTGCTCTCACAAGAGTGAGCTGACACGGTGATTATAAATGGTAGGGAACTTATAAACTTTATAAGGCATGAGCCTGCACAAGGGAATCATTTATACGCATTCAGAATTTAATCAAGATACATAAATCTGTTGCGACGTCAAAAGCTTCCTGTGAAGAAACAAAATTAAGATATTCGTCAAGCCCAACTTAGACGAATATACAGGATTAGGGTTAGGGGTTACTTTCTGCTGCATCAAGCTTATTCAATCCGTCTTGCCTTTGAAGCCAGAGTCACATATAACTTTCATTATCTACAGGTCTAATGCGACATAATCCTGTGACTTTGCGCATGCATTACTACAAGCCATGTCTGTGTGTTTTACTGATTGAATTTAATGTTGTAGAAGCATAAAAGATAGAAAAGGAAATTTGATTTGGTTAACTGATTGTTTGGGATGAATGCTCTTTGACAAGAAGAAAATTAGAACCGTATAATATAAAAGGATTAACGTTTGCAAATAAATCTTAGGCCGATGTAGTGATTTTTCATTATTGTGAGATCGATAATCATGATAATCTTAGTTCTAGACGGGCTGGATTATTATTATCGCAAGTTCTTGTCTGTTTCACGCTTCGTCTTTTGTCAGAAGTAATGGTGCAAACAGTTACATGCATTACTTTGTGAGTGAAGGCGTTCAGCACAATGGACGGCACCTATTGCAAGCAAACGGCACGCTTTGCAAGTTTAACGTATAATGCTATTGCCAATAAGTTACCAATGAACCTTTATTAGAAAATTGAATATATGCAGAAGTTTCAAAACGACTTTATTGATAGGAATCAGCTGCCTTTTCGAGACTGTTTTCATTTTCTTTCATGGATACAACAAAGAACAGATCTCAAATTCAAGATTCTCGAGCAACTTTGGAAAATATGCAAGAAATATAAGTATGATCTTTCTGAGAACATTTTCCTCCTTGAGCTTTTAAAATCATGTCCTTTGTGTACACAACTGAGAGTGAAGGACACGGGCTCCCGTAATGCCTAGGTCTGTGAGGCGACAGAATACTCATTCTTTCAAACACATCACCTTTGTGAAACCGTCCAACTCGGGACTTTGTTCCCTTAAAATTTTAATGGATTTACAGGGACACAACAAGGGACACATTTACTAGCAGTATGACAACATATGAAAAAATAGAAATATGTCATCTTGAGTGAACCTTTTATCTCAGAACTTTGTCACAACAACGTCCCAGTGGATGTACAGAGGCTACAAAAAGCCATAAGACGGAAACCTAAAAACACGTATTTTGTCTCAGAACGATGTCCTAACGACGTCCCTGTGGACACACAACGGACGCAAAAAGCTGTTCAGTAGCATTTTAACGAGTGGGGTGCAACGATGATGTGTATATATAGGGGAAGCGTCATTCTAATGATGTCCTCCAGGACTAGGGACCACCGCTGAGACCAAATCAGCATCTGTGACCAAAGGCCAGTTTCCTGCCACAAAGTGCCTGTCTTTATTCATCACCCATATGAGACTCGTTTATCGGAACAGGCCGGAACTGGCTTCCAATTACTAAAGCAGCGGGAGAATTGCTTTTTCCTGCAATGCTTCACCCAATTTCGTAAAATGGTGCACCTCCAAGGGGACATGAAGATTTCTCTGCTCCTCCATTTATCATAATTTGATTTGATTTGAAAAACCCATAAAGTACAAACAAACCCACAAACATTGTCCCCCAAACATGATGCAACTCCAAGAAGACATGTAGTTTTCTTTTTCTCGGGTCTTCCATTGATGAAAATTTGATTTGAAAAACAAACAAACCTCAATACACCAACCTGTTCCAAACCATTCTCACATTTTCTAACAGAATTGGAATATATATTTTTGGTAAACATTGATCAATTGTGTGCACGCAGAGTAATTTGGCCTTCTATAGTTGTTGCTATATAGAAATAGTTGTTGCCATCTATTTCACCTGATGCACCTGTTCGTTCATTCTTCTCCAATCCTTTTTAAGTCTGACAAGACAGAGATATCACATAGATGTTCATTTTTGGTTTGTCAGTAAGAATACTCTGGAAATTATAGCAGCTGATTAGTGCATTTCAATCTGCCAGTTCACAAAATATATTATCATTTTGGTTCATGTTACATTCATGTACATACATCACTCGAAATGCCCGGAAGTAATCTTCGAATCTTAAGCCCCCCTCTCACTGGACCCGCGGCACGCTGGCGGTGTCGCTGCGTCCTGAACTGGATTTTTGTTACCCTTGACTTTATAATGGGAATATCATTCAAAACGCACAAGTATGACCAAGAAGGCAACAAATCAAACAAAGCTTAAAAAGATTCGTTTGTTGTCGATGACCTTCGTTGAGTGTTTTGTCAATTCGATCGGCCGTAGCGACGCCGCCAGCGTGCCGCGGGTCCAGTCAGGGGGGGGGGGGCTTAAGTTGTAGGGATTGCATTGTCTTAAACATTTTATCAACTGTTCCATCAAGAAGTATCCACAGTTCTAATCTAGGATACTTAAGGAGAAACCGGCACCAAGTCTCCACGGAAGACAATTACCTTGCAGCAATCGGTGAATACTGCTATCTAATAACATCTGTCTATCTTGATTAATTCAGTAAGCCCTAATTCGTCAAAGAGCTTCTGAAGCCGTACCATTTCATTAAACGCTGACACGGGGTAAGGCACCTTTGCATGGTACTGACATTGAAGTGATTTGAACTAAGCTGATAAGATTACAGAAATGCAGACCGTTAGGGAACCTTGGGGAAGGGGAAGATAAAAACTACTGATGTTAGATGTCTGACCAGCGGAGTGAAGTGATGATCGATCTCTATCCACCTTTCAAGGTTCGAGCACTGAACCCACAGAAATATGCGTGTTTTGTCATGCTCATTCACTAATCATGTGCATGAACACACTTACAACGTGTATGAAATATATGTACATCGCATCCTTTTTGCTTGTTGTTGCTTATTGGAATGGCACACAACACTAAAAGCTGAGATCAAATACAATACATAATCTGATTTCCAAGTAACAATTTCTCACAAAATCACAGCATACCCACGAGATTTGCTGCTGTCTGGCACTGAGAGTCAGACAGACACGTATTATGGGATAACCAGAAATTCCCTTATCGTAAGCCTTACAGTAAGGGTTAATGCTTTTGAGAGCTTGAGGTCAGTCTACATTCGTCACAAATAATGTGGGGGTAAATACGGTGAACCTATTTCTTTGCCGCAATGCCCACGCACGAAAATATTACAAACGCGACTACCAGATCTTATGACTTCGAGGCTGTCAAATCCAGATAGAAAATCATCAATGGACGTTTAATATGTTATATCGAAGGTGCATGCTTTCAGCGGTTACTGCTACAAATATGAAAATACATTTTTCGTAAACAATGGTGCAAAAGATGCTTGTACCATCTATTGCAACTGTTTACACGAGAAACTCATCAGAAAGTCAGATTCAATAAACCGTCCATTGTTACATCGCATTAGCAGCGGCCTCGCTGGTGGAAGTAGCTGTCATAGACTTTCTTTATACATATAATCTTTTTTGCTGTACCAATGTGTAGGGTAGATGCATTCTATCATTTTCTGTATTTATAAATTCAAAAGTAGTTTCAGCATGATGATGTATAAATGACTGTGTAAGTGGACTGTGAAACCTTGCTGTTGTTCAGATCATGTATGGAGCCGGAGGTTGACAAAACATGACCATCAATGTGGCGTCGCGGTGGCGCAGTGGCAGGGTGTTAGGCCCAGAACCTCGAGGTCCTGGGTTCAAATTCGGGTTCCCTTTATTTGTCTCGTTGAGTTTGAGCCCTTGGGAAAGGCACTTTACACGACTTTCCTCACTTCACTCTGGTGAAAATGAGTACCTAGCTTCGGTTAGCGACGTCCCTCGGATAGGACGTTAAATGGAGGTCCCGTGTTTGAGGAGAGTCACACCTCAAGCACGTAAAAGAACCCTCTACGCCTATCGAAAAGAGTAGGAGTCCTTCCCGGTGTGGGTGGATCAAATATATCAGTCAGAGTATGCAGCTTGTACTATTTAGTACAGACCTGGTGTGTTACGCCATGAGGCGGTTAACCGGGCATGCAATACAAACGAACAAACATCTTTAATGTCAGAATAATGGTCGCCATCTTGGACTTCTCAGTCACTCTGATGACTAAACAGGGGATTACGTTTTTCATCTCATCTAATGATGCTGTCGTCGTAAGAAAACTTCATTAGGATTCTATGATTGATGATTGGGTGGAAATTATCGTTGCAATCACGATTTGCAAACAAAGTTTACTTCACACAATACTGCAAAAGGTTCACATTGGACTGATGTCGCTGTGATATTAACGTGCTGGTGATGATTCGCAAACATTCTTTGCTTCACATAGAACTGCAAAAAGTTACCGTAAAACTGATTTCCTTACGATGATTAAACAGAAGAATACGCTTATCAGTTCATCTAACGATACTGTCTTCGAAAGAAAATTAATTAGGACTGTAAGATTTATCAGTGGGGGGAAATTAACGTTGCAGTCACGATTTGCAATGAAATTTCGCTTCATGATTCACATAAAACATGCAAAAAGCTCATCTAGGACTAAAGTCTTTCTGATGATTCAACAGAGGATTACGCTAACCCGTTCATCTAATGATGCTGTCGTCGTGAAAAATTGATGGTTTGGAAGAAATCAACGTTGCAGCGACGATTTGCAAACAAAGTTTGCTTCACATAGATCTGAAAAAAAGGCATAGGACTAATGTCGCCCTGATGATTGAACAGAGAATTTGACTTATACTAATTCATCTGATGAAGCTGTCATCGTGAAAAATTATATGATTGATGATTCATAGTGCTGCAGAGTTCACATAACACTGACGTCGCTCTGATGATTAAACAGAGGATTTCGCTAATCCGTTCATCTAATGATGCTGTCATCGTGAAAAAATTATATGATTGATGATTCAGAAGAAATCAACGTTGCAGTGTAGATTTGCAAAACATTTGCTTCACATAGTGCTACTAAACGTTCGCATAACACTGACGTCGCTCTGATGATTAAACAGAGGATTTCGCTAATCCGTTCATCTAATGATGTTGTCATCGTGAAAAATTATATGATTGATGGTTCAGAAGAAATCAACGTTGCAGTGTAGATCTGCAAAACATTTGCTTCACATAGTGCTGCAAAGAGTTCACATAACACTGACGTCGCTCTGATGATTTAACAGAGGATTAGCTCTTATCCATTCATCTTATCAGGCCATCTAATGATGTTGTCAGCGTGAAAAAAATGAATGTGGTTTTCTGATTGATGAGTCGCTGAGAATGAACCTTGCAGTCACGAATTACAACAAAATTTGTTTCACATAGTTCTGCATAAGGGATGGGGACAGCCAGCATCCTGTCAAGTTTTTTGTCAACCGGGCCGCAAGTTATGGCAAGTAGGAAACATTCATTACCTTATTGTTGGAGATACGTGAAAATCAAATCTCTAGTCACGATTTGCAAACAAACTTTGCTTCGCATATAGCTGCAAGACGAATGAAAACACCCTTTCAAATGGTTTGTCAACTAAGCAACTAGCCATGACAGGCACGAAACAAGCATTACAGGCATGATACCTGATTGAGAGTAAATACAAATATAAGCTTAGATTACATTACATTACATTAAGAAGTCACCACATCAATGAGCTGCAGAAGTGTTAGGTTTTTCACATCTTTTGGCAAATCTGACAACAAACTGATCATATCAGAAGGACACTGACACTAAAAAAGGACATTGACACGAAAGGTAAAAGGGATGTAAAGATAATAAAGCCTGTGGGACTGGTGCGTTTATCTATACGCCAGATTCATGATAAAAACGACATATTAATAACGAACGGTAAAAGAATATCTATTTCTTGCCACCGGTCAACAATACTCTTAAAGTTACAATCGAATCTATGATTCTTCATATGGTCACCAAATGGCTGTTTCCCCGCTTGTCTCATTGCGACCTTAGTATTCTTAGAAAAAAATCGCCTGAAAATGTTAATTTGAAATGTAAGTAATCACTGATGGCCTGTAATAGTAAATTAATACTTCCGTAGGATCAATTCATTTCAAGCCTTACCGTTGATTAAGGTAGTGTCACAACACGACAGCATTGCTATTACATCGCTTTAGAAAATGTTAAAAACAACACCTACCTTAGCGCCTACACCTTACCTGGTTTACCGGGAGACGCTGATCTTTCCACTAGCGGCAGTAAGCCGGAACACGGAGTTATACCCGTATAAAGCAATAGAGCTAATCATACCCATCCAATGGCAGCGCGCCTCTACCAGAGCATGAATATTCTAACGATGCCGCTGGATCGTGCAAGACCAGCAAACCATCCTTGTACACCCGTAATGGAACGATTATTGACTGAATTGGTTTACGTGCGTGTCCATCAAAGTGCAACTATGGTATGTTTGTACAAGAAAGGCAATTAGACGGTCGTGCTAGTAGACAGAGATGTCATCATCAGCTCTCTGAATTACAGTTAATCATATAGACTGCTGCCGAGACGTAGGTCAGTGAACTCCAGGTTATCTAAAGCACGAGCTTCGAGGAAGGCAGGATTTGATTTTCTTGCTAGACACTGAACCCTTTCACGGACGATTGAAGCATCAGGGTGTCTATTCCCCGTACCTATTTAGCCTGGAGTCCAGCCTTGTTAACTTTGGCCCGCCGCCCAAGATCCTCTAGCCAGCCAGCCAGCCAGCCAGCCAGCCAACACGTTGGATCTTGGGCGGTGGGCCAAAGCTAGCAAGGCTCTAGACTCCAGGCTAGTATCTATTGGGTTATAAATGTTTAATCTACACATAAGTGCATATATACACATACCGTGTTTAGCCAGTGGTTTATAGTATTATTAGAGTCGATAATTAGCCACCTTTCTGCTTGAACGTTTTGAACTAAATGCAAAAATTGATATACCCTCATCATTTAAAATTTATGTCATATCACTAGTGACTTTACTGGGTAGAATGCGAGGTCTGTGAAATACATACTTCACGTCACAGTAGATTTCTTGTTTCTGTTCTAACGATCAATCTTGCACGAGACCAGATGTTCTGGCCATACAATGTAATCGAGTGGCCAATTTAACTAATGAGCCTGCCTTACATCACTTTATAACTGACTGCATGTTAGCTGCATCGATAGAATGGAAATAGATTAAATGTCGATGGATGGAGATGGTTGTTTCGGTTTCAAGTGTATACAGAGAATCTTCTGCCTATACTAGCGTCCATTTGCTGTTTTATTTTGATTCATTCAACTTATTTTAGCCCAAGTACGGACAAATTCATACCTCTACTGAGTTAAGACAAACCTTTGACTATGAAATCTATCTACTCTTAGATTTTAACATGATTACACAAAAAGCGAAGAGAAGTCGAACCCACTTGGATTTTATTCTCGTAGTAACTCTATAATGTAAACATATATCTGATCTTTTGTTGTGACCTGTACTTAACCCATCGGGTAGAAATGTACAATAAAGGTATTCAACCATCAATCCATCCATCCATCCATTCATTCATTCATTCATTCATTCATTGAATATCACTGTCACTGTACTTTGTGACAATACATTTTTTATTGATATGTATGTCTTTCACTCTCAACATTGCTCTCAGATGTTCCTAGATCCCCATCATTTGTTGCATCTGGATGATGTTTTGATTATACCCGTAACAAATGAATGGTGATGTTTTTGTTATGTCAGTAGTTGCTTGTAATCTGTCTCAATTTTATCCGTACCTGCCGTCATCTTAGGGCGCCATGTTGGCTCGCATCTTAGACTCATGTCTTTATCTATCCCTAGCAAATAAAGTAATGCACACAGGGGAGCAGTTCTTCATTCATAGAGCCGTCAATTCGACAACGTAAAAACCCTCATAACGCGAGAATAATTGTGTTCAGTGAAACGTAAGAGACGAAGATGCTGATGGATTGTGAAAGTTCAATATATTTGGCAAGCCATAATCGCCACCGGGACTGGGTATCCGACGGCTCAATTTTCATGGAGTGCCAAGTATGGGGGAATTTCGCATGGCTTATTTGTAGTTTACTGATATTTTGCTGAACAAGCTTTTAAGATTTGATGCATATTGACAAACCGTTTTTGTGTATATGTCTTCTAGGTAACTTATTTGGACTGCGAGCTTTATTGAGAGGGTTTGCATCTGCACAAATTGCCTACCTTGGAGGCGGAAGTTCTAATGGATTACCCGGAATCCCTGATATAACTATCATGCTTTTATTACATATTGCAAGTAAAAGCTAGTAATTTAGCACTCTCACATTCGTAACAAGGTTGCCTTGCCGCGATGTTTGTGAATACAGAGTGCAGAGGCCATGGACCATACACACGTCCGTGATAGGCATCAATTTAACCAGCAAAGTTGCGTTAAGATTTAAGTTGGTGAGCAAATCTTTTTGGTCATTTGAATATTGATACATTTGGTAGTATGAATGTTCATACATTTTGGAACATAGTATTGTTGGAATTAGTGGTGTGGATCTAAACCCGAGTTTAGGTTTAGGTTCGGACTCGAGTCCAGAGGTTTAGGTTCAGGTCCGGACTTGAAAGTCCGGACCTGAACAATAATTTTGGAATATTTTTTCGTGTTACATGTAAAATTGCATATTGGCAGATATTTTACACGTAATTTGAAAACTATATATACGGAATTATATACAGTCAGTAATTAACACAAAAGTTCAGTTATAAACACAAAAACAGCAATGTTTTAATATTTTTCTAGTGCAAATTTCACGATTTAAGGAAGGTTTAAGATGGTTTAAAACAAAAAGGAGTGTATGAGTGAGAGAATTTTTTTTCAAGTCCGGACTTGTTTCCAGACGTTTAGGTTTTTTTGGACTTGAACCTAAACGTTTTACAAGTCCGGAACCGGTCCGGCCGGACCGATCCGCACCACTAGTTGGAATACTACTTTGCAATTGGAATGGACTCATTAAACTTTCGATCAGATTTCTGCTCTTCGTCGCAGGGTAACTAATCTGATTGCTCAAAACACATAAGCCCAGCTACTTGTTGTGACATATGTGCCGGATTAATGAAGGTACACCACGATTATTATGAATAAATAAGCCATGTACCTCAGCCCTCTGATATCCATGGCTTCTTGTCCTTCCTGGTATCTGTTAAGCCTACCCTCTCACTGGACTCGCGGTACGTTAGCGGTGTCGCTGCGGCCGATCGAATTAGCAACGAATTTCGTCGACCAAAAAGGAATATTTTTAAGCTTTGTGTGTTTTGTTGTCTTTTTGGTCATACTTGTATGTTTTGAATGATATTCCCATTATAAAGTCAAGGGTAACACAAATCCAGTTAAGGACGTGAGAGGTGGGCTTTACCTTGGAAGTACGGAGCAATGAGAAATGGGTCGGTTGGCCCCCTGGTTGATAAATGTTCATTACGGAAATCATAAAAAAAGGCATGTACCTCAGAGCTCTTGATATGTACATGGCCTCTTGTACTTTCTGGTATCTGTTATCTTAGAAGTAAAGGAGAAAGCCCTGCTCTGTACTAGTTCGAGCTCCATCAACCCTAAGTATTGCTGGCATTGGTGCACATGTTTTGAATTGCAATGACAGAATTTAGATCAAGCATTGTTATTTGTATATCTATCTTGTGACAGCTTTTTATTCAACCGTAATTTGTTCATACGATGCTGGCTTAACCTGCACACCTTAACTTCTCATAGATCAATAAAGAATTTACCAAAATAGTGAAATATTCAAAATGATGATATTAATGTAGCTTTTGCTTTCCCAACTATCCATACGGTGATTCGTGAGACTGTGACTTTCAAAGTGTCCTCTTCGCTTTTCATTTCCGTCCCTTTAATCTAAGCACAGACAAGACGTCGTCTAGAGTAGCCTTTGTAGTAGACGTCTTTACGGTCTGCTACATACGATAGATATCTACTCATACTTCAAAGTGCGTTTGAACTCAGGTAAAGTGGAACTGTAGGACAGTTGGGGGACATTGCGTTGGCCTAATTAGTAGGCGGGTCTAGCTGCGACTTTTATAAGCATCAATGAATCTAAAACACAGTAAATATGACCTCGGATAATCAAAGTACCAAATGGATTCATTAGATTAGACTGGCATAATTTCCCGCTTGGGTTCTGTACATGGCAAAGAATTAGGCCACTCAAAATTAGTTTGATAAAACACGTAGCCTTCTTCCCTCCCCCACGGTAAAGTTTCCACAATCTATTGATTGCATTTTGTTGGGAAAATTGATTCGCATGTTAGCCTTATAAGCCACTCTATTCCATTGATTAAGCAAATGATGGTGTAACTTTAGGTTATTGGGAATATAATTGCTTTTCATTGCTGTTGATAAGTAGGCCACCTGTTAACAGAATATAATGACGTTGGTATCGCGTAAGGCTATCGAATGTGACAGCGCCGACTCGGTCAATTTTTGCTAATCCACAGTTGTAACAATGTTTATATCCGCTAGTCAAAAACCACGGCCATTACATGTTCAAAACAAAAAGACACGGAACCGGAAGGGGTGCAAAGCAGTCTGTATCTGTATCTATATAATCGGTATAACCGCCATTAGGCGTAACACCAGCTTCACAGGCACGCGGTGTGGCAGCAGGTGGTTACATTTCACGGAACGGTCTGTTGCACCTAGTCTTTGCATATCTGATTGCAACCGTTCTTTAAAGCTAGTAAGTGAAGATGCTCCTACAATATTTGATGACAATGAGTTCCATTCTACTATGGTTCTCGGAAAATACGAATTTTTGAACACATCAATCCTTGGCTGATTACTCTGGTACTTAAAAGCATGACTATTTCTAGGTCCTGAAAAAGACTGCGTTGACACCTGGTAACGTTATGTATGTATTTCATACCTGGTAGACCGCCTCATGGTCATAGCGCAACAACCTAGATTTGTATTGAAGAGTACAAGCTGCATATCCCGATAGATTTATTTGACCAACTCACATTGGGGAAGGACCACTACTCTTTCCGATAAGTATATGGTGGGTTCATTGATGTGCTCGAGGGGTGGCTCTTCTCAAGCACGGGACCGCCTTCATTAACGTCTAATCCGAGGAACGTCCCTATCTGAAGCTAAGTACTTATTTACCTGTCAGTGAGTGAAGTGAGGAGCTTCGTGTTAAGTGCCTTTCCAAATGGCTCAACGTCAACGAGACAAATCAAGGGACCCCGGACTGGAACCCAGGACCTCTGTGTTCTGAGCCAAACACGCTGCCACTACACCACCGCGACACTACCTTATAATTGTTTGTTTTTAAATCAGCCTGAGAACAATCAAACACTTTTGTGGTTAGCTTCATTTGGGCGTTTTTCCTACATGCACACTAGAGCATTACGTTTGAAAGCGAATAATTTGTTAGATAAACCCCTTCTCACCACACCATCTTCTCTCATCATGTTCATAACGGCCGCTTTCAAAACCTTTCAAATGGGGCAGCCCGAAAAGAAATGATCGACTTGTGGGACGACATTGCCATCAAGATGTCAACGGATGTGAAAGTCAAACCCTCAATAAGCTTGCTGAAGGTCGACTAATCTTCTAATCAACGTGGCGTAATTCCGGATCCATTGGGAGGATGCACTTTCATTTTTTGGCAGCTCTTCTCGATAGGACGGTTATCATTCACCCTGCAATCCGTAATTTGTTTTCGTGAGATCCATTTTTGTCTTAACAATGTATTGCTTTGGGAGCTCAGGTAGTTAGTGTAGCTTTTGTTAATTTTTAACACCGAAAACGTTCCTGTATCTATAGCCCTACTAGTAACGTTAGCAGCCTCACAGTTGAGCTCCTGATTCCAATATGTTGGTAGCCGGGAGACCCAGGTTCAAATCCTGGGACCGAACATCTCGGTTGGGGCTGCACCCATCTTTAGGAAGGGACGTAGATTGGGGTCCCGTATTCGAAGAGGTACCTCGAGCACATTAAAGGGGAAGGGCCAGCAACCCCTCCTTGTTAAAAATACCCAGCTACTGAAAAAACAAGGCCCTATGTGCCACTAGACACTATAACGTGAACAAATAAGAACAATAACAACAGCTGTGAACTAATGATTACAACGATGACATACAAATTCAGTTGAGACAAACCGAATCAACATAATAACAGATCTTATACTGAATGAGATAAATTTGCAAACTGTCGAAAAGGAGGCAATTAATAAGTATAGAATACCACCATCTGTTCATCCCACTTTGGTAACGATCTTACAGAACCGAAAGACGGTGGTCTATGGGGGTCATTTCCCCGTTCACGACATTGATTAATCTCCGTCTCGTCCCCCATGACTCAGGTGCCGAACTGTCTGAAACTGTAGACAAGAACAGCTGGTCCTTAAATTGAGACTAGAAGGTTGAACATTCCGATTACTAAAAAGGCAACAAATCACACAAAGCGTAAAAGATCCGTTTTCTATCGATGAAATTCGCTTAGCGCGGTATCAAATCGCTTCGTCGCAGCGAGGTCGCCAACGCCTTCTTTTTACATTTCTCAAATTCCAAGAACGCAACTATCAAATCCAAAGAACATTTCATTTTGTATTGATAGAATTGTGTTACCTAATTTTGTTTATTATTACCTCCTAAAAAGAGGTTCACCTTCTACGGGGAAGTGTTTTTGACTTAATTTGTGTATTTGCAGTTGTAGCCCATGGTCCTTTGGACGAATTTGTTTGTCGGTAATTATACTGAGGTTTTCAATCATGCACATCGATCACCGTAGCGGTACTTGTCAGGTAGTGTAAACTTTTCAAACGACACTTGAAGATACCAGTTAGATGTCATTTGCCTGGTTTTGCGCTGTCTTGGTGTTTAGGCGCGAGCTTTATTTTATAAATAAGTTAGTTCATCATAAAAATGCTCTCAAACTTATGTGACTAGCATTCCCCATATGGATTGGTGGTAACTAAAAGCCACCTAGATGACTTGACCTGTCCACCGTTGTGGCGTTAACCGTCCTTGACGCTTCGTTACGCTTAATGCAATTTTACTGTTGGGAATATGATGGTACAACATCGATCTTCCAAAAGGACCCCCGAGTCAAGAAGCATATTACTTATTTAGCCTCAAGATTCCCTGAGTGTTGCCGTAATAACGGGCAGCACATTGCCTCCACTAACTAGTTTGGAGGTCTTTCAACTTCTTCCCAGGGGAAGTTGTCCTCCAAAGATATCAACTGATAGCAAGAAGAAAGTTTTGCTAGATGGTTCCTCGGGAGATATTGTAGCCTCATTCGGCACTAGTATAGAAACTGAGGCCTAGGGAAAAAATGATACGGTCACCCGACCGGCCGTAGCAAAAACCTGCCGACCCTAGCCTTTTTTTGGATTGACCACTGGCAAGGGACATAAACTTTGAAATCTGAGTCATGAAATTCAGAACAAACTTTCTGTATTTGAGTCTTGAACAGTAGATGTAAGAACTTCATGGCACTTCTTTGTTTAGTCTATATATGCCTTGTGGTAGTACAATGAACATTTGTGCAATTATTATACGAAATTACTAGTGTCCTAGTGTCCCACTGCCAGTGGACTAGCTATATAGCCCCCTGCTGCAGTGATTGCACCACAGTGTGGCCCCAGGGCTATGAAACGGAGATGGGCACCGCCCTATACATCAATTATGGTGTGGGAGGATTTTAACTAACTAACTTTAATGCATTTCACTTTAACATGAATTTTACAATAAACATAAAATGCATAACATTAAACAAAAAAGAATCCCTACCCACCGACCCTAATTTTTCAGTACCGATACAGGAAACAGCATCTTTTTTCTTATGCCTGATGTGTATTCCTTCCCTACACTCTGGAGGTTACTCATAACTACTGCACAGCATGCCGAGTGAGATCTCTTATAAGATAACTGCTCAAACTACACCCCTGCTGCAGACAATGTACCGCGGTGATTGACGGCTGTCACATTGACCTGATGGTACGTTCATATTTCTTTCTTTATTTCTTTGTTTGGGTTCTTCACAATGTGAAAGGGAGGGCAGAAAACGAGCCTAAACACCTTTACAAGTTGCCCTCTCATATACTTAAACATCACATCAACTGATACAATATATGAACTTAGCATACAAATATACAAAACACATTGTATAGATCAGATCTCACACATCACACACGAAACACATCATATACACCATTGCCATACATGATATAATACAAAAAGCATAATTCAAATATTGTAGTCCAAATATCATAGCAAGCGATCAATGTCATCTTAAGGCCAGACAAGAGCTGCACCCACATCATAAGATCATAAGAAGTTAGTTTCTTGTCTACATGTGCAACTGAATATTTTTTGGGGAACCGTCTGATGTAGTATTCACAGAAACACTGTCCATTCGATATCTCCCTTTACTCAGGTCACTTCCCTCTTTTAAAACAAAAAAACGTCAATGTATTCTATTTTACTTAAGTTCGGCGATAGTGGTTAGTTTGTAAAGGGCAGGCCTGTTGAGCAACGTCATCATGTTTTTATGATCCTGACCAAAGAGAGAAGTCATGTCAATGGATACCAATAACCTTATTGTTAATGTTTTATAAAATTATACCCCATATGACAACTTTTACAATCTTAGTGGGATCAGCTGGAACTTGAAACTAGATGAATGGATTATGTACGTGAGCAGGGTGTCTAGGAAGATTCAATCAATACATGCGACCCAGCCGGGGTAAAACTGTTACAGCATGAATAGTTTCATCAGGTTGGTAAGTCACTGGATAAAACCGCATGAACTATTTATGTATATCAATATGCAAATACTTAACGCTTCAGGAACCGCATCTGTTAGCAGCGACACCTATGTCTGCAGTACAAACTAAACCAGTCAGTACTGCCATGAGAAGGATAATAGAAGGTCACAAAAACATTTGATTGAATACAAAGAATTCTGTTATTCTGTCATGCCATTAAGCTTCATACTGTGTTATTCTTTTAGTAAGCTTTGATTTGTACACAGTGCCGCATGCAAAAATATATCTTTGTCGTTTCGCTACTCTGCAAAACCTGACAAATTATCTTTCTTGCATTCAACATGATTTTTAACCATTCATTTCCCGTATAACCTTACTTTCCATCTGAATTATTACGAATAATGTGTATCTCTGAAGCCATGAAGTAACTTATTGTGTTTTAAACGTGCCTTACATATAAGCTATTGATACTGTGAAATAGCTTTTCATCTTGCTTTATTACATGTTTGGTTTGCAATAGCCAGATTATGAAAGGCTAGGTGAAGTTCATATTTCTCATCACATCTATAACGGGATACCTGTCATTGACAGTTTGTGTAATGATTGTCATCCTCGTGCCTCAAACTTCTGTATGTATCACACGATTTTTTTAACACTTTAATTCTGGATTGATAACCCTGGTACCTGCAGACATGACTATTTCTTGTTCTTTTCTTTTCTTTTCTGAACCGGTATTATTAGATACTTCGTACTCTGTATCAATCTCCAATCAGATCTATAGGCTGCGAAGACCGTATCAAACTGGCAGAAGAAGTATGTTTTGCAACCTATACAAGCTCCTTCTTCCAGTTGGATACGGTCTTTGCAATCCATTGGCCCTGCTTGGAGGCTAACTCTGTATCGCCATAGCCGATGCTGTAGAGCTGATGTTAATCAGGATTCTTGTCATGGTCAGTATTGACCGAACGGGGCCATATATAGTAGGTACTTCCAGATGTACATCATGCATAGTCTGGAAATCTTCTTCTGTCTTCGAGTGGCGGCCGCTGTTCTGTTTTCATGTTGGTGACATGTCCAGAAGGCATGCAACTTGCTGCATGCTGACATATCTGCCATTGCTATGAATCATGCATTACGGAGATCAAACGCAATATTGAAATGTTAATTTTGCTTCAGACCCGTAGTACAGATGAAGCAACAGAGAAGCCTCCACCAGGCCCTCCTACGGGCTTTGGGTCGTAGAATTCGGCAGAAAAATGAATAACTAGCCAGTAGAGTCAGTCCACGGTGAAGATCACATTTTTCCATAGGAGCCTGCAAATGAAACCCTGGCCGATATTCTCCCTATAGCCGGCGTAGTTAGTCTGGTAGAGATTAGCAACAGATCGATAGGAACTGAACTTAACTCTGTTGCTTGTTAACAGTACTGAAAGGAGTTGAGTAAACGACATTTACAGCACCTCTTAGACCCTTAGAGAATGATTTATCATAGCCGACCTTTAGTGTGAGAGCGTCTACACGGAAAGCACAACATAGCAGGAAATTGGATGGTTAATCAACGAGGCGTCCTCATCAAAAGACGGCGTCTGAGGAGAATGTCGTCATCACCTTAGTTACACTGAAGAGACGATGTTTCTTTGAGGCAATTCGGCAAAAGAAAGATAAAAGTATTCCATCAATAAGGAGTCAAAAGGTTAAACGCAGAAGTTGTGGGGGAGTACCCTTATAGAACAAACATTTCAAACTGTCAAAAGTTACAATTAAGCTCCATTCCACCAGCCGGCGATTGCGTGGCGATCTCACTGCGACCTAATTATTTTTGTGTAACCATTGATGTCATAATTGGCATATCACGCAAAGTGCAAAACTGAAAAGACAACAAAACAAACAAAGCGTTAAAATATTCGAGAAGTATATAAGATTTATTGAACATTCATTTTATGTCGCAGGAAAGTCGTAGCTATAACGCCACCCTAATGCAATGGGGGTGTAAGGAAGCAACCTATTGGTAATCATAGTCGTCATATTTCATTTTTTTGCGGTTTAAGTCTCTATTCGAATAGATTTCTTTGATGGGAAAGGAGTGTCTTGTATTGTGCGTCAGACAACCAATTTTCTTTTAGGGAATAAAGATGACATACGCATAACCACGGACGAGTGGCGCACCTTAATTTAGGAAAGCTAAAAGCTTTATTCACGGTGGCCTTTCGCAAAGGTCTGCTTTATCCAGATGAATTACTTGTTCACACTGGCGGTAAGGCTACATTAGGAAAAACGACAGTGGGGGAAATTGCTTGAAGAAGACAGACATTGCTGGCTTAAGGTTGCTTTTCTCCAATCACTGCTCGGTAAAGTTGCCTGCTAGAAAACTTCTCCCGCCCCATCACTTTAGACAGGCCAAGTGTCCTAGAAATATAAGAACGTAAAAAATACCAGAATAATTATCAAGTTCTAGTACTGTAGTATTTTTTGTTGTTGTATATTTGACAGGTTATGACGAAATGATACTCGAAGCTTTTTGTGGGGTCTTGATTTACTTTACGTTGTGGCGTCGTGTGGCGCTAGTGCAGAGCGCACGGCTGTCAAACAATTGGACCCGGGATCGAATCCCAGGGTGCCCAGAGACATGTCCGAACTTGCGCCCAGACGTTGTGCCCTTGGGAAAGGCACTTTACACGCATTCCCCCCTCAGTTAGAGGGAAAAGTCTCCAACGGCAGCTGTCTTCAACTGGCGGACGAGAGCAGCGCCAGGCGGGCTGGCGTTATCAAGGCGGACCTCGAGTGTAAGAGTCATCCGACAGCTCGCTGCAAGCATCCCAACCAGAACCAGCACGTCTCCCTCGAATTGGTGCCGCTGGAGAAGGGGGATGCCCAAAGTGTGTGGGTCTCAGATTCGCAACCTGTCATCCACCTTAAACAAATTCACGCGAAGGCTACCGTGTCAATGCATTGACACGGTCACCATACTCGATCTGTATTTGTATCTGTACTATGTATCTGCACTATGTATCTGTACTATGTATCTGAATACGAATAAAGATAACACGAGTGGTTGCCAGAAAAAAAATGACGTAAATAAAATTATGTAAATGATATGAATATATTTTCATCGACTGTGACATCGTTGATTGAAACCGATCTTTTGAGAAAAGTGTGAGTTGATCAAATTAAGTAATTGGTAATCGAAAGCAACCCATCATTCAGTTCACTGTCATTGTGTATATTTCAGATCTGCTTTCATACATATTATTTCCTTTTATCTAACATTTGGACTAAAATATGCCGCTGTTCACTGCTGGAATTGTGGTAAAATCAACCCTTAGAATGTCGAGCGCATGAGATCTAGACTTCAGCAGGGTAAGGGAACACGTACATTGTTGAATTTTGCTTTCCCGAGAAAAAGACCTTCTGCATTACTCCACAAGTGAAATGAATACGGGCCTGAGAAAATGGATCCATGGCAAAATTATTAGGCAAGAGTAATATCCTACTGCAGGGCAACCTTTTGCCATGGATTCTACGATGTACGTCAGGGGCCAGGTAGGTCAATCAACTACTGCACTTTCTTCGACATAAAGAACCTCCAGACAGCATCATTCAAATTTGCGACATAGTCGAAATACTCAACGTTCTAGTTTGATATTCCAACGTTGGAACACATCAGCGTTTCTCTAGCTCTTATATCAGGTGAACCTTTCAGGTTATTACCGTCCAATACCTATCACATGTGTAGTAATGATAAGGCCACAGCAAGTAGATTGTATGTATAACATCAATGCGCTCATTAATTCTCGACTGATTTTTGAAAAAAAACAAGAAATGTTTTCTCCTCCGGAGATGGTTAACATGACGAGAAACTACACAAATGGGAAAAATGTCGTGTTGTATCCTTGATTGTCCTTGTAGAAGTTGCACTGGTCAGGTAGCCATGACTGTAGTTGTAGAAGTGAGACTAGTATGATAGTTGTAAAAATGGCACCAATGTGGTCGTCGTGAGTGTGTTTTCAGACTTGGTAAGTGATAACGTTACCAGTCTACCACACTAGTGTCACGTTGTCCATTTATTGAATACAGGAATAAAAGACTTGTTAGGTGTGATACGATGTTTTATCGCTTCAATTCTTCTTACAACGCTAACGTGTATGGTGACTTATTGGAAAATTTAGCCATCTTTTTTCACTTTTTTTTTCGTCTTCTCGCATTAGATTTGGAGCCTACAGAGGATTTCATCCATACAACTTATTTGCCGTGGCCTAAGTACCGACTAGGTAAGTAACAACTTGGGACCTGAACTGTGCTTCAAGCAGCTGACGTAAGATTAATGGCAGCTCCTGCCCCGAGGAAATTCCTTAAAATTAAGCAAAGAGAGGCCAGGTCATATCTTGATGGTGCCGAAAAGATCTCTTGATGATTCTTTTCAAGCAGTATGGTGCAAAGCAACACAATTTACCAACGCCCATCACCATCATTACAAATCATAGAACACAACTTGTATTTACCTTAGCATGAGAGTTTATGTGAGTTGGTAAATTACATAATGATTAACTAAACTATGCCCAAAGAAATTGACTCACCGGCATTGTCTACCGAATCTCTCTGTCTTCTTCAGCTAGCTGACCAAAGCGCTGTAGACACGTGTTTTTTCTGCGGATGTGACGTCAGCACTGGGTCAAAGTTCATCGGAAGTCGGTGCCGCCCCCCGCCTCTGTTGGGAGAAGGTAGTTCTATACCTAGTGGCAGAGTTGTCATAGCACACTCAAAGATGTAGAAAAGAAACACATTTAGGACGTGGGTTGAGTGGTATAATATTCCTGGCACCTTTAGCTAATGGATGATGCTGACGTCACGTGTTCGTAAGATAACTTGCCCTACGTGATTTGTCATTTGAACCTGATGAAGGCTTTAGTATGGTCCACGAAAAATAAAAAGATTGAAACCATACAATGATTGACAGTCTTACATAGCCTCCTTACTAACAGACTCTATGCGTGGATTTTATTTGATAGCATATCAGTTCTATTGCACTCGGTTTCTATCACATTTGGTTCGTTGTTGCGAGTCTACGGACTCTGGCAACAACAGACCGGACGCAATAGATACAGAGCGCTATAGAAATGATCATCAAAATCACGTTGAGGCTGCTAAGGAGGCGGCTACGTCTTACAATCAACTGTTTTGACTTAGCCTTCCCATATTCTTGATTTATTCAGGATGTCTCTCTGCGCAAAACATCTCCTTTAATTTGTCCCTCCGACACCAATTAAAGTTATTACCCTTATTTGACTAAACGCCATCGACCATAATTGAACACACGCCCTAGATACGTGAGGCAGTAGCGGATAGCGGAGTATGATCGAAGAGAAGAATACCGTGGTATGATTGAACACATCTAAAAAGAAAAAAAAACGGAATCTCAATAGCTACCTACTGACCCTTCTTTCTTCAGGGCTGTAACCGGCCGGAAACACGACATTTTTCCTAGCCCGTAATAACGCTACACATCCGGATGGCATGGCATGGTGTGGTTCCTTACTCTCAATGCTGTAAACATGACATACACTGCTATTTTCTTCTCAATTCATGGCATAACTACCTCATTTGCATACATTTGCATAAAGAGCTCTAGAACCACGATGTCCCACCGGGACCATAGAACAACATACCTAAAAATGATCAAGAGTCATCAAGCTATCATTCTATGATAGTGGACGAAATATATAAAGGGTGTGCTACGAGACCAATTGTTTTCTGGTTTCTCCTCCTGGACTAGGTGAACTCAATACCCGAGAAGCCGCAGACTGCCGACTATATACATCATGGTCGGATCTGCTTTCAACTAGATACCAGGACAAAAAGATACCAGAACAGTCCGATACCCTTCATGACCACCCTACTAAACGGTGGTCATGAAGGGTATTGATTATGATTGCCAGTTATTTAGTATATATTTAATAATTATGCTTGTATTTTAAATTACGACGTATCCGTCTTCAACCTACTAGTGTTTACTTGTGATTTTTAGAATGCATTCATTGTCGAATAGGAACGATTATATTATTTTTGTAACCGATAGATTGCCTAACGTCACTAGTTTTTAAAAATAATGTGAAAAGTACGCAATTCAGCCTATGGCTGCGAGGTACTTCCCATTTCCGATCACAATGATCAAATAAAACCATTCATTTATTCATTCATTCATTCATTCACTCATTCAACTAGGAGCACGACTGCCCCGGACAAAATTACATGACCACATTTCCGACTGAATCTCCTTTCAACCTTGAAAACGTAGACTGGACAGACGTTTTTGGAGAGGTTTCTACCGGAGGGTGTGTCCATTTTGTCCAGAGGTAGTTGAAGACGAATATCACTTTTTGATTGTATGTCCCAAATATTTTGATATACGTAATTCACTTAACTCAGTACTATCGTCGGACTTACCAGGATTTATCTCAATGGACTTGAATAGCAAATTTAAGTACATAATGACATGTGACAACCCATGCATGGTATATATTGGGAAATAAATCAAAGAATGTCTAGACGTTAGAAACTCCTCCAATAATTGTAAAATCCCATTGTCATCCCATACTACTACACCATATTGTATAAGATAGACGGATTAGCCTAATAGAATGTTATCTATGTACCAGTGAATGCCATACTTTGTACCTTGTACAATTGTTGTGCAATAAAGTTATTATCAAAGTGTGCATGGTCACATTCGGCATTACGCAGGGCAACGGGATATGACTGACATCTACCTATGCTACAGCAGGTGTGTGATACTATATGCGCTGTCATAGAAATATGGGTTCGTATAAAAAGATGAAGGGGGTGTCCCTGTGGTGTAGTGGCCTGCGCCTTTGTCTCTCACCACATCTGGTTCCAATTACTTGGATCAGAAGGCCCGGGTTCATACCCCGGGTAGGGCATCTCTGGACAAGAGGCGCATTGAGTCATACCAAAGACTTTATAAAAATGGTACATACTTGTGAAACAGTATGGAAGTTAAACACACTTCACTGCCAGTGGACTAGCCCCCTTCTACAGTGATTGCACCACAGTGTGGCCCAGGGCTATGAAACGGAGATGGGCACCGCCCTATACATCAATAATGGTGTGGGAGGATTTTTTAACTAATAAAAAGATGAAAATGCTATTGCAATGTTTACAAGGACACGTCTGTTATCACGTCGCCATATTGGAAACCGATGGAAGATATCACAACAAACGGTTTGGGTGATAAAGTCAAAGTCAGATGGAATGTTCCCTGACTGAAATCACATCCCCTTTTTTTAGAACTCAGCATAAGAATATTTGAAACGTTGAGTAGGCGCAAAAACTAGACAACGCCTTGAAAAGGCGACAACATCACCTGTAAGTACATTTTAGTTGCACAACGTTAGGGATTTTGCAGTCTCGTTTCCTTTGGCATCTGCCTCGACATTATCGATTGAAAGTAATGGAAAACTTTACGCGTCATAATGTGATTAAACGTAGAATACGCACGGTGCATAGCATTGTGAAGCCAAATCTTACCGACCGCTACTTTTAGTCTTTGCAAAAATGTCTCACTTCCTTATGAAGACGTCACTTAAACGTAGTTTCAAACAAATTTACTTTGAGTGAGTATTTAAGAATTCCGATTTTGGGAGGAATTTATCACTCACCGTGTTATTTTCTTTCCAATGATTTTCTTGTGAGCTGCTACAAGAAAGCAACATATAATAAGGGAACATTAATCATTTTGCCTTTCGATGCTGTTAAATGACGTATTAAAAAATTTATTCCCGCAGATTATGGTGCATAGGCCGGCACCCATCTCTAAGACATTGACGCAGATTCTTACTGTATCGGCGACGGGTACTGTTACGTACTAGGTATTCGGTAGAAATGCCATCAATATCAACATAAATGGCCTTAAGCACTTCAAGACAAATGTTTGTAGATTTTATCATGTAATATTTCTTTTTCGTCGTGTTCGGATCAATTATCTTGTGAGAGACATAATTATATGCATTTCATGGTATTTCCCCCAAATTGTCTGGATTAAGAATTAATTAAGCATTCATTAAAAACATATTATTAATCTTGCAATGACTTTTTCTCCAAATTGAAAGTAGTTAAGTGTCATTTTTCACGATAAGCACTAACTGTTGTTATCATACATCGTTGTTGCCTGCGTAAAAGCGGCGAAGCGAAGTTCTTGGTACGCTGACGCCTCCAGACAAGTGGAGGAAATAGTGCAGGGAAAATTGAATGTAACAGACATGCTGTACAGCATCCGCTAGGAGCGCTTTTAAGTACAACACAGACAGAAGCGGTAGATTGGCACTTCATGGCAAATACAATGATTTACCTCTTTTCTGGGATGACATCAGTTTCTAGTGATTAAAGTATAATACATGCAACGCTTATCAATTTTCCTATTCAATCTGTTTAACTATAGAATGCGTCTATGAAGTGAAGGTTAAATAAACTAGTAGCCAAGAGCATAACAATTGCTAGAATTTGTCGTTGAAATATTCAATATTCTAAAACAAAGGATGTTTAGTAGGGAAAAGAATGATCCGAAGTTAGTTACTAGGGGCATTTCCGGTGAAGGAAATCAGAGGTGCCTTAGCTATGGAAGACTTGCTTCGTAAAGAGGAACTGAAAGCTTCACGATCACGGAATAATGCAGAATGACACGATGTTCATCACCGGAAAGGCCAAATATGTACCGTATAATCGGTTTTGTCAACGTAGGGTTTAAACGGATTGCTGTACAGGCAACAGTGATGCTGAAATTGCTGAAGCGGGCATCTCACAGGGCTGCGGCACGTCGGCGACCTCGCTGCGTCCTAAACTGGACTTGTGTTACCCTTAACTTTATAATGGGAATTTCATGCAAACGTTCAAATGTGAATAAAAGGACAAGAAAGCACAGAAAGCGTCTAAAGATTCGTTTTCCATCGATGAAGCTCGTTAAACGCAGCTTCAGTGAGATATCCGATTAAGGTTACATGTGTAGCCTATACGACAGCATTTCCTTGTACACACAATTTACCACTTTTCGACAAACCTGTGCTAAACGCTTGATTTACTGCAGTATTTCCGTACACATTAAGCTCGTTCCGCTCCTGAGACGAATACGAATCAGGTTAAATCAATACTTTATTACTAACAGAGTGAGAAGAATGCCCACTGTCAATGGTGACTTACGGTTTTCCACCAAACAGAATCGCATTTATGGTTGGGACTGAACGTGAGGAGAGTAAGGGTTGAGAAAATGGAGCTGGACAATGTATGCATTCAGGCAGCAAAGTTGTTCTTTAAGATTTCTTTTGACATGAATGAGCTTAGGCCACACTGATTTGATTATGTGGATGACGCCAAGTTTGGTCCGTTTCTAAAATATAAACTATGACCTTACTGTAGATCGCACAGAGAAGCAAAATGAGCAAATATATACCGTGAATAAAAGCAAACTTCTGCGAACGGATACTACTGAGTGAGGTCTCCCAAAAGGAGAGAACCAACTAAAAATAAAGCACATACTGTTGACTACATCATATTCTGTGTGTTAAGTCATTTTTCAACTTTCCTGCCCATAGTAAGACAAAATGTTACAAAATGGGTACTACGTCTTACTCCTTTCATACTTCTCATAAGTTGTTTGGCTACTGTATCTTACTCTCAAACCGGGGCGAGGTTAGGCTTCTAGATATATATCAGGACAGTGACGCACAAGCACCGCCTCCGGGAAAATCTGTTCCCATCAGATAAAGTTAGATGGATGATAAGTCAACGACGTTTTGTAAGACGTTCTCAAAATTAGACAGTAGTGCACGTTTTCTTCATATCTCAGTAACAGTTCAGAGTTATATCTCATGAGAAGAATCAGTGATAAGACCATTGTGCATTCTAACATATACGTCAGTGACGCACTTGACATGCACCTACAAGACACTCCCTATCTCACGATTTTCACATTTTGTTGTGTATATATCATTACGTCTCAAGAGCTTGTGACTGATCTTTACTTCATGTGACTGTCAACCGATACACTGCTTCATGTATAGCCCCCACAAGGCCTATACTACGGGGGTATGGATCACCGACTTCGGCAGAAAGGGGAATGATTCGCAAGGAAAGTCATCCCGCCGGACCCCCCACCCCCTCAGAGAAGCGCCTTGCCAATGAAACCCTATGGTGGCCAAACTCCCCTTGGAAAATAATTCTCTTTGCAACCAGCGGCCGGTAGAGACTACCTTATGTGTATCTCCGTTGTGTTTTGGGGACTTGGGGGGGGGGGGGGAGGGCACGTCAGTGACATAGCTTACAGCTGAATTCTGCCCATGAAACTAATTTTGTTGGGGTGGTATAAAAGGCATTGATTTTCTGTCCTCCGTCAGAAGAAGACTATGTAAGCTCGAAGTCGACGTTCGTTCTTCGGAACAACGACGAAGAGTGCCAGCGAGCCTGAAACGTCACAAGAAATGAGTGTAAACGAAGGCAGATGGAAAGTGTGATAGCAGAAGAAAGAGTGCCAATGAGCCAGAATTCCACAAGGAATATTTACATGCAGGGATAGAAGACACGCGAATGTAAACGAAGGCAGATGAAGTTCGGAAATATCTAGAATATCAGTTACCATAAGTGTTACGGGATTGTCTTAAAATCTCATCTACCAGAACATTGGTACCAGTAATGCTACTTATTGAACATCTATCTACTACGGTACCAGCTCAGTAAAGGACAAGAAGTAGTCATGCCTTTAAGTACCATAGTTATCAACCAAGGACTGATTTGTTCACAAATTCGTATTTTCCTGGAACCATAGTAGAATGGAACTCGTTGTCATCAAATATCGCGTATGTAACATCCTCATTTTAACTAGCTTTAAGGAACGGTTGCAGTCAGATGTCCAAAAGCTAGGTGTGACAGGCCGTTCAGTATAATAATGTAACCAGCCGGCCGCCCGCGAAGCTGGTGTGTTACTCCAAAGAGTGTAAAAAACAACATATTCAGGATCATAAACAGTTCCACCAAAGTTCTTCTTAGCAGGCCGTATATGTCTTAAGAACGTCGGTAGCATTTTACCCTACATTCAAACTTTGCACAAGTTAGACACATGTTAACAATCCCTGAGGTATGGTACTTCTGCTGGGTGCAGATGGTTTTCTTCGATATGTCTTCAAACAGTTGACTTCTTTGGAGTTACGAGTGATTTGTTAGAATGTTGTATGACCAACTCAGAGACTAGATAGTTCGTTCAGAGTAGCACAAATATAATGAATGAAAAATGAAAAAGGGATAAAGCATCTAGTAGAGTTACGATGTTCAGTAAATATCACAGGTAGCGTTCCATTTAACGGTCGCATAAACACAGTCCTCCATCATAATTCCACAGACTCATAGCAAAAAGCAAATCGCTAGACGACCATAACTTTAACTTTCTAGCTGTAGCTGCCTTGTCTTTATTCCATGGGAACATGATCTACCATGCAGCCGATAGGAATAGTGATAAGACTACATTCTTATGCTTATTAGTAATATTTGTGTTAAAGATAGATGAGTGCAAAGATTACGAACGTAATGTTCTTGGTCGTGACGACAGATTTATATCAGAAGCTGTTATCAGAACGGCGACCATTTATCACCGTCAAAATGCTCCTTATCGGGACTTAAAATACCAAGTAATAGTCATAATTCATACATACGATACCCCAAACAATTTCCTGTGGATACCCCAATGATTATGATAAATCTCTGAAGCAGGAAGAAGACTATAAGTAATATCATGATTATCAAATTCTACCAAAGGCAACCTTGAAATTTCAAACCATCCCAATTGTTAGGCATTCTGTACAGAAAGTGTTTTTCTGAGCATCTATTCCGGGTTTCTGAAGGCGAATGATTTGTGATTTTTATGATCTGGTTTGATATCTATGTGATTTCTCCGCAAGTGCCTCCATTTAGTTCAAGAGAAAATAGAATCATCTTTAAATTTATAGGTTTATACTTCCGTCTTGTCGCTAGAAGCCTGACGAACTACCGTCGGCTATCACTGAGTGAATTTGATACAATAAACCAAAAATTGAAGTGACGATTCAGGAATCAAAGGTATGCGTAGCTAATTGAATAGAGTTTGTGCTAGATTTGCCACAGTTAGAAATACATAAAAGTCAAAGCATGGCAGTAACAAACTCTTGACGAGAACCATTCTGATAAAGTCTTTTAAACCTCTCCATTCAGTGAGTTCCAAAACGATCCGACACATTATGTAGATCCTGCAGTGGAATGCGATATGCCAAAATTCCCCGAATTCCTCAAAACGTTGTGACAGTACGACGTAATTATGAAAGCTATATCTAAAGGTTTTCTTTGTAATGTCGCTCGTTGGAAAAACATCATCAAGTTAAAAATTTGCTGTGTGGATTTGGTAGCCATATATTCTATGAGGTAGGCTAGAGCTTTGGTTTGAATTAGAGCATTCATATTGCGAGAAGTGTTTGGTAAAAAAACGATTGCATCGTAAAGATAATAGCTCTCCATAGAAACGATATAGAATACTTCAGCTAGAGGATACACTGCACGAAATGGCCTCGTTTCCCGGCGTATACGTACAGGGATTCCTCCGGAAATATTCCATATCCCGGTGCGGATTTAGCGTATCCGATAGTTATAACGGATACGCTAAATCTGCACCGGGATATGGAATATTTCCGGAGGAATCCCTGTACGTATACGCCGGGAAACGAGGCCATTTCGTGCAGTGATAGAATATAGAATGGGCCTATGATTATCTGCTGTATGTAACATAATACATACTGGAAATCATAGGCCTGCTACGATTTCCTGAAATTGGTATGTAAACCTTCCGCCCTTAAGAAAATATACTGATGGTACTGATTGCAATGTTTCCCTCGAAGCTGTCTTATATTCATATCTTAAAACCGAAGAAAACTGAACGATTGAACTCCTTATGCCACCCTACTAACAAGGCAAGACTTAAGTGACTATTAGTAATACTATAGGGGTACGCAATCTATCAGCCTATTTCCTGTGACAACATAAAGATCACAACAATTTATATCTATATTCAATCATAAAAGTTGAAACATAACACTTGATTGCTTCACTTCCCAGTTAAGGGTGGTTGTTCATCAACGTACATTGATACTGTTGTAAAACTTTATGAGACTTAAGTATCATCAATGTATTACTATCTCCATGAAAATGGAGCTATAGTTTTTGCATGGCCTGTCTGTGTGTCTTTCCTTCTGTCTGTCTGTTGTTTGTTTGTGTTTCCGGACTTTTGTAATCAGCAAACTCAAGAACCTCTGGATGAATTATCATAATTATGATATTTGGTATGTGGGTAGGTTTTGGGAAGACGAAGGCCAATGTCGATTTTGAGTTCGCTTGTTTCCATTTTGTTGGAGTCGGCCAAGTGTTGTGCATCCCTAGGTGTTCCATGTAACGTAATAGGCGGCTATTAATCCCAGTGTGCTTTACTCAGTTGATTGGACAATTCGTCATGTCAGGTTGCGCTAATGAAACACCTCTTTTGCTCAGTCCTCTGTGACTCTGCCCCAGCTGACAATCCCGACAATTTAATGAACCGTAAGATAAATGAAGACTTGTCTGGTACCAAGCAAGGCGTCTCGTAGAAAAATTTCAACAGGCCTCAAAACTAAGACAGAAAATTTGAAAAAAAAACTATGGGCCATTTTATGTATATTTTGATCAATCAAACCAAAAAGGGTCATTTAAACAACCAATTTCTCCTCAAGCACCATACACAAACAGGAACAAATAATGGACATTTCCATGTGTGTTTCAACAATGATAAAATCAACCAAGTAACACAGTTCTTCTCTTATCTTTTCATCAAGCAATTAAAGATGTTATCTTGGTTAAGCTTTGCATAATAACGAAAGAATTGCGTAGACGTGGAAATGACACTTAATTAACAAATTTTTAAAGTGACGAGTAGCAAACGAACCCGTAAACTGCTGCAGTGGTCTTGACCGTCGACAAATCTGAATGAAAAAAAAGTTTCACATAAGAAAGAAACGGCATCTGTGGCAAACAGTATAAATGATAGCAAATGGCAGAGGTTTACACCAGAGCAGTAACATGTTACATTTATTCACACTGAGATCTCATGATTGATGAGGAGTAGACAATACGGTGCCCCCTAAGCACTTATCCACGGAGCGACATTCATTCCCCTACTCTGTGTCGAATATCTATTCATCAACGTCCACATGAAATAAAGAGCATGTCAAGTTACCAAAATGTATATAGCCGTTTATCTGATCGAGACGTGGAGGATTACTGGTTAACCATTATTCAATCGCCTGTTATCTTCCAAGCAAACTTTCGTTCCAAGTGGTCTGACTGTGCTCGCATTTCGTGCAAGGAATCTGCATGCAAGTTGTGCATGCACAGTGGCGTAGTAGCAGTGTTGTTTGGCCCATACCACACACGGTGGTCCTCGATTTGAATCCCCTGGCATGCCCAATTGACGTTGTGCCCTTGGGAATGGCACCTCACTTCACTCAGGTAAAATGGGTACCTTGCTTTAGCTAAAGGCGTTCAGTGCAAACCTTGTGTCTTGCGCCATGAGGCGGTTATCGGGTGTGCCATACAAAGGAACAAAAGTTAGTGCAAAATGTTTCCGTTGACGTTTTTTTGTGTACATATCTAGATCTACACAGCATCACTCCCAGAACGAGATCAAAATACCAGCTATTAGTTTTTCCACCGATCTACATGCCCACTGCTAATGGTCCCATATCAAAAGCGGGGCCCGGTCGGGCTGCTTGTGGGAACGAAAAATATGATATAAAAGACAATAAAAGGAACGAAACCTACAAAATTATTCCTAACCACATAAATTGTATTTCCTTGATATGCATTTTTTATTTTTTGTTTTTGCCGGCCGGCCCCCAAAGTCACAAATATATCCCGGTGGACTGCCGGACACGGGAGGGGTACCTCTTGGTGTTCTCATGATAAGGTTACGGCCTCTATTTTTACAGGGTCCCGGGTTGATTTTAACTCCGAGTTTTAAAAAAATCCCGGGCCCCGGCCGTGCCCCAAAATATCGCGGGAGCCGCATGGTGTCTACGTAGCGTGCGTAGTCCAGTGGTTAGCGATCTTGCCTCTGGAACTAGAAGCCCCGGGTTCGATCCCGGCTGTGTCGCTCAACCGACATGCGCGCTACCGGAAAGGGTCGCAGTCCTTAGGACGGGACGTTAAGCCGTGGTCCACTGTTCGTTGTGCTTGTCATAAAGAGCTAGGGGAATTTCCCCGATACAATGAACCTGTAAATACTGTACATAGCGTCTGTCTTCCTGTCACGACCAGTGGAAGATTAGCTCATCTGTTCATTGAGTTCATTTGAGCTTAACTGGTTCGAAATCACTTTCCTTTCCTTTTTTTCCCATGCGGGCCGCGTAGGGGCCACGCCCGAAAGTGCACACAAAAAAACAGCCCGTAAACTCCCCGGCGGAGCCCCCTTTTCTAATTGTGACCACTGCATAATTGAAGTACAGACGGGTATATGGCATGCTATCTGGCAGACCTGGTAATTGGCACAAAAAGAAATCGGCGGACTTTTATCTAGGGAATGTGATATCGAGCTTGAATGATTATGTTAAAGGCCATGCGATGGCGTGTGGCATATGGTGTAGCTTAATTCAATTCAGCCCGCAGAGGATGGATTATCTGTTGGCAAGAGGTCAAAGACGACAATGCCAAACGACAATCGCCACGAAAAAATTCAATGAGTCAATTAAACCAGCGCATTGAGTGATGATTGCAGCATTAAACGTGTTCTAGGTATCAAGCTTGGTTTTTAATTAGTCTTCATATCTCTTCCACAATCTGTTCAGTTGATTATCCGTAACTACCCATCTGCACCATCAGAAAGATGGAAAGCTCCCTTAAACCCCCCTCTGAAGGGAAATAAACCCAACACCACATTACTATCTTTCTGTGTACGTGTACTCAGTCCTAAAAGATTATAGTAGGTAGGTAGATACAACTGGACTTCTCTGAACTACAGATCTTGTACTTTGTAACTCCAACCGAATAGAAAAATGAAGTTCGTTTTTTTTTCTTTTTTTTTCAACTTAAGCTGCTACATTTTTCAGACAAACACTTCCATTGCCTACGATACGTGTATGCCAAGACGGCATTAGGCTAAAGGGTTGGATGTGCACCGCCCATTACCGTTTTCAAGATAAAGGAGCGAGAACGAATGTGAAGATGTCGCCGAGGGGCACGTCTGATTTACCGTTCGCCCACACCAAACAAACCAGGACTCCGAGATGACTGTATCGGTTTGAAGACATCGCGCCATCGTCTCTCAACATGGCTTTTGGGGATGCATACGAGTGCGCATATTCAAGTTCGTTTTAGTTACGCCATTTTTTTCGGTTTAGGTAAAGTTTGCGGGGAAAAAGTTATACATAGGAAAATATATCAAAGAAGTAAATTTTGCGGGGAGGAAGTTGTTTTCTACTTTGACCCACCATTGAGCAGGCTAGTTATCAAACCAAAGAAATTACTTCTTCGGCTGCAAACTTAACCTAAACCAAAAACAGGTTAATACGCAACTCACGCGGGCTTGAATATACGCACAAGTGTGACAGGGCCCTTTAATACATCTTGCAATACGCAATGCGAGACGCAGTGGAGGAAGATGCAGAAGGACTGAATGCAGCTACTGGACGTTTCCACGACTGCAGATGCAGAAACCAGTGGCTGATGGTGATGATGATGAATAAATCTTGCACCGTACCCATTTCATGAAATCAAGAATCACACAAATGTAATCGTAGTGCAGTTCCGGATGAGAGGATGTTTCCTTGCATAACAGAGTAAAGGTGAAGGTTGGTTCTTTCAGGGCCTTGGTTCAAACGGAACCCGTGTCGAGGTGCGAGATAAATCACCCTCGTCTTGAGCGTGCGTCGCTCGGTATTGATTTCGCGGAGATTATAACTGTTGGGCGCGACCTCTTGCCAGTTTGACATTCATGTGGTTATATCACCCATTCCGCCGCACAGTCCGGACCTAAAGCCGCGTACATGCCAAGACTTCCAAAGACTTTGTGTGGATTTACAACGTCAGTTCCGGGGATATACTCTTGACGTTTTCTGGACTCCTTATCTGACAATAGTGGAGTCGCGTTGGCGTAAGGATTAGGGTGTTCTGCCCAGAACCTAGATATCCTGGGTTTGAATTCTCTGACATGCCATCGATGTGATGCTCTTGGGAAAGGCACTTTACGCGGCTTTCCTCAGTCCACCCAGGTTTACAAATGTGTACCTGACTTCAGTTAGGGAGGTAAAGGGCGGTGGAAGGAGAGGGATGGGCTGTATATTCCAATGCCGTGCCCTAGACACAGCGGATAACAACCCACTGCCCCTACGGCCTCAAAAAGGCTATGGAACTACTTTTACCGTTTATCTGACATTGGACACAGTTGAGAAAATGTCAACTTTACCAAAGTTGTCTACAAGCATTCTAGTCAGTCCCTCATCTGCAAGTTTCATTCTGCTACATTATTATTTACCGTCAGTATATCTCACATGAATAGTCTGCCGTTAAATGTCAGAATTATTAGTTCGTCGTGAATGCTGGCTATCGTTCAAATTGAGCAACAAAAAGCAAATGAAATGCCATAATCTATATCTGAACTGAAATATCAACAAAACCAGTGGTGATGAAAATGTATATTGTCAACCTCACTGACAATAATTATCACAATTCGCCTTAATTGCCAAATCTCTATATGGGATGTTTCAACATCTCGAATCGTTAGCACAATTCTCTTGCAGTAGAACTTGAAACAATGAGCATTTTTCCTGTCTTTCAATAAAGCCTCTTAAACCCGTATTGATCTCCGAGTTGGTCACTCGTGTGATGGGGCATCATGAAGCTGTCAATCGGATCAACGGATGTTGAAGTGATTGGTGCCGTTCGTAATTTGTCAATATAAATTTCCCTGGGAACCACGCAGAAAAGGAAAAATTGATTCCCAAGGTCCGCAGTTGCGGCTATGATCAAGTGAGTCTCAACTATACAAGGGTACATATGTCGATAGCCTGATGGACACACAACATATAAAGGAGTTCTTAACGAGAACGGTGGACGGCCGAGCCCCGAAGCCCCAGTTCCCCCCCCCCCCGTGGACTGACTACTTTATGGCGTTTAGTTGTCACCGGGTTGAATCTAACTACGAATCAAAAAAAAAATCCGGTGTCCTATAGGTCCACGGAGAGACCACGCCTTAAAGTGCAATATATAGCTCGTAGACTAGCCGGCCGGGCCCCCTTTTGTCCAACTGTGACCATAGCATAACGAGGCTGGATTGTTTTTTGCTTACGTTCCAAAACATGGTCCCTTGCCGTTGTTACAGATGTGGGACGTTTCGGTTTCATGATTTGTGCATTTCTGGTCTAGGGCATCAACAACAGTTACACTAGAGCATTCCAATCTCAGCAACGCTGGGAAATTCTCATTAAACTCAATGAGCCACCGACAATAAACGAACGCCATTTACGTCCACTCATCCGCACCGGTTTACGAATCAGTACTTTATAGGAAAACCATAGACCGTGTCTTCCTGGAACTTTGACTGTACCGTATCTGTAAGGATATGCTGTGCGTCCGGTAGAATGTGACTCGATTCAAAACGCAAAAGTCAGAAATTTCCCCCCAACTTAATGTAAAGGTGAAGGTAGTCACATAGCTTTTGGGGCCGTGTGGGTAGTGGGTTGTTTTCCACTGTGTCTAGGGCACGGTATTGAAAGGCAGAATCCCTCTCCTTCCATCGCCTTTTTACCTCCCCAACCGAAGTCATGTACCCTTTATACACATGGTTAGAGTGAGAAAATCTTAAGTCGTGTTGAGTGCCTTTCCTAATGTCATGTCAAGGGATTCGAACCCCTGGGTTTGAGGCCAAACAGCCATTCCGTTACGTCAACACAATACCACTTTTCCCAACTATCCTCCACTTCATTCGACCATACTGGTACCATACCGTATAATACGCTAAAATAGATTTGAGGCATTGAGCCTTTTGCATTTCCCAATACATTGGCATTAAGATCCGCAGCTGCAATAGTGTCCAATAAAACATTAGATGATGAATACTTTCATGTTCTATTATCATCCTGAGAACAAAGTAACGCTTCCTGCCATATTTTTGGTCCCAGTCTGATGTACTTAATGAACGCAAAGGATATTATACACCTGAAGTTTTGTCTCTGAACTTAAAATAGGATTTCCCACGGTGCAATAAAG
The DNA here is from genome assembly GCA_035149815.1 of Branchiostoma lanceolatum. Taxonomy (NCBI): domain Eukaryota; kingdom Metazoa; phylum Chordata; class Leptocardii; order Amphioxiformes; family Branchiostomatidae; genus Branchiostoma; species Branchiostoma lanceolatum. The sequence continues at coordinate 3,910,139 of CM068879.1, read as the reverse complement.
AATGTGTCTGGCTTTGGAAACAGAAGAGACGGCGGCGGGGGGTGATCAGTATCCTACCGTCTATGAACAAGAGGAATGCCTCTTCCCATTTCAATCCATGGACCATCCGGCATTCCGCTGCCGCTTTGCAACATTTTGGATAATTGCTCTTTTGGTCTAGTTCGTACATGTATAAGTAAACGTGGCGTTTAGACTGACAATAAAATATATCATGACATTCTTTATCGGAAAATCAATTGACCTGCCGTGACCCGAGACGTATCGATAGATTGCCTTGTAGAGAGAGCGGGACAGCTTCTGACTGACCCGAGTAAGGAGTCGAAACCACGGGTCGAATAGGTGTAACAGTAGGAATGAGTTCATGTTCGCCATCATTATTCTCGTTCATTGTTTTCAAACTATCTGCCAAGACATTTAGAAATCCATACCGTATATCTATATTTGTATACCCAAAAGTATGAAGCCTAATCCATTACCACTTGTTCATCTTGAACTAGCATTTCCCATGGTGTGAAAACGAACCTGTATATCAAGTTGAAATTGTAATCGTTTTTTATAATACTGTACGGCGAACATATGTTCAGTAGTTTAGTGATTTCATCGTCACTATGTACCAGTTGCCATGGGTCCTTCTTCATCACGGGCTTACATAAATATCCATGGCGTATCATGTACGCTTGGGTCGTCAACTCGTTTGTGATTTTGTCTAATCTGACTTGCAGTGCATATCTCGTTTCCAACATTTTGTCATCTTCTCCAGAGGCGAATTATGAAATATTTCGGTGTGAAGGGAGCGCGATATTAACATCTTCAAACTGACACTGATGTAGAAGTAATAACTGTAACAGAAACAGATTAGATGGTCGACACCTTAGCTCAGCCGTCAGTGTCCAGACGTGTGTTCTTCCACTGTATTATTACACATATGTCCACTCGTATTTCGCTGGGGAGTACGTTATATTGGATATGTTACTACTGCCACTCACAAATGTATGTCACATGTATTAGTGTTGACCTGCTGAGGCGGTGTTGTTCAGAATATAATACATATTCCACGCATCGTGAGAGTCGATTTTTCTCTCTCCCTCTTTCTCTCTGCATTTTTGGATGCTGTTTACCACCTTTGACATTTGCGGCCCCACGCTGTGTGCCTTTTTCTTTCCCCCGTTTGATTAATTGCCAATGTTATCGTGACCTTCCATTGACTCTGTTGTGGAGACATAAGTCAGGCTCTGGAACTGTCGGCCTCCCGTCCGTGGTTGCCGTTACATTGTCAAGATAGTTGCGTTTAATTTAGGGCTAACGATGCCTTTTACTCTGCAACCACTGTTTATCTTGCCCATGTTTCATAACGGAACCTTTTATTTCAATTCATCATATGATAAGGACAACGTTGTACATTAAGGACGCCTTATGACTGATTCCAGACTTGTACGCAGACACCGCGGATAAATATATCACCGATTGTGACTATCCGTAGCTATCTATGACTATTTGAGTTTACTCGATTAATGCACTGAAAGGGCATGTCCAACCACTTTGATATATCCCGAAGTATTTCAAGTACGAATTTCTCTAGTTAGAGAACAGAAGATGCTATCTATTATGTCAAACTACCTGATTTAGACCTTCCAAGAAAAACATCTTCTTCCTGGATGACTTCATGTCCGTAATGCATATCTGCAGACCTATCGACACTTCCTAACGAGCCGCTTATCGTCGAATGGTCGGCAAAAGGTTCGCCTGCGCCCGCGGACATCTAGTTTTCCTCGTTGCGATTTGCCTAGTACGCGCACGTATGGGTGGAACACCAATCCTCCAATCACAACCTTCTTGAGGACATGATGAAATATTCATGACCAACAGGGGTTTCCATGCTCCTTATAGACGAGCGCGTTCAGTTCGTTCAGTTGGCAGTGTGCGAGTTTCCCAAACCCCAGCCGAAACTTGTCTTCAGCACTGGAACTTTGAGAACGCTGTTCAGATATATTCCTAAGAAACCGGTCTTGTCTTGGCGACAGTACTTTAGCAGGTGACTAGGAAGGTAGAGGCTCATGGTTGCAGTCGAACACTTCAAAATGTTTCCTTCATCTGAGACCATATTCCATGCTCTGCTACTAATTGCCATAATCTCAGCTGATGCTCAAGAACCTGGTGAGTACATTCGTTCTGTTAATAGTTCTGAAAATATGTATAGATTACATTTATGTAATATAAAGTAGAGTGGATTCATTCCTCAAGCTAACCGACATCTTTCACACCACAGTCATCCCTCAGTAAGACATCTGGAGTCGCATAGTTCCAGATAATAGACTATCTATGTAGTTACATGTATAGGCTATGTTGAAAATGCTATTGAGATGACCCTGAAATGTTCAACATACAAGTATTAGCACAGTATGAAAACATGAAGAATGAATTTAGTTCATTGATATTCTGTAAATGCGCTGCTGCATAGTTGTTCATTGTCATCATTGTATCGGAGGCTGAGAATAATGATAAATGAGTAAATACCTCGCTTATCAAACTTATTCGGATAAAAGCTATACGCCTCAAGCTTCTTATTTGCTGGGTCGTAGCCTTCCATACTCATGTACAACAAAAGCAGTTATATTATCTTCAGTATAAAGCACTGTTAT